>JAMXBB010000007.1:22382372-22588386 GCA_024138015.1 Lumnitzera littorea
AAAAAAAAAAAAAAAAAACCTTGATTAAAAACCTTGGTTGTTCTATGCTAACACATACTTCTCTCTTTGTTCCACTTATTAGGTAAATTGATGCTTATTCCCCTATAGTGTGTTTTGCAAGTTTAGAGTGAATTTACAAGTACAACACTCAAAACTAGAATTTTAAATAACAGGTTTGAAGAGAAAGGATCAAGGAGAATTGGCTAAACTTTTGTTCTATTTATTGACTTGTTCTAATTGTTAAGAAAATTACTTAAGTCATCCCAAGTGGCTCGTTGGTTTTCGATCTTCTAGTTTGTATACTGAGTAACATGTACATGTGGGTTTTGCAACTACTCTTCTAAAAAGTCAAACCATAAGTTTGTTTAACAGTTTTTCCAATGAATTATACCACAAGTTTATATCAAGTAGATGTCGAATTAGGATGATACAAAGCAGTTGTGTCAAATACGCTTGGTGTATACTAAGTCTACAGTAATAACTATAAGATCAACTTCTACCTTAGGATAGTTTTCACAATGGGACTGTTGTAACTCTACCTCTTCATAGCATGACAAATGGAGCATCATTGGATTGCATTAAGAACTTGGATCTTACTATTAGGCTGGCTACCTTCGACTACCCTAATTTAGAAGAATTGAATTGCTAAATTGTTTAGTTAACCCTAATCCTCTCTAATTACAATTATCTGTTCAACTGTAGGAATTATGTCTTTATAGAAAACTTACACATCAAATTAGCAACCCGGGTAAGTACTAATTGATGACAATAAAATTTGTATAATTAGATCATCAAAGAACAAAATCATATATAGAATAATAAATTGTTGCAAGGAGAACTAGATTTCAATAACAATTCACTAAGAATAATCAAAAGAAGAAGAATAACATAATTGAAAGAATAGAAGAGGTAAATTGAGAGACCCTCGATACAATTCTAGTCTATAGCTCTACCTAAGGGGGTTCTCTTTGAAAACCTAAGCTAAAGGGTCTATTTATAGAGTAGCGCTAGGTTTACAAAGAGAACTTAACAAAAATTAAAGATTCGCTCTCCATAGGATGTCTATAGGCTAGGTACATAGTTGTAGAGTGTAGGCATGTACTTATGGTTCATGCAAAAACTTGAAAATTGATAAAATTGCAAGACAAAGGGACTACAATGTGGTCCTTGATCGTGGTCTTTAATGAGCCTCATTCTTTGCTCGACTCTCATTTGCTTCAATCTGTGATCAATGCTTGTTCCAAATTAAGCAAAAAATTTGATAAAAGCCTTCAAAACTTCATAAAATGCTCCACAAGTCTTTGAAAATAAAATTTAAATGGATTAAGCTCAAAATATCATCAAATTAACTAGATTAATGTCTAAAATAGCATATAAATACTCGTAGAATATGTATGTAGATTTTACATTATCAATCGGTATCAAAGTAAAAATATCTTAAGGATAAAGTTATTATAAACAGTTTTTAGAAAAGTACACCCTCAAATTTGGATAGCTTAGCAAAAGTTTGTCCAAATCACCCCTTTTCCTTAATTTCACAATGCCTTTAGAACACTTGGGTACTAATTGTGAGCCCCATAGTTTCATATAGTTGTTCTGAACTAATAATTTGGGGTGTATGTGAAAGTAGACTGATCGAGACGATATTTTACGTGCAAATCCTAAGAGTTAGATGATGATATGCTATGAGTCTGAAATATAGGAATATAATAAAATAATATTATTATAGCTAAAAAATAGATAATTTTACTTAATTATATTATATTGTAATTTATCCGCCATAAACACGTAAATTAAGTAACGGAAATTAATCGAACTTTAGAGATAAATTATTTAGATATTAAAATTATAAGTTGACATAAAATAACATATAAAAATAGTACGTATACTTCAGGTATAATTATTATATATAATTATATATACTTGAAAATGCTTAAAATACCTGAAAATGCATATAATTACTTAAAAATTTATAAGGAAAATAATACAAAATTGTAAACCATTAGGATTACAATGTATTAGGCGTGGAATCATTAAGGACAGCTGTTGATCAAATAATCTATCCTAATAACACCTAACAAGTTTAGAAACATGGGTATTTAAGCTCAAAGTAAGAAAGAGAGGTTCATTTTACACGCTACCAACATTGGGATCATCACCAATCCTCTCCAAAACTTAAATGAATCCTCAACAAAGCTAAGAAAAATCTAGGAAAGGGAAACATATGGAAGGACAATTTTGGGAAAAATTAAGAACTGACACTATGCGAAATAAGCTAATTGAAGGGACATGGGTCAAGGAGAGTTGTGGAAGTGAACTACCACCACTGGATGACAAAGGTGGCATTGTCCAAGGTCGCTAATAAGGTGGAAGAGGGTGGTGGTGGCCGGATGGTGGTTTTTCAATGAGCTTTGGTTTTCTTGTATTTCTTAAAAATATTAAATCAGGTTTAAAAATTTTGAAAATAATTATTCTAGAATATTTTTATACCTATTATTTGATAAAAAAAATATCATATTTCAAAAATTTTGAACAGATATATGATTTCCTTAACAAATTGCACAAAACCGAACAATTTTTGAAGCTGTTTAGGATAACCCTATTGTTGTTGTTTTGAAACCAAAATTTTTTTTTTACAACTTCCCTATACTACATGTATGAATTCCATCAAAAGATTTTGGCCAAAAATATTTTCTATAATTTTTAGTAATTTTTAAACCTCTAAATTGATGAAAAATGCCATTTTTTGGAAATCCCATGCAATTAACCTTGTAGAAAATAAAATGCAACATATCTGAAAGTTGATTATGGTATATGGACTATATGTATTGAGGTGGAGATATGAGGATCTAAGAATTTAGTACTATGGTGATTGAGGGCATTATGAATCTATTGTATAATCATGTTATACAATGTTTGTAACCTATAATATGGTGCCGAAGCAATTCGCATTATGCAAACTAGTGAAGTTAATATGTTCAGAGAGCTCTTCAGATGATTGATTTGGTAAAAAAGTGACTTAAAATCTTGGTACATATGCTTAACCAAAAAGTTAACTCGTGTAAGAATCTTGAATATAATAATGTCAAAGTCTTAGCTGGGACAACGTTTGGTAAAAGAAGTATGGTTGTGATAACTTCAAAGATATGTTCAAAAGGTTGGTGGATGGAAGGACTTTAACTTTAAATATGTTGGAGTTTCGTTTAAGGAGTTATTTCGTATAAGAAGGGTGATTGTATTAAGTTCAAAGATTTGACTAAAGGGTTGGTTGAATTAGAGGGGTTTAGATGAAATCACTTTGGAGATATCTTTAGAAGGTTGGTTCGTAAAGAGGGGACTTAATCCCTAGTTCAAAGAGTTAATCAGAAAGTTGGACAATAAAAGGGACTTAACTATACCCCATCATAAACTTGTTTAGGAAGTATTTGGTAAGGGAATGCTTAAAATCTTGGTATAGATGAAATTACTTTCGAAACTTGACTTGAGGATTGATTGGTGTGGAATGCTTAAAGGAAATAACTTTAGAGGCTGGTTTAGAGAATAGAATGAAGTAAGTAATATAACTAGGATAAAATCATAAGCTTGGTTAGAAGATTACTAGTTTAAAGTTACTTATTTAAACACTTCATCAAAAAGCCATGAAACCAAAACCTTTTGCTAGGCAAACGTTTATTTAGGGCTAATATGTCATTTTTCTGAAGTTACTTATTGCAAGCTTTTATATCACAAAATCTCTTCCAAAAGTTATTTTTAAAAGTTGCACCACAGGTTGACACCAAATAGGTATTGAATTGGATGACTCAAAACTGTAGAGTGATAAAGGCCTGGTGTAAGTTATACCTATATTAGCGGCTAAAGTAGCTAGTTTCTAACTTAGGTTAGTTTACACAGTAGGGCTATTATGACTCTCTCATTTGAGGCATGACACTAACACTTAAGGATAACTGAATTTCAATAATCAATCTAACTAACTTGGAGTTAGTTACAACATTTAAGTAGAAACTAAGCTAGAGATCATAGAAGACAAATCAATTAAGAAAAAGTTATAGAAATTTCCTTACTCTAATTCAAGAGGAGAGAAATTTCACATAATTATTTTTAATGTGAAAAACTAAATTAGATGCATATTATATCAATTTATCCTTTAATTGTCACTTTACTTCTTTTACTTTTCATTCAAAGGTTAGTTAACTCAAATCGATTTTCTTATTGAAGCTTTATTAGCATTGGGAAAATGCCTCGCTTTTCTAATGGATCAAGGCTGATCCTTATTAATTTAGCCCCTTTTTAATTACTTTGGCAGTTATTAGCAAGAAAGCACATTACTCTTCTAAGAGATTGAAGATGATCCTTAACAACTTTAATTAATTTCACTTTTGTGATTAGTACTGGAAAAGTGTCTCACTCTTTTGAGGAACCAAGATTAATCCTTACTATTCCTTAGCAATTATTTCAATTCAATTAGTACTTCTAACTATCTTGATTTTTCAAGTGACTATTAAAGGACAAATCTCCTTTATTCATCTAATCTATTTTTTTTTTAGGAAAGAGGGATAGATAACTACCCTCTAAAATCAATCCTATAAATCAAAATAACTAGTCCTTAACTCATTTATATCTATCTTAATCCCGAGTCTAGGTTTAAGCTTAAGTGATAGAAAACTCTTAATCATAAAGATTTAGTCACCTAAATTCAATAAAGTGTTCTAAATTCATAATGGATTGGGCAAATTCAAAAAAATTTACCTACTTAATCAATCAATTAATATATATATATATATATATATATATATAAGGGGTGCAAATTTGCAAGATTTTTAAGAAAAATTTTCAAAGCCTTAAGTGGGTACCTAAAAATTATAACATAGATATCTATCATTTCACCACACCCCCCACTTAAGTTGTATATTGTCCCTAATATACATAATACAATACAAATCAAAATTCAAGTGGGAAGAAAAATAAAAATAATTGAGGAAAAGAAGCTAGGACTTCCTCGATTTTTTGCATTGATTCTAAAAATGTGAAGTCTAGAAGCTAATTTCCATTGACCAATTATGCACACTAAGTTTTCTATCCATTAAAACAAACTAACTAAGAAAAGAAAAAAAAGAAGAAGAAGAATTTAAACTGGACAAAATAAAACTATTACTAATTCAAGTATCAAAGAGTTTATATCTTGTAAACTTACAAAACATAAAAAGTAAAAATAGTAATCCTAGAAAGTGCAAGAGAAAATAAGTAAGGTATATAATGATCCAAATAAAAATCCAAATCAAGTCTTTAGAAATAAAAGTTACTCCCCATCTTCATCTTCACCTTCCACTTCATTTTCAAACCCTCCATTTGACTCCTCATCTAAGTCAAGCTCTAGCATAGGTGTTAGTGATGGCGGCCAAATCCGTAAATGAGCCATGATGGAGTCTTGCCTTTTTCGAGCATGATCTACCTTATGTGTTAAAATCCTCTACTTCTTCATCATTTTTCTGATGAATTTCTTTATTACTCTGATTATTGAAGAAAACGAGCCATATCGCTATTGTAATAATGAGGAAGTAGCCTCACCAGCTGGCTTAAGGAGATCATTAGGTGCTAGAGGCAATTGCATTGCCTTGATGGAGTCATAAGTCAATAGGGTAGGAGGATCTAATGTTTGCATACCTTACGTATTTTGAAGGTTGGGAAAATTTGTCACCAGACGAATAATGAAAGGACCTACAAAAATATACTTTTGAACGCTCATCAACAGCAAAGTTCTTAAGGAACCAAGTCATCCTAACAACTAAATTCATGAGCCATCCATTAGCGATACTATACAGATACAATATATCTCTTTCATTCATGACACCCTGGCTATTTGCTCTACTAGTACATCTCTTAGCCAACACATAATGGATCAATCTTAAAGTAGGATCAGTCAAATTAGAGGCTTTCGACCTCCTTAGGTCATAAGCTCTCATAACTCCTCTAATTAAATCACTCCGCACAAATGATTCAGGAAGATGTTAGGGTAATTTATAAGGTAACACCATATACTCCCTAGCCATGACATAATCCATAAGATAAAGACCCATATGCACCGCAAGATCATCCATTGGCATATTTACTTCGTTGCCAAAACAACTGAAATGGATAGTGTTTTGCTTACCCAACTCGAGATTATCAAAGCCTAACCTAAAGGTAGTGAATACCTCTAGAGTGAGTTCTTTATATATCAGCTTACTAATGGTAAGTAGTTGGTCCCATCCCCCAAACTCAATCAATTGTCTGACTTTGGCTTCATAACCAGCTTGAGCCGGTGCCTCCCAATTCAAGTATGTGACCTCATTAAATTGTTTCTTAGATAGGTAGTCATATGTTTTGTGCTACCATGAGTGTTGGAATGTTAGTTGAGAGGGTTGTGGAATAGCACCTGAGTTTTTATGTGCAACATGTCTAACTCTCAACATAATTTGAAATTGAAACAAGAGAGAAGTTCAAATTTGATAAAAGAAACAATCCATGTTGTATTGACAATGGTTAATTTAAGAACTAAACTAAAAGATCATACCTAATTTATTGCTAATTTAATATACTAAGCAATTAAGGTAATTATTGTATCATATAATACTAACATTGCTAAAATCATGGATTAGTACATCCATAGGATTGTTTTCAAAATTGAATCTTATGAGCTTTAGCATCTATGCATAATCCCTATAAGCTTTAACATTGAATATATAAATCCCTAAGATTTTGTTCAATAGTTGAAGAAAAAAACTTTATTATATTGAAATATTAGGTTCATAAATCCTTGATTAATAGAATTATAGGTTAGTGAAATATTAATTTTCTAATCTTCAATCAAACCTATAATTTTATCATTTAAATTAGCATGAACACTAATAATCAATATATATCTCAATTAGAAACTTACTTTTCATACTATATATTTCATGTGCAATTTATATTACCCAATTCCATTTAGCAATTAGCATAGAAGTTTACGTAGAAATTGCACACAAATATCAATTATGACAAGTTTCTAGTTCCAACATGAACCGAAGTCATCATAATGCAAGAACAACATTAAATTTATAGTTTTCACTCACTTTCTCCCTTACTTTTTCATCACTTTCTCTGTCTCTTTCTTTCACTTTTTCACCCACAATCCTTAACTAGTGTGCATTTTTCATGGAGTTTCTAATGAATAATGGATAGAAAACATGCTACATTACATTAATTATCCGAAATCACTCATAGAAATTAAGATGTCTATACATGCAAGTAAAGATGTTCTTCATGAAACTCTCATCAAAAATCAAATTTTTATGCAATCTAACCGCAAATCTAAGAAAATAACAAAAGAAGAATGATGTAGGTACCTTAAATTCATAGTACATGGTGTCGGATCATGAAGTTTCACAAGGATTTGCTATAGAGAGAGAAATGAGAGAAAATAGAAGTTTAGAGAGAAAGTGTATGTGTGTTAGAATGGGATGGGGGTGTTTAACCAGTGGTCTTTGAATTTATATCAAACCACAAGCATGGTCCATGGCCATGTAGTGTGACCATAGTCTATATTGTTTTATTTTTTTATGTACCTGGTGTGACCACGAGCTTAGTCCTTACCTATTGTCTTCTCATCCATAAATTTCTTACAATGTTGCATAAAAACAATTACATGGGGAACACAGGTGAAGTTCACAGGTGTAGACTTTGGCCATGTTCTTTCTCTAGTTGTTGAAACTACGCGAAATTGATCCTTTTGACTCAATTTCTGCAATTACTTTAGAAAAACTCAATGTTAGAGTGAACTGAAGCACAAAAACATATCAATTATGACAACTTTAATTTTACCATTACATCAATGAATCTAATAACTGCTTTTAGATTAAATTAAATTGCTCATGTAGGAAACCACTAACCTAATGTTCAAAGCTTGATACTTAAATTGACTCATGACAAAATAACAAAATAAACGAACAAACTAATGAAAACAACTAAGCCAAACCAAACTTAGGTTGCCTCTTAATGAGTGTTATTGTTTTACGTTATTGGCTCGATGGTTGAATTCTTCCCTTTACGCGATTCCCTACATACTTAATCAATTAAAAAGTATGCTAAAGAAAAATACCATAAGAACCGTAAGGAGGATTGTTATGAAAATGTTAAAATAATTGGGAAATTAGGATTTTTGCTATTATCTATCTAGGTCACTCTTTCAGATCCCCAGTAACGTGCCAAAAGATGCACCTAGTCAAGTTAAAGTATAGTTTAAAACTAATGTGAGTTCAAGTGTTGATCCCATAGGGAATCATGTGTGTGAGAACCTAAGCTACTAGCAATTTACCCTAAACTATTAATTATCTAACTTAGCACTGGGGAAATAATTGTGATTAGAAAGACAATTGAATAAGGATTGATAACTTAAATAAGAGCAATAAAAGAAATAAGAATAAATATAAATGAAACTAAAATGTAACACATAATCCTTAGTAAATTGTTATTATCTACTCCATAGTTCTATGCAAATATGCAATCTCGATTATTCTTTAGATTGTACAGATACCTAATCTTATTCCTATGGAATTTAGATTCTTCAATGGGCTCCGTTCTTTCTCCATTCTCGTCTACTTCAATTCGTGATCACTACTTGTGTCTAAATTAAGCCTAAAATGTGATAAAAGTCTTTAAAACTTCATAAAATGCTCCTAGAGTCCTTAAAAGTAAAATTTAAACAGATTAAGCTCAAAATATCATAAAATTAACTAGATTAATGTCTAAAATAGCATAAAAAAACTCATAGAATATGTATGCAAGTTTCTTATTATCACCTAACAAGGGAAATGATCACTTTTAGAGCCAAAGGAAAGAAAAAAGAAGGGAAAAAAAGAAAGAAAGAAAGGTGTAAAATAAAACAAAAGTAATTTGGGCTCAAGTGCATAAATCTCCTAGAGACTTAAAAATGCCAAAGGCACTCCTAACCCATCAAAGAAGCTAAAATGAATACCATCCATAGCCCACCAAGAAGGCCTAAGCTTGAACCTAAAACAAACTCCTTTAATTGCAAACACAAGACTTCCCATAAGCTCTTTTGATCAGAAGGAACAAATTATCTTAGATAAGAATTATTTTTGAAATTGAGACTAGCACATTTTTGGTTTTTTGTTAAGGGTTTTTGACTTGTAAACTCAAAATGAGTGGATAATTGTTTCCAAATAAGCCTTTTCATTAATATTTTTTGACACCATTGACCAAATGCCTAAAATTGCATTATTGAACGAAAAATGACCTAACAGATCAATTAAAGTGCATCGCTTGCAAAATAGACCATAATTTTCGGAATTGTAGCCAATAGTGAAAATTTAAACTGAGAGAAGTTAAGGAAGCTCTCTTAAACTAAACTAATCAATTATGAGATCATATTGCCTTTTTTATCACCCCAAGTGACATTGAAAGATCGCTTTCTTTGAAAATGAAAGTTGGTACCTTAAAGAAGAAAGTAGACAGTCTGATAAATGTGTAAAATTACACATTTATCTACATTTAAAGTACATATTCATACATGTAATTTACACTTTTATAGCAAATTTTGCTTACAAAATTAATAAATACATGTTTTGGATCAATTGTGTATATAATGAAAAAAATGATCAATAATTTAGGCTTTAAATAGTTAATGCATCAATAGCATATTTTTAGCCTAAATGTTCATTGAAATGTTAAGTTTCTTAATGTATCAAGTCTATTAAATACTTATATTCAAGTCTTGTAGATTGAGTGAACCAACATGCTTAGAGTTCATCGTTACATTTCATATCTCAATTAAGCACAGAGGCAAGTTACTGCAAAAATAGTAGCAGCTTAGGATTTCAACGTGTCACTAATTGAGCAACTCAAACATGACAACTTCAATCTCTTACAAAGGGTTACATTTGGATTTTTGGAAGCATCAACAATAGACTAGGGGAATTAAGTGAACTTAAGGCTTTGAGTGAATGAACAAGAGCTAAGCAGACTCAAGGCACAACATGAGCAACTAAGGCAAATGATAGTGCACACACAAAGCATGATCTTAGCATCTACAAGTGATGGATTGTGTACCGTGCAATTAAGTAAGTGCATCTGTCAAGTAATAGTATAGAGAATTACAAAAGTCTTAGGTTTTTGACCCCACGAGGATTGTACATTTACTCACTCGTTCTAATTACTCTTAATTATATCAAATTACAATATCAATAACAAGTTGGATAAAAACAAGAAATTTAATTAAAATAAAAGATTAACTAACAACGAAATAATAAAATAAAACCAAACAAACATGAATCGTGATATCTAGATACTAATCACCATGAGTAATATGTAGGATATTTTAGGATTTTAACAAATCTCTTACTTTTATTAATTAGAGGAATTCAAGTGCTGATTTAACATAAATCGCTTCCTTATTAAATTCTAATCCTAATTACATCTTACATAAGTCGCTTCTAGGATGGGACTCTTTAGAGTGGCATTAAGAATGGGAATCCCATACATAATAATAAATAAATTAATTCAAAAAAAAAAACCTATAACTTATCTCTAAACTTATAACAAATCTCTTTAAATGTGTTAGATCTAATTATGTATTAACCTCGTGACTTCAATACATCATGTTAGATAAATTAAGCTGAGGTTCTAGAAATAACAACTTAATTCAAATTAAACACACAATTGAATTAATAAAAATAAGAAGATTGCATTAAAATAAAACAATTCTTATATACTACATCGTTATCTTAATAGTTCATAAATCTAGATATTGCTACTTCTAAACTATAATCATAGGAAAGACAATAACTTTCATGATTACAAGACTATTTCTATCTTTATTCTTGCTTTGCTGCTCTGTCTCCCTCTTTATAACTATCTATATTCCATTTATAATGTCTAAATAGAATAGTCTTCAAATGGCAAGTACATTACCATAAATTGGATGAACATGGCCAAAAACACAACTATAGTGGATGGGCATGAAGACATCTTTCAATAATTCCTGTGAGAATTATCTTGAAATTAATTATGAAGAGAAGATACTTAGGAACATAGTTGTGGTGGTGCCTTTGTTAAAAATCCTTCCAAACTCAACTTACAATTTGAGGGTAAGGGCTCTACGGTCAAAGAACGCAATCGTGGTGGATGACCGTAATTGTCATCTTTGTTTGTTTATTGAACAAATTCTTTTTAATCTTTACTTTTTTTTTGTTTATTCTTCAAAATAGATGAAATTTTTTTCTAAAATCACCTAATTTCTTATTTTTTTGTCAAATCGCCTCAATTGAGTCTTGAAATTAAAAAATAACTCAAATCAATAACAAATTTAACTAATTTATATCAAAATAACTTAAAATATCAAGAAAAATAACATGATAGATGAGTGTAATTTTACACTCATCAATAAGCTCCTAGATGAGAACAACTGCAAGCCAAACATGTCAGAAGCAGCGAACACATGCCAAGCACTCCAAAGCAGACCCGATCAATCCTTGTCGAAGCTAAACTAACCATGACAGCAGTCCTCTTTACAAGCAGCTGATGTAGAGCTTATCAAGATTTCCATTCAAGTAGTGGCTGTAGTCCAAACGTGACAAGGCCCTGCCAAGCCATTTTATAACAGCAAAAATAGACCAAACAACAGTAGGGAAAAACATTTCTGAGCTGCAATTTTCAGTAGCAGTTATAACTAAATTGCAGCGAGGACCGAGCGAAGACAGCTGCAGAGCAAATACCGAGCTTCCAATTTGCCAAACCATGTCGAGAGCAACATCATAGACAGCAGCTAGCAAGAGCTAAGCTCCAGACTCAATTCAGGGAGGAAAATATGCACTTCGTTCTTATATTGATTTGAACTTGTGGAGTTCCATTTTGATTGGTTTTATTTCAGGCCGAGAACTCTTTCTTTGGAAGATTTGGACTCCAATTCTTAGTAGCTAAATGTTACCAAGCCAAGAGCAACGCAGCTGGACAACAATTCCACTTCACCAAACAACAGCCGAGCCAAGACCAATCAGTAGCAGCGCACCAAACCAAGAGCTCAACATATCCATTTCGGCATGAGAGCAACTAGCTCCTATCCAAGAATAGCAGCAGGCCGTGGACTTAGTTTTAACATCATGGCGCTCCAAACATCAGACACAAGCTGCAATTTGATAAATTCCGCGGCTAAATAATTAAAGAGTAACAGCTGCAAGCATTGCCGTGCATTATCCGAGCTCCACAAGTAGATGCTACTTGTCAAAACTGTAGAGCCGAACACTGGAACGTAGCTCAGCAACCAGGCCGAACCAGAATTGACAGCAACAGCAGCTCCTGAAGGCAACAGCAGATAGCAGCCAACAAGTCCGAACAGCACTCCGCTCGAACAGCCTTGAGTGCCCAAGTGGCGTTCCAAAGAGCTGACCCGAGGAGCTTTTTTAGAGAACCACACACGCGAGTCTCTTAAACTGGTACATGCCGCCACTACTCAAAACAGCAGCAGGACATTCCGACATGATTCAGTCCATCTCCGCCCTGTCTTGAGCCCCAACGTCTGCTGCAGTTGCAGACTTGATCGAGACACCTACACGCCCAAGCGACTAAACAGCAGCATCACGTGACAGCAAACTCCAAGCTGTCGGCAAAGTCCACAAGCAGCAGCTGACGTGAACTGCACTTATCGTCGGCAGCTGCAACACTCCAGTCCAAAACAGAGCTCCTTCAACGCGTGACAGCAGACCCGAAAATTCTTACCTGCAGCAACTAAGGCACACGACCAAGAATATCAGCAGCAGCACGTTGTAACTCCAAGCCGAGCAGCTTAGCTTCTTCTCAAGCCAAGAACGAGCAGCCCGTCAAGAAAATTGTAGCAACATTGCAATCCCAGCTGAGCTGCTGATGTTTAGCTGCAGCAGACGTGACTAAGCTGTGGACTTCAACTCCAAGCAATAGAACAACAAGAGCAGGCCGTGTAATTGAAATTTTAATGAACTGAGCTCCCCTGCTGCAGAAACAAAGTGGCGCTCCAACTTAAACAGCAGCCCCTAGCCTTTTCTTGAGCTGAAACAAATGAAAGTGCAACTGAGCTATTTTGGGAAAAGGCCAGGTGATTCGAATTAAATAGAAAGCCTACTGTCACTCAATTTGCTTACACGTGTAGGCCCATATCAGGAAATTATTTTCGTTCATTTCCAATTAAAGGAATCTGGAGTATCATGCAATGCTTGTTATTTATATTGAAAGACGTATACCCTATGCATCAGCTTTTTCGTTAGGAAGCAAAAGTATCAACTAGGCATTATTTTAGTGGGCCGAGGTCAATGGAAGAGCCCACACAAGGGAATATTCAGGAGATGCAAAGGATAGAAAGTCCAGCAGCATTTAGTTGGGTCCATGTTGCAAAAACTTTCGAGACGCGTGTGATGTGGAGTGCAGGGCATTCGGCTTTGAAAAGAAATGCAACAGCTGAAGATAGAAAAAGGAGAGAAACGGAGGACATTAAAAAGGGGAGTCTTAGTCGAATAGAGAATGGACAGAGTGGAAGTTTCTTTCTTAACAGTAGCTTAGCATAGCTTTAGAGAACAGTAGATAGTAGCTTAGTCGACAGATGAAATTAGAGAATTTAGTTTACGAACAGAAACTTTCTCGTTTATTTACATTCTGTTTTATTCTGTTTTGGGGCACTAAAACACTTTATTTTAGTACACTAGAGGATTATCTCAGATTCTAAATATATTGAGATATGTCGATTTTAACATCAAGAGTCGGATTTAAATATACCTATTAAGATGTTTTCTTTTCCTTACTACTTCACTTGTTGTATATCTTGATTCATTTTGGTACTATAATGAAATATTATGCTTAATATATGTTAGGTTTTGCATTAATGAATTAGATGAGTTAAAGTTATTTTATGAAGTGTTTAGATATTGATATTGAGTGTTCGAGTCTTTAGTTATTATGTTCATTGTTTATTAAATTAGTGCTTGGCTATCACTTTTTAAGTAGATGAAGTTAAACGATATTTAGAAGGGTTTTAATTGCTCATGGTAAACATAACTTGAGTTTTTGAAAGAACTCATAATAGGGATATGCGAGTTTAATTAAATTAATGAACTCAAACTGTTAATGCGGTTGGAAATATGATTTGGGTCAGGAGATTGTGCCCAAACCATATTTCTAATTAAGTGTAAGCGAATTGCTATTTATTCAATAATTATAGATAAATCACATTGCTAGGACGATTTATGCTATAATTAAAACCATGCCACTTTGAGAGATGGTCGAGTTCTTATCAGTTTAGTTAAACCCTGTTTATTCAATTTTGAATATTGCATCAAGACATTGCATTGATTCAAATGAGAATAGATTTGTAAATCCCAAATTGATTTTTTTTACATCTATTAAACCCAAGATCCTAAAAGTATAGCTAAGACATTTGATTTGTTGTTCATTCATTCATTAATTTTTACTCTATTTTACTTCAATTTCTGATAGCTCAGATTAGGAATCGACTTAATTAGTCTAATAATTAGTGCTTAGCTCCCTGTGAAATATGACCATGACTTATTATGTATATTACTTGCACAACTTGATACACTTGTCAGTTTTTACTCTCTTTAATTTGATATTAGTCATTATGTAATTTTCAAGTGTGAATTTAAGTTTGTGAGTCATAGCCTAAGAAAAGAAGACCCCTTAAAGACAAGATTGTTAAAGAATTTGAGGAAAGTCAAGAAGAAAGCAAGTTGTCAAAAGCCCATACTCATTAGGACTAATGAAGAATCCATGCTTACTAGCAAATCTCAAAAAAAAAAAAAAAACGAAGAAGAAAAAAGAAAAGATAAGAAAATGATAAGTTTTCTTTAAGTCAATTATGGACTAAGATTTTTATCTAATTTCATCTAAACATATAGTATTCAGTTTTGTTTCTTTCAAGTATTGTTTTTTTTTTTTCCATAATTGCCTCCTAGCATGAGTTCTACCCCTTATTTTTAAAGTTCTTTTTATTCTATCCTAGTGATCATTTTTAATAGTTTTGAGATATTTACCCAAGTTCAAATAAAGGGACTCAATCCTTAATGTCTAGTCTAAGGTCTCCAACTGAGTTTAAACCTTATAGTCAATCTTTACTAATTTGAGTCTCAAACAACCAGTTCAAGTGTTATTAGTGGTTTAGTCTCTCTCACAAATCAACCTTTGGAGTCAATTATGTCCATTCCAAAGGGACAATGTCCATTGTCTAACTCAGGGAGCCTAAGGAAACCATCTAATGGAGAAAATTTTTTCAAATAAGTTACAATATGATTAAATTAAATTTGTTCCCTAAATCCATCAATCCAAGATGGTTTCACTTTTTTTTTATGATCCGTCAATCCAAAATAGTTTTACATTTTTCAAAGATCCATTAATCTAAGATGATGATAAGACTTTCATAGACTATCAATCCAAGATCCATCAATTCAAAATGGTGATAAGTTTTTCAAAATGCATCAATGGAGGTAAATTTTCAGTATCCATCAATGCAAGATGGTGCTCACATTCTCTTTATCCATCCCTCCAAGATGGTGTTAAAGTTGATGAATTGAAAAAACCATGCATCTAAGATGGTCATTTAAGATTTACTTTATTTTCTTGAAAATTTTCTATCTACTCTAAAACAGCTATTTTACCATTCATCCAAGATAGTATCTTTAGGGTTTAGCTTATTTGTAGAGCATACCTATTTTCTCTCTATTAGCTTCCTTTCCTAGTGTTGAGTCTAAATTTTTCTTGGTTTTTCTTATTTTTCTTAATCTGATTAATATTAAACCTTAATCCATTTAATACCAACCATCAACTAAGAGTTTAGAAAAACTTGATTTTTTATTTTAAAAATTGTTTGGAGTCATCACCCGAATGGAGTCAAGAAAAAAAGGTTAAGTTATAACAAATTGTGTGAATTGACTATAACTTAGTTACTGGTCTTTTGATAAAACCAATTTTTTGAAAAGGTTTTGAAATTAGAGATTTTGGATCCAAGGGCTACCCTATTAAACCCCAATCGAGTACTATTTTTATCTTTTCGAAATTAAGTTTATTTTTCAAATTACGCTTTTTAAGTAATTCTAAATTTACAATTAAAACTAATTCTATTTACACAAACGAAAATAACAAATCGAAATTATTTACAAAAGGAAAAATAAAAAGATTTCTCCATTTTAAGTCACATCGTAAGTGCTTACATATCCTCTAATAGAAATTAGACTTTTCGTAGTTCGTTTCCAAAAACATTTACATGTATTGGTTTATTTTAATTTGGAAACGATAACCGGATTTACATTTTTAATCAATTAATTTTATTTAAGAAAAATTCTAAAAAGGTCTTAATTTGGTATGTTTATTTTTGAAAATTCTGAAGGGTCCTAATTTTTTTTAAAAAGAGATTGATTTCATTTTATTGTTGAAAAGGAATTTTTCTAAGTGATAAAACATTATTCACTTTTTTTATTATTTTATTTTAATTTTTTGTTTATATTTTAATCGAAGAAATAAAAAAAATAAACTAAGCTTCCCTATCTTTTCTTTTCTTTTCTCTTCTTTTTTGGATTTTTTTTTTTTTTTTTGCAATTATAATAAGGTAAATAAAATTACATGAAAAGAAAACTTATAAAAAACCAAAACCAAAAGAAAGAGGGCTCGACCAATAGTAGTAAGCAAGGCACGGGTTGGTCTTCGAAGCTCTAGTCAGGTCAAATACAAGTCTTTAGGTCAAATTTGGAGCTTGGATATGGGTCAAGTGGGAAGGAAGAAGCAGTGGCAATGGTGGTGTGTTCGAGGGTGATTTAGTGGTTGAAACTTGAGGGAAATGGTGTTTTTGTGAGTATTAGATTCGAAAAAGGGGGTATAGGACAAGTGCTAAGGTGTTTGCTAGTGGTTTGAGGGGTGGTTAAAAGTGGTAGCTGGTAGTGGTAGCGTACGGTATGCTTAATGTGTTGCTAGGAGTGTATGGAGCATTGGGTCTTGGGTTCTTGGATACGGTAAACATAATGGTAGGGTTGTTTTAGATTAAGGAGTGGCAAAAAGGATGTTTTTCTAAAGGTGGCCGCATCAATTAGGGTTTTGGTTAGTAACAATGGGTAAGGTGATTAAAGGCATAGTGGTAGTCAAATCTAGTGTGGTTCAATTGCATGTGATGCAGGGTACTTGTGGATAATAGTAGCTGAAACTAAGGAGCTTCATTTTGAAGCTTGAGCTAAAAGATGAGAGAGATGATCTAAGTAGAGAGAGAAAGAGAAAGTGTAATGTTTAAATGTGTGAGATTGAAAACTAAATCATAGTCTCCCTTTTATACTTTTCTTGCTCAGTTTATGACTGGAAGATCAATAACGGCTGTTAATTGGAATTCTCGGGTTAATGGGTTTTGACTAAAATTCAATTAAAAAATAGATGTGATTTGCTACAATTTGGATGAATAATCAGTTAAAACGCATCCCTCGATCTTTGGTGATTCTTAAAAATACACTTGGAAGCTTCAATTTTCATTAAAATTTTCTAAAATCATGCAAATTAGACTTGAGTCACAATGTACCATTCATTATTATTCCAAAACTTCAAGTTCAAATTTGATTCCCTTAACTCTTGAATTCGAACAAGAAAACAAGTTAAATTAGGAGTAAGCCATGTACTATGAAATTGTGAAGCAAAAAGGCTAATAATTGCTCTTAAATCAAGCTTACCGAAAAGAAAAGTGTGAGAAAGGATGGGAAAAATAAATAAGAAAAGTGGGGGGAGGGGTGGTTGGGGTAAGGGCCGCCTGTGCTTTATTAACTAGTGCAATTAATATATTTAACTTATAAAATGGCCCAAAAATTTTATAAAATAAAATGCTACTCAATTAAATTATTTACAACTTTAAAGACTACTTCACTAAAAATAAATTATTTACCTAAAAAAAATATTTAAACTAAAAATTCTACCTTTCTATTTTTTCAATTATTTTTCTTCTCTCTTTTTTTTTTTCAATTTTTTTTATTTTTCATTAGTTTCTAATTTTTTTGTACTTTTTCTATTTTTTTTTTGAAATTTTTTTGAATTAGGTCCTTTTTTCTTATTTTAAAAATTGTAAAATTATAATGGAAAAAATTGTAGTGTCTACAACTACTCCTTTTTATGGTGAAGTTTGAGTAAAACTTTGTCACAAAAACAAAAGAAATATCATTTTTGCCTTAAAGATGAATTCCCCTAAGAAGCATTACAACTAGCTAGCTACTCCAATTTTAATTCAATAGGGATTTAGTGAAAGGTGAAAGGTAAAGGAAAGAGAAAGCACTTAAGAGCTGATCGAGAGATCAAAGTAAGTTTTAAAAGGGTCTAGCACCATAAGAGCTAACTAGAAAAATCAGTTTGAAATGTAGTCATGTTCTTTTAAGCTAATTAACGTAGGCAGGAGTGTCTCTAAAGGACTATTAACCTTAAAAGAGAATTGACTTGAGAAAACCTGAAAGTATTTCTCTAAGCTAACTAATCTAGGCAGGAGCATCTCTAAAGTTCTAGTAACCTTAAATTGGAATCAATTTAGAAAACCCGGTTATGCTACTTTAAACTGACTAACCTAGGCAGGAGCATTTCTATGAGACTAGTAACCTTAAATTTGAATCGATTTAGACCTGATCTTGTTACTCTAAGCTGACTAACCTAGGCGGGAGTATCTCTAAGGGACTAGTAACCCTAAATTAGAATGGATTTAGAAAACTTGGTTATACTACTCTATGCTGATTAACCTCGGCGAGAGTATCTCTAAGGGACTAGGAACCTTATATTGGAATTGATTTAGAAAACCTAGAAGTGCTCCTTTGAGCTGACTAACCTAAGCAGGAGTGTTTCTAGGGGACTAACACCCCTAAATAAGAATCGATTTTAGGAAAACTAAAAGTGCTCCTCTAGGCTGACTAACTTAGGTGAGAGTGTCTCTAGGGGACTAGCAACCTTAAAAGAGATTAGATTTTAGGAAACTTGGAAGTACTCCTCTAAGCTAACTAACCTAAGTGGGAGCATCTTTAGGGGCCTAGTAACCTAAAAATGTGAATCGATTTTAGGAAACTTGGAAGTGCTCCTATGAGTTGACTAAACTAAGCGGAAGCATCTTTAGGAGACTAGCAACCCTAAAAGAAAATCAATTTTAGGAAACCTGGAAGTGCTGCTTTGAGCCGATTAACCTAAATGGGAATGTTTCTAAGGGACTAGCAACCCTATATTGGAATCGATTTAAAAAACCTGGAAGTGTTCCTCTGAACTAACTAACCCTAAATGAGAATCGATTTTAGGAAACCTAGAAGTGCTCCTCTAAGTTGACTAACCTAATTGGGAAATAGTACTCCTTAAGCTTGCTAAATCTTTAAAGCTAGTTAGAAATGGGTAAATGTCTTATAGGCTTGCTAAGAAGATAAATTGGTGATGGGAAGTGCCCTATGAGCTCACTAAAACCCTAAAGAGAGATTGGAAATAGGAAGTACCCTATGGGCTCACCAAAATGCTAAAGAGAGATTAAATGGGACAATGCTCTACAAGCTTGCTAAAACCTTAAGAATAATGAAAGGGAAGCGTTCTTATGAGTTAGCTATAATACTAAAAAGAGAGATTAGTGATAGGAAGTACCTTATGAGCTCACTAAAACCCTAGGAAAAATTGATAAAAAGGGAAGCACCCTATAGGCTCACTAAAATACTAAAGAGAGATTGGTGAAAGGAAGTACCCTATGAGCTCTCTAAAACACTAAAGAGAGATTAGTGAAGGGAAGCGCCTTAGAAGCTTGCTAAAACACTAAAGAGAGACTGGTAAAAGGAAGTGCCCTACAAGCTCGCTAAAACCATAGATCGGGAAGGAAGCTTGTTGAAGAGAGCTTGGTGATAGGAAGTGCCCTATGAGCTCGCTAAAACACAAAAAGAAACATTGAGTTGAGATAGTACTCCATGAGCTAACTAAAACCCTAAAAATGAATTAAAGATAATAGCACTCTTAAAGCTAGTTAGAATCCTAAAAATGGAATGAAGATGAGACGCTTTAAAAGCTTGCTAAAACCCTGAAAATGATTAAAGATAGGAAAGTGCTCTAAAAGTTGGCTAGAACCCTGAAAATAGATTAAAGATGGGATAATGCTCTAAAAGTTGGCTAGAACCTTAAAAATGGGAATGTGATTTGAAACAGCTCTCTATAAGCTGGCTAAGACCCTAAAAATGGATTGAAGATGAGATAACACTGTAAAAGTTGGCTAGAACCCTAAAAATGATGAAAGATGGGACGACGCTCTAAAAGCTAGCAATAGTCCTAAAAATGGAATAAAGATGGGACAATGCTCTAAAGCTGACTAAAACCCTAAAAATAGATTGAAAATGGGATAGCACTCTAAAAGTTGGTTATAACCCTAAAAATAGATTAAAGATGGGACAACATTTAAAGCTAACTAGAACCTTAAAAGTGGATTGAAGAAGTAAAGTAAGGAATGTAACTGGTTTGAAAAACTTCATGACTTGAAAAATTTTTACAAATAAAGAATTTGATGAGAACCATTTATGACAAAAAAAAAAATATGTATCAAGGATTGGGTCCCTTAATTTGAAAAAGAGTTAATAGACATCAATTGTGAGAAAAACTACATCAAGGAGAACGACTTAGACTATTATGGTCAACTTAAAAGGTGTAACTACATTAAAAAAGGAAATAGGTGACATGAATTGAAAGCTTGGCCACTCAGGCCAACATGAACTTGAAAAATGGATTAAAAAAAAAAACTTGTAATAAGCCTTTACTTTCTCTCTCTCTTTTTTTCTTCTTTTGTATTTTTTTTTCTTAAAAGTTTACTAACGAGTACAAATTCTTATTTAAGAAGTAAGTGTTATAACCATCCCTTTCCTTGATAACCATGTAGGGCCTCTCATATTCTTCTTGGTCTTTGAAAATATCTCCTGACCCTGATGTTAAGCTTCTTGGTGGGGCCATGCGATTTTAAACATTTTTTTTCTAAGGAAAAGGCAACTCATGATTAGTCTAGTCAAAGAGAACTTCTTTACACACTCTTAGTCTAGATTATACTCCTAACTACTGTTCGATAAATTAGAGTCCATTTTATAAGTAATACACTTTGATCAATTAATTAGGTCTTTTTCAATTCAATATCATGAATTAGGCTTTCAGTTGAATGGTTTCAAAAAAGGCTAATGAGAGGGCCTATTTGAAAGAAATATGTTTATTCAATCCAGGTATACAAGTCAAGAACCTTTACGAAAAAATTAGAAGTGTGCTTACCCCAGTTTCAAAACAAATTTTCTTTACGATAAATTATTCCTTATGATCAGAAGAACTTTTATTAAATGTGAGTGGTAAGGCCTTATGTTTGTGATTTAGGATAGGTAAAGGGGGTTTTGTGTCTATGATTTGGGACAGACATGTAGGCCTTATGTTTTTAGGCTAGGAATGTGATTCAAGGCCTTGCATTTTTTGGGGTTATTTAGGCTTTGAATTCAGGCCTTTTGATTTAGTTTTGCTACCCTTGTTATGATATGATATATCTTTTAGGGCTTTCATTTTACACTTGGCCCAATTTTCAAGCCTCTTTTCTTTCTTTCTTCTTTTTTTTTCTTTCTCTCTCTTTTTTTTTTTAAATTTTATTTTCTTAATTTTTGTTGTCCCATTCTCTCATTGTCTTTTTTACCCCCTTTTTTTCTTTGGCCTGAAAGTAACTATCTTCCCAAAATGTTTGGACTGTGTATATAAAGTTCTTGTAAGCTCTTCTTCATTTCAAAGAAAAAAATATATATTAGAAATAAAAGTTGTCTTTGAATTAATGTTACTAAAGCAAGCATAAACCAATTTTTTCCTTCCCTCCTAATCAATGACCTTAGTCTCTGAATTGCCCCTATTGTAGGGGTAGTTCTTGACAGGGTTTAATCTTGAAAATACTCCAAGTTGGTCCAACGAAGTTAACAAAGGATAATTGTGTCTGGGATTTGAAAATAATTGCCTAACTTCATTTTAATCTATGTATCAAATTCAAAGTAGACCTTCTTTAAGGAATGAGTCTAAAGTATCATTACCATGATGTCACTCAACTTTCAAAGTGTTTAAGGGTTAGTGTGTAGGATATAATTTGCCTCTTTTCATCCTAAATCTTTTAAAAAGTGAGTTACCAATTCCTTACGAAGGAATCTATATTTATATTTCCCAAGGTGGAGATGGACTTTCCACCCTTCAGTTTCTCAAAACATGCCCTAATTTTGATGCTTTTCACTTGATCAAGGTTCAAGATTGACATTACATTTGACATCATGTTTTGACTTGGTTCATGATTAAGCTTTTTCTTAATGGACCAACAGTTTTGGCTTGGTTCGATACCTTAATGGGTCAAGGTTTGTGTTTGGTTTAACTGCCTTGATAGGCTATGGTTTGCGTTTGGTTCAACTACCTTAATGGGTCGTGGTTTGTGTTTAGGTCAGTTGCCTTGATAGGTCGAGGGTTAGTATTTTAGTTGGCTGCCTGTATAGGCTAAAGGGCTTGTGTTTAGATTGGTTGCCTTAATGGGCCAAAAGGCTTATGTTTGGGTCGGTTGTCTTTATAGGCCGAAGGTTTTGGGTCGGCTGCCTCAATGGGTTAATGGTTAGTGTTTAGGTTGGTTGCCTGAATGGGTTGAAGAGCTTATGTTTAGGTTGGCTACCTTAATAGGTTAAGGGTCTTAAGCCAGCTAACTCAATGTATCGAGAGTTAGTGTTTAGGTTGGCTACTTGAATGAGCCGAGGGGCTTTAGTTTGTCGGTATCTTATAAGAATTTGTAACTATTAGCAACTTTTATTTCTTTATTTTATTTTATTCTTTCTTTCTTTTTCTTTTTTTTTTGTGAGAGAGAAAAAAAAAATAGGGCTTCCTTTTTTTAAAAAAAAAAACTAAGTGTTCTAAATAAGGCTATGGATTTTTGGAGTTCTATTTACAAGATTATTTACATTACCTTAAATGAGAGAGAATAATGGTTAGATGAATTCTATTGAGGAACTATTTACAAAAAGGGAATACTAAAGAATAAAGAATGATAAGCTAAAGGGAACTTTTATTTGAAAAAAAAAATGGAGTACATATAAAGAGCCTAACATTTATTCTAGATTATTATTGGAACTTGACATTTATTCTAAGTCCCTTAGCTATAATCTAAAAAACCCTAATTTAACTCTCGTAGACGAGCTTTAAGGTCTTCTAACATCTCTAAAGCCCAGTTTATGGTCTTTTTGCTATTTTTAACTTAGGCAAACAAGGTTCAATTAATAGCTTTAGCATGTTTAGCCCTTTGCTTCCAATAAGTAACTTCAGCTTGCAGCAGCTATTTAAGAATTCCAAGGGCATCTAGCAGCCTATTGGCCTCTAATTTTTCACTTCTTAGTTACCTGCCATTATTTGTAAGCCTAAACATTTCATGGACATGAATTATCTATTTGATGAAACAAAAGAATGCACGTGGAAGTATGTAGATGCTAGAATTATTGGGTTAATACATCATTCCTTAAGTTGTAACCCTACTATTTAATGTTTATAAAAGAATGGGTGTGAAAATTGATTACATTTCTAAAACTCTTAAACATTAGCAGGGTTACTACTCTTAAGAGTAATGTATTAACTCAAAGGTTAAGCGTATGCGATTTGGGTAGGTTGTAAAGGTCCTTAAGCTTTATGATTTCACACATTTTTTATGAAATGATTCATTAATCACATCAAAGCTTAAGTTGGAGTGGCCTAATCAACTCCTAGTGGTAACTACACCACTACACCTGAAGCTTGCATAATGGCCCACCGTCCTAGGGTCCTAAGATGGCTTAGGTCTAACCGTATCTACCATGCATTCTTGATGTAATCATTCCCCTTAATATCCGAAGAATGATAAATGCAAAATGAATATAGCAATTAAAACAAAGTATATTTACATGAAATGAAATAAATAAATAAATAATATCGGTATTTTGAAAGGCAAATTTAATTTGAAAAAATTTTTAAATAGCTAGCCCTTTTGACGTCTCTAGTAGAATCACCAAACTGCGGAGCTTAAATTTTTCCTGGTTTTTATTATTTTTCTTAACCCAATTAATATTGAATTCTAACCCATTTAATATTAATCATCAACTAAAAGTTAAGAAAAACTTGATTTTTTACTTTGAAAACTGTTTAAAGTGACCATCCGACCAAAGTCTAGAAAAAGAGTTAAGTCTTTCGATAAAACTAATTTTTTGAAAAGGTTTTGAAACTAGAGATTTTAGATCTAGGTGCTACCCTATTAAACCCTAATCGGATAGTACTTTTTTTCTTTATGAAATTAAGTTTATTTTTCAAAATTATCCTTTCTAACTAATTCTAAATTTACAACTAAAACTAATTCTATTTGCACAAACGAAAATAACAAATCAAAATTACTTACAAAAGGGAAAATAAAAAAATTTTCCTATTTTAAGTCGCCCCATAGGTAGCTATATATCCTCTAATAGGGATTAGACTTTCCATAGTTCAATTCCTAAAATGTTTACATGTGTTGGTTTATTTTAATTTTGGAAATGATAGAAGGATTTACATTTTTAATCAATTAATTTTATTTAAGAAAAATTCTAGAAAGGTCCTAATTTAGTGTATTTATTTTTGAAAATTCTAAAGTTTCCTATTTTTTTTTTAAAAGGTTGATTTTATTTTATTTTTAAAATGGAATTTTTTAAGTGGCAAAACGTTATTCAGTTTTTATCTATTTTTTTATTATTTTATTTTTAATTTTTTTCTTGTTTTTATTTTTAATTTATATTTTAACCGAAGAAATAAAATAAAAATAAACTAAGCTTCCCCATCTTTTTTTTTTCCTTTTTTGGAAATTTTTTTTTTTTATAATTACAATAAGGTAAATAAAATTATAAGAAAAGAAAGTTTACATAAAGCCAAAGCCAAAACCAAAAGAAAGAGGCTCAGACTAAAAGCAAGCAAGGCATGGGTTGGTCTTCAAAGCTCTAGTCGGATCGGATGCGGCTCTTTGGGTTGGATTTAGAGCCTAGATCTAGGTCGAGTAGGAAGGAAGAAGCAACAACAATGGGGGTGTGTTTGAGGGCAATTTAGTGGTCAAAACTTAAGGGAAATGGTGTTTTTGTGAGTATTAGATTAGAAAAGGGGGGTATAGGACTAGTACCGAAGTGTTTGGTGGTGGTTTGAGAGGTGGTTAGAAGTGGTGGCCAGAAATAGTGGTGTATGGTATGCATGGGGTATTGTTGCGTATGTATGAAGCATCAAGTCTTAGGTTCTTGGATACAATGAGCATAACAGTGGACTTGTTTTGGATTGAAGAGTGGAAAAGAGGATGGTTTTCGAGGTTAGGGTTTTGGTTGGTGGCGATGGGTAAGGTGATTGGAGGCATATTGGTGGTTGAATCTAATGTGGTTCGATTGCTTATGATGCAAGGTACTTATAGATAATAGTAGCTGAACCCAAGGACCTTTATTTCGAGGCTTAAGCTAGAGAGAGAGAGAAAGAAACGATCCAAGTAAGGAAAGAAAAAGAAAGTGCAATGTTCAAGTACATGGATTGAAAACTAAATCCCAGTCACCCTTTTATACTTTTCTAGCTCACTTTAAAACAACAGCCATTAATTGGAATTCTCAGGTTAATGGGTTTTGACTAAAATTTAATTCAAAAATAGATACGATTTGCTGCAATTTAGATGAATAATTAGTCAAAACGAATCCTTTGATCTTTGTTGTTACTTAAAAACACACTCAGAAGCTTCAATTTTCATTAAAATTTTTTAGAATCATGCAAATTAGACTCAGGTCAAAATGCACCATTCATTACTTTTCTGAAACTTTAAGTTCAAATTTTACTCCCATAACTGTGAAATTGTGAAGCAAAAAGGTTAATAATTGCTCGTAAATCATGCTTGCCAAGAAGAAAAGTGTGAGAAAGGATGGGAAAAAAAAAAACAAGAAAAGGGTCGAGGGAAGCAAGGCATGTGTTGAGAGTTAACACAGGTCCCAATAGCCCCTCGAAATGTGTATCCTGGTTTGGCAAAAAAAAAAAAAAAAAGAAAGAAAAAGGGCACAAAGTGCCTATTAGAATATTCAAACTCTTAACCTCCCTCATGTATCAATGTTAAGACCAAGTATAGTACCAATTAGGTTAGCCCGTATACTGTTAACTATTACAACTAAAATACATTTAACTTATAAAATGACCTAAAAATCCTATAAAATAAAATGCTACACAATTAAATTATTTACAACTTTAAAGACTATTTCCTTAAAAATAAATTATTTGCCTTAAAATCTTTTTTACCTAAAAATTCTACCTTTCTATTTTTTCAATTTTTCTCTTCTCTTTTTCTCTTTTCAATTTTTTCTAATTTTTTGTAACTTTTCTATTTTTTGTACTTTTTTCTATTTTTTTTTATTTTTTGTACTTTTTTCTAAATTTTCTATTTTTTGTAATTTTTCTTAATTAGGACCTTTTTTCTTATTCTAAAAATTCTAAAATTACAAGAGGAGAAAAAATAGGGTATCTACACTTGAGAAGCAAATTCTTTTCCTTCTTCACAAAGTAACCAATAGATCAAGTTTAGGATAGTTAGCTGACTATTGTGCTTTCTAATATAATTTATCCTTAAGGCAAAAATGTTGTTTTTTTTCTCTTCAGAACTCTTCGCAATAAAGTTTTACTGAAACTTTACTACAAAGAGGTATAGCTATGGACACCCTATTTTTATCTCTTATTGTTTTTAAGAATTTTTACGAATAAAGAAAATGGTCATAACTAAATCAATAAAAATTAAAAATTAAAAAAATAGAAATTTTAGAAAAATACAAAAATAAGAAAATTTAGAAAATATAAAAAATTGAAAATTGAAAAAACTAGTAATAATTTAGGAAAAAAGAATTCGTAGGAAAATAGAAATAAAATTAAATATTTCAGGGTAATAAAACATTAAAAAATAATAATAAATAATCAGGGTTAGAAACATTTTGAGCTTGAAATAAGTAATTTAATTTATCTCAAACCATTTTTAAGACTTGTATTATGTTTGTTTGCATAAATAAACAAGGCACTAACAACCCATCTCGTATTACACTTAGTCTTAGGAAGGAGAATAAGTCAGAGATCTTAGGTTCAACCCTTACATTAGGCACTTTATACCTTTTGTTTTTGTTTAGCTCCTGAATACGTGTCGACCAACCATTAGGTTACACGTCTTCCCATGACACGTAGCAAATCGCAAATGGACCACGTGTTTAATGCGGCACCTACATGCTACTAGGTCAACACATCTATCCTTCCTTTTCCTTCATTTTCTCCCTCTTTCTTGTGACTTCTCCGTTCAACCAATCTACTTTAAGGTCATTTCTATCCTCTTTTTCTACACGATTTCACCAAATTAATTATGAAATCGTGTAGATCTCTTGAGATACTCTCTATCCAACCTAAGAACATGTCTTGATATGAGCACTTGATGGATTAAATCTACATTTGAAATCAAGAAAAAATAAGCTACTTAAGATTCAAGCTCCCATCCAATCTATCAAAATTTGAATAGTAAGGCAAGAACTGAAGCTCCATTTCTTCATTCTAAACATGAAAATCACATCTCCAACTCACGAAATCAATTGAAATCACACGATTCATGCAAAGTCAAAGATTATAAGAACTTATATTGATGAACTCGATCTGGCCATTAATTTCTATTTCCTTGTGTGTTTAAGCCTGTCTAAGTATAATTAGGGGCTCATATTTGCGTTTCTAGCATCAACACTCGCTTATTCATATCCAAACACAAAAATTTTGCAACTCTCTCTCTACTACATTCCTCATTCTCTCTTTAGAACTAAGAAGTGCTTGAAGCTTGTCAAGCTTAGTTAGGCCATCCTCGAAGTTCTCTACTCTCCAAGCTTCCAATCATCACCACCCATTGCCTTTATCGTGGTCTCTAACCCATCTTACCACCACATAGGGTTTAGATGGTGACGAACACTACAAAACCCCCATCATCGCCGCATTTGGATGAAAATTGATAGAATAAACCGAGTCGCTACTGTTGCTTTCCCTTAGGCTAACACCCGTACGAGCTTTGAAAACCACCACAATAGCGGCATACATCCCCTCTCCCTCTTCTACCACCAAGTGACCACTTTAGGTCATGACACTTGTGTGAAACCCCCCATCATCAATCTAAAAAATATGAAAACGAGGTAGTCCACTTGAAAATCGCCCTAAAATTGTTTGGAACAAACCTAATCCTACCACCTCGGGACTGTCACAACTGTTTCCTCTCACCTCAATCACATGCAGGTTACGTAATCTAACCCTAACCACTAAGTCGATCTAAACCCACACACAAGCCTAAGTCTAGGTCTAATCCTTAGTTTTCATTTTTCTTTTTGTTTTGTTCTTTTTTTCTTTTTATTTTTTTATTAAGATAAAATGAAAATAATAATAATAATAAATAAGCAAAAATAACCAAAAAAAAAAGAGAAAAAGAAATACCCCTCATTTTTACAAAATCTTTTGTTTTAAATATAAGAATAAAAGTATTTTATCACTATAAAAAATTGAAAAATGAAAAGAACATGGTTTGATAAAAATAAAAAATAATAATAACAAAAGAATGTTTTATCGCTTAAAAAAACCAATTTTCCAAATAAATAAAAATATATGAACCTTTCTTTCAAAATTAGGGCTTCTCTCCAAATTTTCTCCAAATAAAACACCAAAATTAGGACCTTTTTTCTAGAATCTCTTTAAATAAAATCAAAATGATTAAAGAATGTAATCTGGGATGTTTTCAAAATTAAAAGAAACCAACTCACTAAAGTTTTATGAAAAATTGAACTACAAAAATCTAATCCCAAATAACGAGCACGGAAGCACCTATAGACAATTATGAGGCGACTTAAAAAATGGAAAATTTTTATTTTTCCGCTTTTCATATATATATATATAGATTTGATTATTTTCTTTCTTTCAATTTGTAAAAGTTAGTTTACTTTTTTTCAAATAAAAGGGTATTTTGAAAGTTAAATACTAAATTCAAAACGTTAAAAGTAATACCTATTTAAGGTTTAATAAGTTAACCCTTGAACTCAAAATCTCTAGTTTTTTAAAATCATTTTTTAAAAGTGATTTTCTTGTAGGTCAATAGTTAAGTTAGAATCAATCTACCCAATTGATTCTAACTAAACTTTTTTCCAACTCTAGTCGGATGGAGACTTTAAATATTTTTTTAAAAGTCTATGAAATATCATATTTTCCTTAATTTATAATCGAGGGTTAGTATTAAATATGTTAGGATTTAATACTAATTGGATTAAGGAAAATGAAAACCTAAAATTCAGGCTCGACAATGAGCTTTTTCAAGTTTCTCAATTTGCTTGCTATCATACCATTGTTTTCTATTTGCTTTTCAAGTCACTTTAGTGTTAACATTCCACTACTGCTTGTCTTTAACTATCTTCCCCCCGTTCTCCTCAGTGTCGAGCACTTTAGAGAGTCAAGGTGGTATACAACATAAGTGACATGATTCCCCAAGTACAATTATGGCACCTAAGGCAGAATGCAACATAGGGGGCATTTATGGTGCCTTAGACATAATGACATGCAAAGTGTAGTCATGACTCCTAAGGCGGAGTGCTATGCTTGGGAGAACACAGCTGGCTACACTAAGGATCCTTATACCAGAAGGATTTAGGCAGTTGCGCACCTGGTAAGGACATGTAGATGACTCACCTTCCTTTTAAATGCTTATATGAAGGGCTTTGAAGGTTTTGGCTTTCATACTTTCACTTGAAGACTTACATAAAGTTTTGCCTGTCTCTTTAAATTGAGGTCTTCTTTAAGGACCTTAAGGTTCTCGAAGCCCAATTCCTTCCTTGTAGTGATCACATCCAAGAAATGCTTGAGTCAAGGAGGATCAAGCTTGCAGGGTGAGTGATGAGCTCAACTAACGCTCTCATTATGGTTAAGGGAGGTCTCTGAGTAGTGATGTAGGGTGTAGACATCTTCGCCATAGTGAAGGAGGCTCACCAAGTAATAATTAAGGCGTATACCTATAACACGCTAGAAGGGAGCTTGGTAGTTTTTCTTAAAATCTTCACATCACATGTGTAATCATGATATAAAGACCATCTTGTAACTCAAAGGTTGCAAGACTCTAACTAGTAAGTTTGTAAGGGCGCTTATTTATTTTACTTACATTTACTTATTTATATAAGCAATTAGGCTAACCCAACAATCCACAATCCATAATCCACCTTAACCGTAGAGAGTTGGAATCACCTACCAAATAATAAGATAAGATAATTAAACTACAACAACATCACGAGTTACTAAATATTATAAAGATCTAGCTTAACTAATATAGTCTACTAAGGCAATCTTATCCGTCTAATCTAACTACTTAAGGAACACTCGGCATTCTGATCTTAGCCCATTTCAAACTTTTGGTTACCTACAAAAAGGAACTATTGGGGGGTAAGCATACCACAGCTTAATGAGTTCATCTCTCACTATTACTGTTCAAGTAAGTTATCAAGCATTAATAACAACTATGCAATAGAGTTACATATGAAATGATTATGCATATGGTGAATGCAAGCAACACATCCATAGGGCTTTAAAACAATAAAAGGAGTAGATTTACATCGTCTACACGTCAATTATCCCTTGTACTTAACTGCACAGAGCACCTCACTTTACCTGCATAAGTATATCTATAAGTATCGTCCCAATAGACGAAACTCGACTATTATCTTAGTTAAGAACACTATATTAATCAATTAAGTAGATCCCATCTAAGGCTATCCACTGTCAACAATCAATACAACGCCCCTTGAGCTCACTATCAACACAAGATGGTCTACTAGCTTTGCTTCAATAAGTAAAAATCATAAGCAACTATTATGAGTACTCACTAAGTTGATAAATTTTTTTTTTAATCGTAAAGCATTTCAAAAATGCATTTTCGCAAATTTTTTTTTTTAGAAAACTTGGCAAAGCTATAAACATCCCAGTTTGCAATTAATGGATCATAGATATGCAACAGGTATATTTGATTAACTTGGCCAAATATTTAAACTTACCAATTTTAATAAGGCGATCATATAAATGTTGGCATACAAAACAAGCAATTGCTTAACAAACAACCTGTTGCGACTCATGACCAAGAATAGAGAAGGTCGATCACTAGATAGGTCCAAGCTTGCAGAAAGCTAAAAAAGGGTTAATGAGGAGAGGTGTGAAAAGGTAAAAATGACCAATGAAATAGTAAGCAAAACCCACGAACAGCTCCAGAGGATATGATGCACCAATTGAACTTCCGAAGACTTACGGCACAATTCGATATGATACACAAATTGATCTAATAAGGTTACTCGCCACTTAACCTTACTTAAGGGAAAGGATAAAAGTGATGCTGAGAGTAAATAAACAGTGTTTACACAAGGATCCCACAACCAGTCACTTAAGGTTCCAATTGACTGAAAGATCCGATTGAACCTAAATTATAAGTAAAGCTAGAAATATTAATAAAAATGATCCCAAAAGTTGGAATTTAAGAAAATAAGCTATAAAATAAAATAAAATAAAAATTCCAAATTTTAGGTATATAACTCGTTATCTATCGAAAATGTGTAAAATGCATTTCGATAATTAACGAATCGCTAGAAACAAATTATATGTATACTAAAAATTATAGAATGACCTAAATAATATTTATGAATATTTATTTATACTATATGAATTTATATGTAGGTAGAAATATGCATAATTACTTAAAATACGTAAAATAAGCTAAAATAATACTAAATAATTAAAGAAAATTCATAATTAATTAAGGAAAAATAAAGAAAAATCATAAAAAATAAGGAATGATCCAGATTTGGGTTGTGGCAGCTGGGGAAAATAAGAAAAAAATTATCCAATTAAATTAGAACAATACAAAAGTCAAATTGGAAGAAGATAAGACAATTGTCTAATCAAATTAATACACAATAATTTCCATAAAACTCTATAAATAGTAAGAAAATTTCATAAGCTCATTTAGTCAGTTTAGAGAGTGAGAAAAATAGAGAGAGGCGAAATTGAGAGAAAAATTAGGGTTATAAAAAAAATAAGAAAACTATACAATTAAGGCCTTAAAGGAGAACCCAGACTCGACAAGCAGTTTGGAGTGGACAACCACCACTACCACATCGTGGTGGCAGCACCTAGGTGAGCTGACACACCCATGGCCACCGATAGTTGCCGAAGCCACCTAAATCGATGAGTTCGATTTCCAGCCTGATTTTATGTAATTTTATAAAAATAGTAAATATTTTTAGAAAATTATGAATTTTGTTATTCTACAATATTTTTGTATGTAATTTTTAGAAAAAAAATATTATTTTGATGAAAATATGTCCTGTGATATATGGTCCTTAAAAAATCATGCAAAACCGAGTATGTTTTGGTTTAAAAATAAATGACTTTAGGAGTGTAGTTTTGAGCCCAAAATTTTTGCATAGACTACTTAGATGATATAGAACAGTGCTATGAAGCCCGTTTTCAAAAATTAATTTTTGCAATTTTAATTTTTAGGTCTTAAAATGAGGCATAAAATGGGTAATTTAGGTTTAGTTAAGTAATTAAATAGTTAATTACTGATTTAGTGAATAACTAGATGCTGTAGGATGTTGAAATTTGATGAAGTATGATACTTATAGTATTTAAGGTATTAAATGTAATTATTAGGTTAATTATGTAGTAAATAAGTAATAGGAAAAAATAGTAAATTTTAAGTTAATTTTGTAAATTAGGGTAATTAAGTGTAAAATCTGATTTAGGATGAATTTAGACATTTTGAAATGATAATTAATGTTGGGAGATGATAATTAGAGTAATAGAAATATTAGATGTGTATTATATACATAATAGGTGATAATACATAATATGTAATTATTGGAAATATAATAAATAGAAGATATTAGAATAAAAATTGATATTATATAAATAATAGGGATATACAATAAATCTGATAGGAAATTTAAATTAGGGTAATTATATGAAAAATGTAAGATTTTTTTCATAACCGGAGTGAATTCGGTGATTAAATTATGATCCGGGTATACCGCACGGACTAGAACACTAGTTAGAGACTAAAAACAATATTTAGGATATTCGAAGATAATGTAATTAATTTTACATTATAGGTCGGAATGATTTCTTAGGGTGTACATATAAATCTTTAACCAAAAATTGAGTTAAAAACCTAATTTAGAAATTGACGCAAAAACTGAAACAAAACTTAACATGATTCAAGAAGAATTGTAAAAGACTTAAGACCTAGATAATTAGATATATTAAACCCTAAACAAAAGATAACAATAAGTGTTATAGGATAAAACCAATCTATAACAGTTATACGAAAAACTGAAACCACGTTTGTGTTATAGGGATCATCAGCGATGCCTTGAGCGAGTTGGACCTTGAGTGAGTGAGCGAGGAGTCTAGGTAAGTTAGGATTAATATGTTGTTGTATTTTGGAGGCTTGAGATTATACTTGGTTGTGCTTATTAGATAGTTGGTTGTGTGCATGTGCTTGATTATGAGTAAGGCTATGATTCTGTTTGTTGTTCTGGCTTGTATTGTATGATTTGTATAAAATGATTAATCACCCTAAACTGGACCTAGTCAAATATACGACCCGTAATCATAATCAAACTTGCATAGCAACCCATTAGGGAAAACCTAGGATTCTCTGGCCAAATACCGACCCCTTCGAAAGGGATAGCGCAGGATTGCATAATGGTCTCTTCTTCATCCTTAGTCGAACTAAGTGATAAGAGAGGAGGTTGCGGCGAGGGTGAAGTCAATTGTTCGAAGGTAGTCGCGGGAGAAGCGATGTCTCCATTGCACAAGCCTGGGTTTGGTCATGAGCTATTGCATTAACAGCAACTCCTCAACCCGAATTAGAGCAAGCGCAATTTCTCTAATCTCACAACGGGCTAAATAACATCGTGTGATAGCATTTGCTTAAACATGCATTGTACCTAATAAGTTGGTTGATAACCTTGTTATGTTTATGGCATAGTTTTAAATCCTCCATCCTAACTTACTGAGCTATGATTGCTCACATCCCTATAGACGTCATGCAAGTGTTGGCTAAAAAGCGGTATATAACTACTCTGAAGCTAGCAACTGCTAGATCCTAAGGAGTGAGGAAAAACATTTGAAGAACAAACATATATTTTTAAGGTCTAAGCTTTTATTTTAGAATTTTTCATTTTTGAATAATGTAATAACTAAGAAATATATTACAGAGAAATATTGTAAACGTTAATTGTAATAACTGTATTTTAGTGTATATATATATTTTCTCACTTTCTTAGATAAATGATTTATTTAAATTACAAACTTTTTACTTCAAAGTGGGTTAGTCATGGACACCTTATGTAGATCAGGTCTAGGATAGCGATTATAAGGCCAACTTCTATCTTAAAATGGTTTACAAGGCGAGGCTGTTATGACTTTACCGCTTTAGGGCGTAATAGACATTTCCTAAATAAGCAATGTACATGATATAAAAGGGTAAAAATGAATATATAAGGAAAAAAATCATTGGTGCTACAGATTCTACATATGATATTGTACACTTGGCAATGTTGCATTAGCGAGGTTACATTGGCAAGGTTGTTAGGAGATACGGATAAAAAGCACGGACAAATGGGCTTGTCTAAATAGGGATGGCTTGGTCAATCCGGATTCTCTATCTCTCGGCTTCTCGACAAGGATAATGCCGAGTGATAGGTCGACTCGGCATTAGAGCATAATCATTAACTTGGTAAACCATAGAATAATGGGCGGTCATATGACACGGTATTAAAGGTGACTCGGTAAGGAAGTACTTGGCTTCAGTAGGGGTTGGTTAGAACATAAAGATTCGTCATTCCAACCCCTCTAACCCGTAACCCTCGAGCTCGGCTACGGGTTAGAGGTCCTGTAACTTAATTCCCATTATTCCTTCCAGGTTATTTTAGATTTAGGATCAAATCTGAATGTTGTTCGCTCGGTTTTCCATCAAGGTGATATGAACTAAGGTTAATAATGTTAAAGGCATCAGAAACCCCATAGTCTTCAGGCAGTTCCAACTTATAGGCATTGTCACTGATTTTCTAAAGGATTCTGAAAGGTCCTTCCACTCTTGCAGATAATTTGTTCTTCCTTTTGTTCGGGAATTGTTCTTTGCTAAGGTGTAGCCATATCAAGTCTCCCAGCTAAAATTGTTTAGCCGACCTACTCTTGGTCTTTTCTCGCATTCTTTTGGTAACTTGGTCGATGTGCCGAGTGACCCTATCATAGATGTGCTGAAGAGATTGTGCTCTGGTTGAGGTGTCAAGGTCCTCTTGCACAAGTGCTGGTACAAGAGCATGGTCGAGAGGCAACTCGAGATTAAATCCATAGACTACCTCAAAGGGAGTCTACTTAGTGGTATTATATACAGTTTAGTTATAAGCGAACTCAACTACTGGCAGGCAAACATCCCAATCAGCCAAGTTCTTGCTTATTGCAGCTTGAAGTAGTGACTCTAAAGTATAATTAACCACCTCTATCTGGCCATCAGTTTTAGGGGTGACATGAGGTACCGGAGAGTAATTTGGTTCACAACCAATGCTAAGGGTTCTCTAAAGATGGCTCAAGAATTTTAGGTTTGTTGAAGACTACACTTCTCAATACGCCATATATCCGCATAATCTCCTGTAAGAGAAGAGAAGCAATAGCCGAAGCATCATTAATTTTGGTGTAGGACACGAAGTATGCCATCTTACTAAATTGATCCACGACTACCATTGTAGAATCTTTGCCTTGGCCAATTCGCAGCAGTTCGAGAATAAAATCCATAGTTAATTCAGTCTAAGGCCTCATCAGAACAAGTAGGGGCATTGCTTTCCCTTGTTTGGCTCAGCACTTAGCCCTTTTGCATATAACATTACTTTTAACAACTCGATTCACATCTCTTCACATTCTTAACCAAAAGAATCAGCCATTCAAAAGTTCACAGGTCTTCTTCTCTCCAAAGTGTCTGGAGAGTCTTCCGTTGTGGGCTTCCCTAATTAATAACTCCTATAGGGAACAAGTCGGCACATATAGTTTCCCCCCTCGGAACAGATAGTTATCCTCCTCATAATACTCATCCACTATCCTCTTATCTACGCATCTTGAAATTATTGGTCTAAAGTGTGGATCCCTAAGGTACTGTTCTTTGATACTCGTAAAACTAAACAGCCTGATCTACAGTTCTGATAAGATTGCATATCTTCTCGACAAAGCATCTGCAACTATGTTACTCTTTCCTTGCTTGTACTTTATCACAAAATTGAACCCCTCAAGGAATTCAACCTACTTCGCCTGCTGCTTCGACAACTTGGTCTGACTTCAAAAGTACCTCAATGAATCATGGTTATTATATATGACAAATTCTCTCAATAGTAAGTAATGTTGCCACACTTGCATTGCTCGAATTAGTGCCAAAAGTTCCTTATCATACATGGAGTAATTTAGCTGTGGCCCTAGGAGCTTCACACTGTGGAAGGCAATTGGTTGGCCTTCTTACATCAGGATAGTGCTTATTCCAACACCCGATGCATTGCATTGCATTCTAGCTCAAAAATTTTGTCAAAGTCAGGTAATATTAACACCAGGGTGAAGGTCAATCTTTCTTTTATGTCAAAAAAGCTCCCTTCATCCCTTTCTCCCCATAGGAAGTCGATGTTCTTCTTTGTTAGCTCAGTAAGTGGCGCGGTGATGGTGCTGAAGTTCCTGATAAACCTTTTGTAAAACGAAGCTAGTCCGTAGAAATTTCTTACTTTGGCATAAGTAATAGGAGTTGGCTACTCGACAATTGCTTTAATCTTCTCATCATTGACTTGCAAGCCTCCTCCACTGACTACATGCCCCAAGAATACCACTTCCTCTTAGTAAAATCAACATTTCTTTAAATTGCTGAATAATCTCTCGACACGAAGGATATCCAAGACTGCTTTGAGATGTTCATAGTGACTCGGCATGTCGGCACTATAGACTAAGATGTCGTTAAAATAAACCACGACATACTTCCTGATAAGATGTCTCAATACATGGTTCATAAGTCTCATGAAAGTGCTCGGAGCATTGGACAAGCCAAAGGGCATGACTATCCACTTGTAAAGTCCATGTCGAGTCTTCAACGCAGTCTTCTACTCGTCTCCTGACCTCATGCAGATTTGATGATAGCTAGAGTTGAGATCAATCTTACTAAAAGTCTTGGCTTCACTTAGTTCATATAATATGTCTTTTTAACCTTGGGATCAGATATTTATATTTGATTATGATTTTATTCACGGCTCGATTGTCAACACACATCCGCTAGGTTCCTCCTTCTTCGACACTAAAAGTGCAAGCACAGCATAAGGGTTGAGACTCTCTCTCGCATAACCTCTCTTTAGTAACTCATTGACTTGACATTAGAGTTCAGAAGCCTGCTCGGGATTCATTCAATAAGCTGGTTTATTCGATAGTGTAGTGCCGAGTAATAAGTCAATGCAGTGCTTTATACCTCAAGTTGGAGGCAACCCCTCAAGTAACTGTTCTAGGAACAGGTCGACATAGTTATCTAGCAAATCCTTGATTTCCTAGGGAAGCTCATCCCGATCCTTAATTTCCAATAGTCACTTGACCAACAATAGGGTCGGCTTGTCAACATTGATGGCCTCTCGAAGCTTCGCTCTACTCATCACTAGAACCCTCTTTGATCCACGAGTAAGTTTCGTCTACAACTTGTTAACTTATCTCAATGGCAATGGATTCAGCATAATCTTCCAATCATCCTTCTCAAACATATACATATTCCTATATCCATCATATATAACTCTCCTATCAAATAACCACGGCCTGCCCAGCAACACGTGGGAAGCGCACATGGGCAGTACGTCACAGAAGATCTGGTCAGAGTAATTCCCTATAGCGATCGGCAGTAGTAATTGCTGAGTAACTTGTGATCCTCCTTTCTCACTCAACTGATGCAACTTATACGGCCTTAGATGTGCAACAATCGACAACTTTAATTTGGAAACAAGATCGGCCAACGCTACATTGGTGCAACTTTCACTATCTACAATGAGAGTACACATTTGATCATTCACCTTGCAGGTGGTATGAAACAAATTCTCCCTCTGCTCCTCCTCTAGTGAGGGTTCTACGCTCATCGTGCATCAGACAACCATGAGTAACTGGTCTAAGTCCTCGAGAAACACATCCTCCCCAACCAATTCTTTCTTGACATTTTCTTTCTCGATAGGAACCTCCTCCTCCTTGGGTTTCTCATCCATACTTTCTACATCTAACTTTAGGATGTCTCCCTTAATGACCATCATCCTTCAGTTTGGGCACTTAGCAGCAATATATCTGAACCCATGGTAATTGAAGCACTTGATCTGGCTTGTCTTCCTGCTAGACCCTTGCCCCTTTTCATAAGTTTGAATCGGTACTTCACTATTAGGTTAGCCTTTCGGTTCGGCTCTGACATTAACTCTTCTACTCGACTTGATAATAGACTGAGCTCGGTGACTTGTTTGACCTAGTCGGCATTTTGTTCATTACTCAGCTCCTTCTTTGTCTCTCTACTCACTAGGTAATCCTAACAACTTCATCTATTATGTTAAATCGTTGGAGCTCTGCAATGTCTCGGATGTCTCCTCTCAATCCAATAATAAATCTTCAGACCGTTTGGGCTGGTGGTTCTTCCACTTTGCATTGTATTATAAGCCTTTGGAATTCTTGAACATATTCATCAATAGTTCGGCCCCCTTGTCTAAGCTCTTAAAGCCGAGTGAAAGTATCTTGGAGATATATTTCCGGCACGAATCTATTTCTAAGCACTCTCTTTATCTCGGGCCAAGTGTTAATCTCTTCATACACCTCTCTTCTTCTCATGGCTTGAAAATTTCTCTACTACATGGCGGCATATTCGAAGAATTCAATAGTAGCAGTCCTTACCTTCTTATAATTCTCATATTGATAGTAATCAAACACACGCTCCACCTTCTCTTCCCAATCTAGATACTCGTCAGCATTTCTAGATCCATTGAAACTTGGAATTTGAAGCTTCATGTGGTCAGATGCTCTAGAGACTCGTATACGCTCCTCTTCAAAATACTCTTCTTCTTCCTTATCAAGCTCTTTCAGGTCTATCCTTCACCTTATTCATCTGCCAACTCCTCTACCTCGAATTGGTCGAGTTAGGTTTTGACTTCTAATAGGCTGAGTAACTTGTAGAGTGTTTTGCACGATCTCAATGGGTCGGCAAGACAGTGTATGAACAACTCGGGTTAGGTCTACCAAGAGGTTAGCTACCTCATCAAGTCTCTCATCAAGTCTTTTGTCAATGCTTCTGGGAGTTCCTTGAGATTGTCGTCCATGGTAAACAACTCCACTGTCATCACTAGTATTAACATTCATACTTGGGTTTGTCGTTTTTCCTTATAGATTCAAAATTCAAACAAACACTTCAGAAAGTGAATAACTAATAACATAGTAATCTAATGAATACAGTAACTTACTCTATTTCATACACGTAAAACAGAGCATAATAGAACTTCAAGAAAAACTAACTATAGTTCACACAAAACCTCCGCTCTGATACCAAGATGTTGCGACCTGTGACCAAGAATAGACAAGGCTGATCGCTGGATAAGTCCAAACTTGCAAAAAGCTCGAAAAGGGTTAATAGGGAAAAGTGCGAAAGGATAAAAATGACGAATGAAATAGTAAGTAAAACTCACGAATAGCTCCAGAAGATATGACGTACCAATGGAACTTCCAAAGACTTATGATACAATTTGATATGATGCATAAATTTATCTAATAAGGTTACTCGCTACCTATCCTTACTTAAGGGAAAGGATAAAAGTGATGCCAAGAGTAAACAAACAGTATTTATGTAAGGAAGAAAGTACTTAAGTGTATTGAAGGTAATCTGATGTCTTACAGCTACAAGTACAAAGATATTTATACCCGTAAATTAAGGCAGTTTGCCTAAAAAGGGAAAAGACAATAAGGACATTTCTTAAATAAGTAATATACATGATACAAAAGGGTAAAAATGAATATACAAGGAAAAAAATCATTGGTACTACAGATTTTACATATGATACTGTATACCTGGCGATGCTGTATTGGCGAGGTTGTTAGGAGATGCGGACAAAAAGTACGGACAGATGGGCTTAACTAAGCAGGGATGGCTTGGTTAGTCTGGATTCTCTATCTCTCGGCTTCTTGACAAAGATGATGCCAAGTGATAGGTCGACTTGGCACTAGAGCGTAATCATCATCTTGGTAAACCACATAATAATGGGCGGTCATACAACACAGTATTAAAGGTGACTCGGCAAGGAAGTACTTAGCTTAAGCAGGAGTTGGTTAGAATATAAAGATTCGTCGTCCCAGCCCCTCTAGTCCTTGGGCTTGGCAGCAGGTCAAAGGTCCCATAGCTTGATTCTCATCACAACCAAGGGTAAATAATAAAACATCAAGCAATTATCAAACACGAGCAAGTAGTAATTTATTGAAACTCCCTCACTTAGCTTACTTGCCTACTTATTGTAAGTATCCCATTTTTAACTCCCCCCCCCCCCCCACCCTGTAATTTTTAGAATTTGCAAAATAGGAAAAAGGGTCTTAATTCAAAAAAAAAAATAGAAAAGTACAAAAATATAGAAAATTTAGAAAAGAACAAAAAAATAGAAAAATTAGAAAATAGTGAAGAAAGGTAGAATTTTTAAGTAAAATGGACTTTTTAGGTAAATAAATTATTTTTAGGAAAATAATATTTAGAGTTGTAAATAATTTAATTAAGTAGCACTTTATTTTATAGCATTTTTAGTTTGTTTCATAGGTTAAGTATTATTTAGTTACAAGATAAAAAAAGAAGAAGCATAAGTTAACAGCTTAACAGTACTACACTTGGACTTGGTATCATTCTCATTTTTTTTTAATAAAAGCACCCACCACGTGTCGACATGCCATTAGGCTACATGTCTAACACGTGGCACTACCTAGTTGTGACAAAGAACCGACGTGGTGCCATTCAATAGCATTACGTAGCACTACACCATTCAATAGTTCTACGTCAACATCACTTTCTCCCCCATTCTTTCCCTTTCTTTCCTTTTTCCTTAACACTTCACAGGCATTTTTTATCTCATTTTCTCCTACGATTTCATCAAATTAATGATGAAATTGCAAAATACGTTTGGCCTATTGTGAATTAAATCCAAAAACATGTCCAGATTCAACCATTTAATGAGTTAAATTGAGTTTTGAAAATCAAGAAAAATCTTAAAACTTAGATTTTCCTTCCCTTTACTCTTACATGATTCAATCTCGTTTAAACTTCTAATAAGTTTCTTAGGCGAAAGCAAGTATTCAAGGATTGTCTTTAACCATTCATTTCAACAAAAATCAAGCTTCATCGCATCAATTCAAATTAAATACCCATTCATAATGGAGCTTAAATTGATATCATCTTTGACTTTCCCAAGCTTCGTTAAGGATCAAATGCTGTATATTGAGCATCTTAGAGACGTTCGACATAAGGAGAATCACTAGAACACTCTTAAAACACCCTCTACAGGCTCTCTTTCTCTCTACTGCAACCCTACTCTCTCTTTCTAGAAACCAAGCTTTTATAACCACTTGCGAAACCCAAAGCCACCATCACAAAAATCCCCATGATGCAAGCTTTGAAACCCAACCACCCATACTCACTACCATGCCTCCTAGCACCGCTCCTAACAAACCCTAAACACCGCGTCGTAGCCACATTAAACCACTACCTCTGGTGGTTGTCTCCCTAATCTAACACTACAACTAAACTTACCATAGTCTAAAACCTAAGACCACATTTCTCTCTTGCATCCAGCTACATCCACACAACAAAGCCAAGACCATCGCTGTTGCCCAAACTTCGACTGCCATATAAATCTCATCCATTCATTGAGGCGCTTCACCTTCCCCCTGCCTAAATCCCAATAATAAACTCATAAAAATCCTCTCTCCTACTTGTTTCGATAGCCATATTAATCAAAATAAGCTACTAGAGTTAACTGTTGATCGTAACTCAATTGCACACCCATGACTTGACCATTAGAGCTCTAAATCTAACCCGCGCACCCTACTCCATTTGGTCCAACCATGCCTCATATTTTTGTTTCGATTTATTTTGTATTTTTATTTATTTATTCTTGTAACTATATTGTAATTGTAACTTAAAAAATACAGAGAAAAAATTCGAAAAAAAATAAAAATGAAAAAAAGAGAAAAAAAAAAGAAATAGGTAAGTTTAGTTTATTTTTAATTTCTTCGATGAAACATAAAGAAAAAAGAAAAAATAAAATGATAAAATAAAGAAAATAATAAAAAATTTAAAATCATTTCATCACTTAGAAAAATATTTCTTTCCAAACAAATAAAAATAAACAAACTCTTTTTCTCAAATTAAGTCCTTTTAGAACTTTTCAAAATAAAACACCTAAATTAGGACCATTTTCTAGGAATTTTCTTAAACAAAATAAATTATTAAAAACAGTTAAGCCAAACGTTTTCAAAATTAAAAGTCACCTACAAATCAAAGTTTTTGCCAAATGAATTATGGAACGTCTAATGCCAACTAACGGGTATATAAGCACATCCGGAGCGACGTAAAAATTGTAAAAACTTTAGTTTTTCATTTTTTTTTTTAAATTTAGCTTGAATTATCCATTCTTGTAAAATAAACCCAATTTATGTAATGGTGAGTAAATTTTGTTTTAAAAAGGGTGATTTTGAAATTTTAATTTAATTTTGGAAAGTTAGTAATGGTACCCATAGGGGTTTTAAAAATATTAGCCCTTGGACTTATTCTTTGGTTTTCAAAACTTTTTTCTTAAAATTGGTTTTTCAAGTAGATTAGTAACTAGGTTAAATCAGTTTACCCAATTGATTTAACATAACCCATTTCTTTTCAGACTCCAATCAAGTGACGACTCTAAACAATTTTTGAAAGAAAAACAAAGTTTTTTTTAACTCTTAGTCAATTATCAGTATTAAACCTTAACAAGTTAAGGTTTAATACTAATCGAGTTAAGGAAAATAATGAAAACCAGAAAAAATCAAGCTCAACACTTGTCATGACCTTCGAGGTTCCTGTATTAGAAATTAAGCCACCTAAAACATAATAATAATGTATATGTAAGTAATTGGAAAAAGGGTTTCTTTAAAAACCTAAAAGTCTACCTAATTATTGAAGCTTGCCTTAATCCCTAAGTATGGCTAAAACGTATTTTCGCTTTAACTTTTTTATTTTAAGTCTGTTTTTTGCGTTCTTATAGTTGATTCATGCAATTTTGAATGTACCTTCATGTAAAGGGATCCATTTTAGAAGTTAAGGCCCAAACCATAAGTTTTGATGGGGTCAGATTCAAATTTTGTATGTTTCCCTTTTAACTTATTTGATTTTCTAGTTTAGTTAAGTGTCTTAAGTGTATAAGGCCTTATTCTAGTTATTTATCATTATTAATTGGGTTCTTATATTACCGCTAGGCCTAAAATATTTAAGTTTTATTTAAATCTCTAACTATGGGCTTCCTTTTATTATACTTAATCATTTTAAGTTTTAACTTACGAAGATGTAAGCTTTCTTTTAGGCCTAAGGCTATTTTAAGTTAATGGACTTATTTTATTTATTATTGGGCCTTTATCAAATTATCCTAAGGTCATTAATTTAGTTAGACCATTTTAAGTTGGGTCAAAACCTATTTCTTATGAATTAAAAGCTTGTTCAAGCTTTTTAAGTGGCGATGAGCCTTAACTCTTATTTAGGCCTATCATGAGCTTTTTAGAACACTTGATTAGCTTCATGGACGTTTTATTTAGAACTTAAATAATTGTTATAGCAGCTGGTTAAGTAGTTTTCGAGTGGGCTTATGGTTTGTTTTCAGGGCCTTTTGACTTATCTTAAGTTTAATTTGCATCCTAAGGCCTTACACTTGTTTCTAACTAATCCTAATGGGCCAAATAACTTACTGAACCCACTAAATGACCCATTTAACATTTAATTTCAGATTAGATCACTTCAATTAAGTAGGCTTCTAACTATTCTTTATAAGCCCAAAGTCTACCTCTTGTTATTTTAAGGCCTAAACTACTTTTTTAAACTAGTTATGAGATCTATTTACACTTAGGCTTATTAGGGTTTCTCAAATTATTTAGTAGTTTTCATAAGCTCTTTTAATTAAGTTTTATTAATCTAATATACCTGCTAGTCATGAGTGATTAAGTGGGCTTAAGGCTCGATTTGTGAGCCTTTTAGTTAAATTTAAGCCTAGTTCATATCCTAGGGCCTATATCTTGACTCTATCCTAATTCAATAGGCCTAATAGTTTATAAAATGATTAAATGACCTATTTTATCATGAGTTTTAGATCTGATACTAATGGTTTGTTGGGTTTCAAGTGGGTCTTTTTAAACCTAATGTCCATTTTAGGTCTAACTACTCATTGTAGGCCTTGTTTAGCTTCTTATCTTGCAAGGTTAAATCCTAAATCTTAATTATCTTTAATTAATCATGTGATTAACCCATTAATAAAAAAATTTACAGCATGTTATTTAACATGTTTGGGGTGATTTAAGATGATTTCTTAAAGCTTTCTACACATCAAGTACTTAACTTGCTAGAATATGCATCCAACTACCACTAAAATGCATCTAAAACCATTTTCTACCAAAATAAACATGAGAAATAAAAAATATAGTGGGGACATATATACATATGTTTTGGACCTAGCATGGAAATGAAGATATGATGATGATGATTTTTCTACTTTTACATAAGTTATCATCTTAATATAACTTATGTGCTTCTAAAGTTATATGTAACATCCTTACTACACTAAAAATCTAAGAAAATGCACATGTATGGGAATGTAAAGATGGTAAACAAAGGTGGCATTTTAATAATTTTTTCATTGTTTTTAAGACTAGAAACCATGCTCATAAACTCAAACTAAAAAGAAAATTAAAAAGGTGCAAGTTTACTTCAATGGAAATTTGAAGGATCTCATTTCACTTTATTTTTGGCAAACGAAACAAAATCTTTTGGTTAAGGATGTTTGTCGTCAAGAAAAGGAGATGAAAGAAGATTTCAATGCAGTTGATTTTGTGACGTTCGGAGGTGATGGTGGGGAGTTATAGCTTGAGGCGTTTGGGTGCGCAACCAAGCCTAAGAAGATTATTCTTGGTTCCTTCTTATTTTTCTTTTGTTCTGGATTATGTGTTTAGAGAATGTTTCTAGGGTTTATTTTAGAAAAGAAAATGGAGTAACAATGCAGATGGAGGGGTGAAAAAAGGGGTTGATTATGAGTGAGTGTAGTGGGGAACAAATCCCTTCCATTCTTCATTGCATGATATTGCACGATACAGGTATAAGTGGAGACCAATTTGCTTTTTATGATTTTTTCCAATTGAGGCAATGATTTGCCTAAAGGTGAGTGGTCTCTTATTTTCCCAACTAATTATCTTGTCTTATATAGTTAATCATAATTATCATTAGCTAATTATGATGCATGAATGCATATAGATGATTAGAATGTAATTTAAGCTTACAACTCCAATTACTAGTGTAAATGACCATAATTAGACATAGTTTAGGGTTTTTCATATTTAATTAAGTTAATCAAGCCTATTGTATCATTTTATCCAATTAATTTAGGGTTTTTAAGGGTTAGAATCAATTATCACCAATCGATTACAATTTTAAAAGGCAAATTGGGGCCGTTTCAACAATTTAGTGAATTATTAGTAATTACTTAATAATGTTGCTATATTATTAGAGTTTATTAATTAAATTTAGGCTTTTTACACTAAATTAGAGTTTCTAATTCATTTTAGGGCTTCTTGTGTTTTAAGGTTTTATGAGGTTTTAAGGGCTTTGAAGGTATGCTTACAATTTTAGCTTTACTTTTGGAGAAAATGTATCATTTAGGATAAATTAGTAATCCCATTAATTCATTACCTTAATTGACTTGATTTGAATTATCGTTATCATTTGTAGATATCTCCTACCGTTATCAAGTTTATGTGATTTACGTAATTCAAGGTAAATGTATCAATTTATGGTTTTCATTTTTTTGAAGTTTAATCTAAAGTTTTACAACTTTAGAGTTTAAGGTTTAAAGTTTTTATTTAGTTTAGATTTTTAATTTATAGTCAAGCATACTTAGGTTTATAGTCTTTATACGCGATTAAGGTTTATCAAACTTTATCTTTAGGGTTTTTCAAGTTCGTTTTTAAGGTTTTGATTTAAATTTTTGTCAATTTTAATTTCTTCGATCTGATTGAGCCTAGGGAATATTATTGGTTCTTCAAATTCGATTCTAAGTCTAAAATGTAAAATTTGCAGGGTTTACAATACCAACACTATTCGGTTAGACTAACCATCCAGATGGGCCAATTTATGAAATTTGGGCTAACTTCGAACACATCCTCCAGCCATGATGGCATGAATGCTATTCGAGACTACTTGAGTGCACAAGCTTGCAATAGCATTCACATAGCTATAAGAATCTTCCCCAAGAGCTAGAAGAGCTAGATTGACTGCGGGTATGGCTTGTAAAGCATTTGATAAACGAGGAGATCATTTGAAGATCGCACATGCCATATGGAATGGAGCTAAGCAAGGATCAGTAGATCTTCCTTTTCTCTATTTTGTCTTGTGTAATCTTCTTTTGTTCTTGTTAATTTTCATTATACTTATACTTAGGGCTAGGATGTTAGCCCTTGAAGCATTATAAGAACTTCAAATAAATGAGTGCATTTTTCTAAGTTCTTAGGTGTGCTTTTTTCTCTATTTTTGCTCCTTATTTGCTTCATCATTTATGTGGCTTAGCACTAATACCTGAGTAACATATTTGCATAGCTAGTTCCTTGAGTGCAATGTCTTACATAATGCACAACATAGTAACACTTCGATTATGATAGCTTGATATAAACCCCCTCCAATCAATACTCGGTGAATTTTATTTGGTATTTCAAACGTAGAGCACCTTAATGTGGTCATTTAAATTGGTAGCCAACTAAGTTGGGGTAATTAATCTCATTTCTTCAGCCTTTCAAGCGTTCGGGTCACTAAGATGCCTAAAGTTGGGGGTCTACCTTATTGTTCAAGGCTTGGATTTCTTTGGATGCGAAGTCCTTCAAGAGTGCTAAATTGTCAAAGAGGTGTCTCGATTCAACCATGCTCAGAGACTTTCATTCCCAAGGAGGTGATGTCAATACTGACAAAAGGGAGGTTTTGAGAGATGGAAATCTACCTAAGTATGAAAGTGCATAATGTAAAATGGCCAAGCGAGAATACTAGACAAGTGCAAGGGACTTGTATTTTCATCGATTCATTGAAAGTTTACAAATACAGCAAGCTAATTACAAAACTTATACTAAATATGGTTTTAGATTACTTGCATTTCATGTCCTAGGGATGAGCTATCCATCAAGAGTCTCTAACCTGTATGCTTTATTGCTTGCGTCTTTTCTTATTTGTATAGGATCTTCCCAATTGGGAGCAAGCTTCCCTTACCCCTCTTGTGAGCCTATAGCCTGTAATTTTAGCACACCAAATTTTTGGGTTGTAATACCTTTTGTTTAACCTTCTTATTGTAATACCAAACCACTCATTGTTGGTAAGTTGCTACTTAAGTTTGCACAATGTCGTACACCTCGTCAAGTGTTAAGGCTCACTTGGAGGCCATGTGGTTAGTGTTAACATCGAAACTTTAGGCCTTTTTGTTGGTAGCTCAAGCTTGATGGGTAGAACATCTTTGGATCTAAAAATGAGGCAAAAAGATGTTTCTCTTATGAAAGTTCTATAAGTCATCCGATATCCCTAAAGGAAGTTGTAGAGCTCATTTACCTACCTTCCTTCTACATGCTTTACTCTTTTCTTTAAGTTACCAAGGATAATTTTGTTGGTAGCTTCAAACTAGTCATTGATTTAAGGGTAGGATACCTAGGTATAGTGAAGTCTTCTATGATACTTCTCATAAAATTCCCTAAATGTAGCATTATCAAACTACCTACCTTTGTTCGTGATTAAGGTACAGGAGACTTTAAATCTAAAGAGGATGTTTGTGAGGACAAAGTCTTTGGTTACTATAATGGTAATGCCCGCAACTAATTGAGCTTCAACTTACTTCGTAAAGTAGTCTACGGTTACTAGGATAAACTGATGACCTTTGGACACTTTAGGAAAGGGTTTGAGAACATCCAGTCCCTACGGGGTGAAGAGCCATGGGATCATCATAGGATGGAGGTCAGTGTTCAATGCGTAGTTGATGGGTACGTGTTTAGCACTTGCAATACTTATAAACCATTGCCTTCACATCTTCTTTCATGGTTAGCTAGTAGTAGCTAAGGTAGAGTGCTCTAATATATAGGGTTTGGGCCTAAATGCAGTTGTGCAGATCCTAGCATTAAGCTCTTTGAGGGCATAGATGCCCTCTTTAGGCCTAAAGCATTTGAGAAGTGTTACACTATGTCTATTGCGTTACAAGATGTCGTCGATGAATGTATAGTTCGCCGCGGCGTAGGCCAATGTCTTAGCCTCAACTTTGTCTTAGTCAATGCTCTAATCTTTAGGTGCTCAATTATTGAGTTTATCTAATAAGGTTCAGCTTGAGAAGATTAGATCTCGAGTATCTCCTACTATCACTCTTCAATGATACAGTTGGGGAGGTACTAAAAGAAGAGTAGCTTATCGTTGTTGTATGGAGTTCGGACAATATTTGACATGAGCTTTGACAATTTGTCTACCTCGAAGTTCTTTGCTTGAGGAATTTTATTTGTTTTCCACGAGTTAAAGCTCAAGAGGAGATTTTAGATTGTTCGGAGGTGCTTCACCTCGTCTTTCCCTTGGTCTCATACTCCCCCCCACCTTACTTATTGTAGAACGAGCATGGAATTCAAGTGATCATGCAACTCCTCTACCCTAATTTATTTGCTATCTTTAGGTTGACCATGAGTGCTTCATATTCGATCTCATTATTGCTTACCGGGAACCTAAACTTAAGTATGTAGAGGACCTTAGTACCATATGGTCCTTACAATGCTATGCCTGCTCTACTAAAGTAGAGAATCCATCGAAATGGAGAGTCCACACCAGTATGTCTATGTTTATTAGTGCTTCCTCCTCTCTAATGTATTTGACCATGAAGTCCGCAAAAACTTATGCCTTAATCATCTACCTCAGGTGAAACTACACACTATGAGCATTGAGCTCCAAGGAATATTTCACCATGCAACTTAAGGTATCTGGCTTCTATAGAATGGTCCATAGTAGTTGGTTAGTGAGGACAATAATCAAATGTGCTTGGAAGTATGGCCTTTACTTTAGACTGGTGTATCATATCCAACAAATTAAAGGTTGAGTAGGATCAAATGGTGTGTCATATCTATTTGGTAACTACTCGGATTTTGCTAGCTTTTCTTTTGTTCCTTTTAGTTCACTTCATTGTGGTGTCTCTCCGTATGTCCAACCCTAGAGATGCATCAAAGAGCCCATGCAACCATATAGACATAGCCTCATTACCTTAAAAGGTGGTAAACTTGTGCTGGCTAAGGGTTCATTACCTTTCCATTCCGATAAGATGATGGCAATTACATTGCTATATAGTCAATCAATTTGTAGTCGTTGACCATTGGTCCTCATATAATGCTATACTAGGGCGATTGAACATTAATAAGTTCAACATGTTAATAAGTCAAAGGTGCCTCAAGGCAAGGTTCCCACCGCCAACAGAAGTTGGTGACACGTGAGGAGACTAAAAGTTATCCAGATCTCTCTACATTAAAGCATAATCTCTAGACAACGTGATGTACATCGAATTAGGGTTGGAGGGAAAGCTAGGCTCATGGGGAGGGCTGGTTAAGAAGACTGAGGAAATAAAACTCAAGAGCATCCTTAGGCTAACTACACAGTTAGGGATGTCACTGCCCAAAGAAGAAAAAGACTAACTTGTCAGTTTCCTTTGGTCAACATTGATATGTTTGCATCATCCCTTGAGGACATGCCAATCAACGTCCTCGAAGCGACGCATCACCTTCACATAGATCCAAAGGTGCAACTTATCAAGTAGAAGAAAAGACATTTTGCACCCGAGTGCTAGGTCATAATTGAGTAGGAGGTATAGAAGCGCCTACGAGCTGGCTTCATTAGGGAGGAACGCTATCTTACATGGTTGGCAAATACTGTACCTGATAGGATTTAGGGGACTAACCCAACCCAAATGCTAAAGTCGAGCTCATCTACTCCTCGTTAGGATATCTCATTTGATTACATATTTTTATTTGTGTTATTTGGACTTTCTATTTCTTATATTATTCCTAAATTATCTCATGTTTATTTTATATTTACAGGAATGCCACTAGGGAATCCTTTTGGTCATTTTATTTATGAGTTTGTCATTATGTATAAATAGAATGTATGTGTAATGTTTTAGCAGATTTACAACATTAATTAAAAAACCCTTTGATTCTTTTCTTTTAGAAAGCTCTCTCTCTCTCTCTCTTATTAGCTCTTATCAATCTCTTTAGCAAAGATTGTGACAGGCAACCCTATCACTCGAACCGATGAGTTACATCCAACTAGTCTTAGGCCATGTAAAATCTAGCTAGTGTGTCATATCCGACTAGGTGGCTCACAAATTCGCTAAAATCCTCGCCCACTCTACTTTTGTTCCTTCGATAGGATTATACCTACCTTGATATCATTGCCCTTGTTGGTTGTTGGTTCAGCGTATCAATACTTGTAAAGAAGTCCAATAAAAAATGGCATATGTGCATGGATTACGTTGATCTTAATAAAGCTTGCCCAAAGGATTGCTTCCCCCTCTTCCAAATTAACCAGCTCATCGATTTGATGTTGAGTCATGCCATGCTCAATTTCATGGATGCTTGGTCAAGCTACAACTAAATTCCTATAGCTCTCGAAGACAAGGTTCACACCTCATTCGTTACTAACTTTAGCACGTACTACTACAAGGTAATGCCCTTTAGTTTGAAAAACACCGGAGCAACATATCAGAGGTTGGCGACAATCATCTTTAATCCCCAACTCTGACGAAATGTTGAAGTCTACATTGACGATATGATCATCAAGAGTAGAGAACAAAGAGACTAATCCAAGACTTATGCGAGACCTTCAAGACACTCCGCAAGTACTAAATGAAGCTTAACTCCCAAAAGTGCCTCTTTAGGGTGGCCTTAGGCAAGTTCCTAAGATTTATGGTCACTAAACATGGCATTAAGGCTAATCTAGATAAGATAAAGGTCATTCGTGACATGTAAGCCCCTTTAACCATCAAAGAAGTCCAACAACTTATGGGTAGAGTTGTCACGCTTAACCACTTCGTGTTCAAAAATGCTAATAAATGCTCTGAGTTCTTCAAGCTGTTGAAGAACTTATGCGTCTCCAGGGTTGAACACATGGAGATGCACTACAATGAAGCGAACTAACAGGAACAAAAGAAAAGCTAACAAAATCTGAGCAGCTACTAAATGAATATGATGCACCACTCAATCCTACTCGGCCTACAATTTGCCAGATATGACACACCGATCCGAATTGAAGGATCACTCGCTACTATTCCTTGCTAAAGGGAATAGATAAAAGTTGAAGAATAATGAGAACACTAAGGTTACTCAAAGGAGACATGAATAATTTCTATATTGATGAATGGATAATGTATGCGTACAAGTAAGTGGGGGGTCTATATATCCATCCACTAAGGTTACTTTACATATATGAAAAGACAAAAGGGTATTCTTACAATTAAGTTACGTAAAACATACTAAAAGGGGTAAAAGAGATAAAGAATATTTAGTACAGAAAAGTAAGAATCAGTTTGGAATACTGTATCAAAAGACACATGTCGTTTAATGGTTAGACATTAGAAACATGATAAAAAGTAGGCAAAACAAAAGTGTTTGCAATCAGGGGCAAACCTAATCTGGATCAAGTAGCGGACCAATCAGTCCTGTAAAGAAGTTAACTTGAATTGAGGTCAGATATCTGTAGTCAACTTGGGAGCTTGGTTTAGCTAGTCCTGGGCTATCTTTTAGGATAAAATATCGTTGCTGGGTAAGAGCAGGTCTGATATATGTAAGGGTTCGGTAGTCAGATCAGTAGGAAATAAGTTTAGGATAAGAATCTTCATCTTGGGTATGGCCTTGAGTTAATATCCTCTTAGTGAGTCTTTAGAGTCCTCTAACTCAGCTACGGGTGATTGGTTCAAGAGCTTCATTCCTATCATTTGCTTGGGGGTGAAAGAGATTTACCCTCAAAATTAAGGGGGTCTTTGCTCCTTCTTTAAGGGTGCTCGTAGGCCTTTCTTCTGTTGGTTAATGAGGGATCAGATTAGACACATTAAAGGTAGAGAAAACACCATAGTCATCAAGTAACTCGATTTGGTAGGTGTTACGGTTAACTTTCTTCAGAATCTTGAATAGACCATCAGCTCGAGGAGATAATTTGCTCTATCTCAAGTGCGCGAATCGTTCTTAACTGAGGTAAATCCATACTAGGTCCTGTAGTTAGAAGGTAACACTTTAACTGCCTTAGTTAGCAATCTCATGTTCTTTTTTATTGAACTTGGTGATCTTCTTGGTTATAGACTGGTGTAGCACTTGCAATTCTTAGGCTCCATCAACTCGAAATTAACTCTCTTCAACAGCTATAAGGGTACAAATCATATCTAAGGGAATAATGGGATTGAGGCCATAGACAACCTCAAATGGGGTTTTCTCGATAGTGCTATAGATGGTTGGGTTGTGTATGAATTCTATAATTGGTAGATATATATCCCAATCCCTCAAGTTCTTCCCCACAACGACTCTGAATAAGTTGCCCAGCATCCTATTCAGCACTTCAGTCTAACCACTAGCCTGAAGGTTGCTACTAGAGTTGAACATATGTTTAGTTCCAAGTCTTTTCCAAAGAGTCTTCCAAAAATAGCTTAAGAATTTTGTATCTCGATCTAAAACAATTATCTTTAGCACTCCATGTAGTCGAACAACTTCCTGCAAAAATAAATCAGCAATGTATAAGGCATCGTTAGTTTGGTAACATGAGATAATGATACGAACTCACGGATAAATACACAAGCCCAATATCACGCATAACCAAAGGGGGTAGGTTTGAGCCGTAGTATGGTCCAAAAGATAAATGGAGTCGAAGGATAAGCAAGGGTTCCTGTCTATCGACAATGGATATAACACACCGATGTCTCACACAAGCTCGGGTCATACTTGATATAACATATAAGTATAGTCAAAGGGCACTTGCCACTAGTTTATGCTCAATAGGCTAGATAAAAGTAGTTTAAGAGTAAGTAAAAAGGACACTTAGGTCGAGAGAATGGGAAAGTTCAGTATATTCCCTATATATTGATGTTGCGGCTATTACAATATGCAAGTATTTATAGTACCTAATTAAGGTAAGTCTTAAATTACAAAAATTTATAGAAAAAAATCCCTACTAGCTAAGGAAAAGGGAGAATGATTTATAGGAGTAGCAATGTAATCATGCCGAAAGAATATCTTTTGTTAGAAAGGACAGCACGGATGATAGAAAGAACAACACGTACGTAATTTTGCTCATTCTATGGTCCCAATGACACTATGAGTCAAGCAGTAGTAGGCTTTGATTAAGTCTGGTCAACGTCGGTAGTTCTACAGCTTTAATTATTGGGATTGGACAAGGGTTGGCTTAAGGACGACTCGCATTCGAGTTAGCCTTGGATAGTCAACTCCTAATAATTGTTAGTTCAGCCTCGGCACTATAGGGTTAGCTGTATCCTAATTTAGTGCATGGACTAGTGTGTTGCAAAGGAGTCAGATTTGGCATGTCAACTGATTACCTCGATAGTTCCCTAGATGGTGTAGAGAGTGAAGTAATTTGGCAAGTCGAACTGAGGTAAGCACTGCTCCTCGATGCTTAACTCACCTTGGACAGCTTGGCAAACCATCTAAGCTAGCCCTCAGGTTCAAAAGCATGTGATCAATCCTTGATCCCTATCATCCCCTCCAGACTGTTGAAGATTTGGGAACAAATCTAGTTCAGCTCCAAGTTACTCATCTTCGAAAGTGTAAGGTTAGAGATCAACAATGTTGAAGGAGTCTGAAACTCCATATCCTTTAGGTAGTTCAATCTTGTAGGCATTAGAATTGATCTTTTCAAGCACTTTAAAAGGTCTGTCGGCTTTGGGAGGCAACTTGCTCTTCCTTAAGTTTGGGAATCGTTTCTTAATGAGATGTATCCAAACTAAATTACCGAGTTGAAACTCTCTCTTTCTTCATCCTTGGCCTCACTTTTCAAGCTTAGTATTAGCTTGGCTCAATTGCTTTATAACCTTCTAGTGTATGGCTCTAATGGCTTCAACTCTTTCTGTAGTTAGCTGGTCATCATCAAGTCTCGATTGGGGTGCTTGGTCTATCGAGAGCTCGAGATTAAACCTATAGGCGACCTCGAATGGAGACATGTTTGTTATGTTGTAGGCAGCCCTATTGTATGTAAACTTAATGATTGGCAAACACAAATCCCAATTGACCATGTTTCGTCTGACAGTACCCTACAGCAAAGTTCCTACAATTCTATTAACAACCTCGATTTTTCTATTGATCTATGGATGGTAGGACGTACTGTATAATAGTTTGGTTCCCATTTGCCTCCATAGCATCCTCTAAAAGTGGCTCATGAACCTTGGGTCTCGGTCCGAAACAATGGTTCTAGGTATTTCGTGAAGCTTGATAATTTGCTGTAAGAAAAGAAAAGAGATAATCGAAGCGTTGTTAGTTTTGGAATAAGGCACGAAATGTGCCATCTTGCTAAATCAATCCACGAACACCATGATAAAGTCGTTCCCACAAGACATCTTCGACAATCCTAACATGAAATTTATACTTAGCTTAAACCACTGTTTGGTCGACATAGGCAAGGGTAGATAGTGTCCTTATTCAGCTTGACTCTTCATTTTTCGACAGGTCGCATGCCTTTCCAGTATAGATTAGACATCTCTCTTCATCCTTAGGCAAATGAATCTAAAGGATAGTACCTCATGGGTTCGGTGCTGTCACACCCCGAAGCGGCAGAGTCGTAATAGCCCTGCCATGTAAACCATCCTAAGATGGAAGTTGGCCTTACAACCGCTATCTTAGACTTGATCAACATAAGGTGTCCACGACTAACCCGCTTTGAAGTAAACAGTTTGTAATTTAAATAAATCATTTACCTAAGAAAGTGAGGAAATATGTATATACACTATAATTCAGTTATTACAATTAAAGTTTACAATATTTCTCCGTAATATATTTCCTAGTTATTACATTATTCAAAAATGAAAAACAATTCTAAAATAAAAACTTAGACCTTAAAAATATGTGTTTATTCTTCAATATTTTTCCTCACTCCCTAGGATCCAGCAGTTGCTAGCTTTAGAGTAGTTGTTCACCGCTTCTTAGCCAGCACCTACACGACGTCTATAGGGATGTGAGTAACCACAACTCAGTAAGTTAGGATGGAGGACTTAAAACTATACCATAAACACAACAAGGTTTTCAATCAACTTATTAGGTGCAATGCATGTGCAAGCAAATGGCATCACACGACGTTGTTTGACCCGTCATGAGATTAGAGAAATTACGCCCACTCTAATCCGAGTTGAGGAATTGCCGTTAATGCAATAGCTCACGACCAAACCTAAGCTTGTGTAATGGAGACCTTGCTCCTCTCACAACTACCTTCGAACCATTGACTTCACCCTCGCCATGACCTCTTTACTTGTCACTTAGTTCGACTGAGGATGAAGAAGGGACCATTATACAATCTTGCACTATCCCTTTCGAAAGGGTCGGTATTTGGCCAGAGAATCCTAGGTTTCCCCTAATGGGTTGCCATACATGTCCAATTATGATTACTGGTCGTATATTTGATTAAGTCCAATTTAGGGCGATCAATCGTTTCATATAAATCATACAATACATGCTAGAACAATAAACAAAATCATAGCATCACCCATAATCAAGCACATGCACACGATCATCTATCTAACAAGCACAACCAAGCATAATCTCAAGCCTCCAAAATACAGCAACGTATTAATCCCAACTTACCTCGACTCCTTACTTACTCATTCGAGGTCCGACTTGCTCAGGCCATCGCCGATCATCCTTATAACACAAAAGTGGTTTCAATTTTTCATATAATTATTATAGGTTCGTTTTATCCTATAATGCTTATTGTTATGTTTTGTTTAGGGTTTAATATGCCTAATTATTTAGGTCTTAAGTCTTTTACAATTATTATAGGTTTGGGGTTAGGTTCGGGTTCGGTTTCCGCATCAATTTCGAAATTAAATTCTAGTTCGATTTTTAAGTATTATTTTATACTCGAACCCTAGAAATTTGTTTCAACTCATAATGTAAAATTAATCACATTACTTCCCGATCTCCTAAATACCATCATCACCTCTAATCAGTATTTTATTTCATCAGTATACTTAAATCTGTATTAGTGTACCGAATTCACTCCTGATGTGAGAAATTTTTACATTTATCATATAATTACATAAATTCAAGTCTTCTATTGGTTTTATTATATATCCCTATTATTTATATAATATAAATTTTAATCCTAATATTTTCTATTTATTATATTTCCAATAATTACATATTATGTATTATCACCTATTATGTATATAATACACTTCTAATATTTCTATCACTTTAATTATCATCTCTAAACATCAATTATCATTTCAAAATGTCTAAATTCATCCTAAATCAGATTTTACATCTAATTATCCTCATTTACAAAATTAACTTACAATTTACTATTTTTCCCTATTACTCATTTACTACATAATTAACCTAATAATTACATTCAACACCCTAAATGCTATAAGTATCATACTCCATCAAATTTCAACATCCTAAAACATATAATTATTCACTAAATCATTAATTAACCATTTAATTACTTAATTAACCCTAAATTACCCATTTTATGCCTCATTTTAAGGGCTAAAAATTTCAAAAATTAATTTTGGAAAACGGGCTTCATAGCACTATTATATATCATCTAAGTAGTCTACACAAAAATTTTGGGTTCAAAACTATACTCCTAAGATCATAAATTTCTAAACTGAAACATGCTCGGTTTTGCGCAATTTCTTAAGGATCATATATTACGAGACATATTTTCATCAAAATAATATTTTTCCTAAAAACTACATACAAAAATATTTCAGAATAACAAAACTCATAATTTTCTAAGAATATTTACTATTTTTACAAAGTTACATAAGAATCGGTCTAGAAATAGAACTCACGGTCTGGGTGGCTCCGGCGACCCCTGACCACCATAGCCTTGTCAGCCGGTCCAGGCACTACCACCACCGTGTGGTAATAGTAGTCGTCCACTCCCAGCTGCTCGTCTGGTGTGGGTTTCCTTTAAAAGCCCTAATTGCACAGTTTTTCCTATTTTTTTTCTAACCTTAATTTTTCTCTCAATTTTCGTCTCTCCCTAATTTTCTCTGATTTCTAACTATCTAAACGAGCTTTTGAATTTTTCTTGCTATTTATAAAGCTTTAGGGAAATTATTGTGCATTAAATTGGACAAGACATTGTCTAAATCCCTTAATTTTTGGCTTTTGAGTTGCTCTAATTTAATTGACTGATTTTTTTCTTATTTTTCTCAGCTGCCATGATCCAATTCTAGATCATTCCTTATTTTTCCTGATTTTTCTTGATTTTTTCTTAATTAATTATGAATTTTCTTTAAGTATTTAGTATTATTTTAGCACATTTCGTGTATTTTAAGTAATTATGTGTATTTATACCTACATGTAAATTCATATATAATACAAATAAATATTCATAAATATTATTTATGTCATTTTATGATTTTTAGTATACATATAATTTATCTCTAGCGATTCTTTAATTATCGGAATACATTTTACGCATTTTCGATAAATAACGAGTTATATATTTAAAATTTGAAATTTTTACAGTCTTTTATTTTATTGCTTATTTTCTTAAATTCGAATTTACGGGATCATTTTTACTAATATTTCTAGTTTTACTTATAATTTAGGCTTAATCGGATCTTTCAACCGATCGAAATCTTGAGTGATTAGTTGTGGGGCTTATAGGTGCTAGCCAAAGTGTTCCGTCAATCCTCTTCCATGCGCCTTATGCACTAGTAATTCTCTCATGGAATAGGTCGAGATATATAGCCTCCTCTTCCTGAATAAGTATCTGTCTTCCCTATGATAGTCATCCAGTGTCCATCCTTCCTCACATTGGGCATAGATAGGATCAAAGTGTAGATCATTAGTATAAAAATTCTTTACGGTTGAAAAACCAAGTAGCCTTATTTGCAGTTCAATTAGGAGGGTATGTCGTATTGATAAGGCATTGGCCACTATGTTGTTCTTCCCATTCTTATATCTCACGACATATGAAAAAGCCTCCATTAACTCGACCCATTTGGCTTGCCTTTGAGACAACTTAGGTTGGCTCTTTAAATATCTTAAGGATTCATGATTGGTGTAGATCACAAATTCCTTAGGCAGTAGATAGTATTGCCATGCCATTAAGGCTCGGATTAAGGAGTAGAACTCCTTATCATGAATGGAATAATTAAGTGCAGCTCTTCAAAGTTTCTCGCTGAAGTAAGTAATAAGTTGGCCTTCTTGCATCATCACAATACCTATGCCTAGTCTGGACACATCACACTCTACTTCAAACACTTTGTCAAAACTTAACAGAGCTAAGACAGAAGCTGTGATCATCTTAATCTTCACTTCCTCAAAACTCCTCTACTCCTTCTCTCTCCATCTAAATTCAACATTCTTCTTTGAGAGTTCAGTGAGTGAGGCTATAATCGTACTGAAATTTTTTATAAATCTGTGATAAAATGATGCTAGGCCATAGAAACTTCTTACGCCAATCGAAGTGGTTAGGACTAGCCATTCGATGATTACGTTGACCTTCTCTTCGTCGACTTATATGCTACCACTACTTATAATGAATCCTAAGAATATCACCTCAAATCGGTGAAAGTTACACTTCTTGATATTGGCGTAGAGCTATTCAACTTGAAGTTTTGCAAAGACACTTCGAAGATGTTGTTGGTGAGTCTCTAGGTAGGGAATGTACACCAAGATGCCGTCAAAATAAACAACGATAAACTTCCCTAATAAGTCTCCAAGCACATGATTCATTAGGCACATAAATGTGCTCGGTGCATTAGACAATCTAAATGGCATTAGAAGCCACTCATATAATCCATGATGCATTTTGAATGCAATCTTACACTTGTCACCTTCGCGCATTCGAATTTGATAGTATCCAGATTTGAGGTCAATCTTAGAGAATAGTCTTGCTCTGCTTAATTCATCTAGCATGTCATCAAGCCTAGATATGAGATATTTGTACTTAATGGTCATTCAATTGATCACTTGGCTATCTACATGCATCCTCTAAGAACCGTCTTTCTTCGACATTAACAAGGCTAACATTGTGTAGGGACTAAGGGACTCGCGCACATACCCCTTCTTCATTAACTCATCTATTTGCTTTTACAGCTCGACAGCCTGTTCAGGATTTAACCTATAGGCAGGCTTGTTTAGCAATGCGGCTCCTAGTTGTAGGTCAATTGCATGCTTGATGCCTTGGATTGGGGGTAGACCTTTCAGTAGCTCCTTTGGAAACAGGTCAACAAATTCCTCTAATAAGGTTTTTACCTCGGCAAGCAACTCCTCCTCCTTAAGTCTCAACTCCAGAATTCTTCGGACAAGCAGATAGGTCGGTCCTTCAAGCTCCATCTCTCTTTTCAATTTGGCTCAGCTCAATACCAAAGCCTCTTTTTTCAAGGTTTAACTCAGTTGGGATTGCATGATGTTTACTTACTCGACAGTCATAGGACTCAATTTCACCCACCTACCTTCATACTCTAGGGAACAAATATTCCTCTTTCCATCATATATTATTGCTCGATCGAACATCTATGGTTGTCCAAGTGGAATGTAGGACACACTCATAGGTAGCACATCACAGAGTTCTTCATCTCAATATTTGCCAATGCAAATTGGTACAGACACTTGTTTGTTCACCTATAAGGCTCCCTTATTACTAAGCCAATGAAGCTTATAAGGTTTTGGGTGAGGCTTAGTCGGTAATTTCAATTGCTAGACCATAAATGCAGAGGTTGTATTGGTACAACTCCTGATGGGAATTAGCTTTCGACTACATCCAAGCCAAGACCAACTTGGTTTAACCCAAGGCCGAACAGCTTTCGCCAAAGGCGAACAAATGATAAAAGACCAAGGGGAAGAAAAGGAGCCACTCGGCAACGAGTCCATCATCTGCCAAGAAGATGAGAGATCACACGATTAAGGACTTAGGACCAAGGAACCACTCGGCACTATCCCGATAGACTAGTGATGACTGACTTTAGAACTCGACAATTGTGGGCCAACCTTTCTAGTGTCTTGGCTAAGCATTGCGAGATGTCAGGAGCTCCCCTTCGGACTCGAACATCTAATTGCCAACCCCGCCTAGTTTGGATCCCACTCCTTCCTAAACATGCCAAGTGACTGCATGCTAAGTTTTATAAAATATACAATTTTGTATTCTTGTATATGTTTTCCTTCATTTAATTTATGGGCCCAATTCTTTAGGATTTAAGGCCTTGTACTTTATTTACAGTTTTGTCACTAGGGTTTAGGACTTATTGTAAATAGCAACATTTGTACTAACACAGGGAGAGACAGATAGAGACACAGATACAAACATATATATATATACAGAAAGTGAAACTTTCCTCTTTCGAGCAAAGCTGTACTTAAGCTAATAGAGCTTGCATTTACCGAATTATTGAGTATCGATTACTCTCTTTAATCTCCCCCATGTTCTTATCAATCTTATTCTTAGGATTGTGGTGAACCCTTTCATTTGAGCCCGTTAGTGAGTTATATCTAACCTTCATTTGAATCTCGAGCGACATTTAGTATTCGTGACTTGCATCAAACTCTATTTCAAGCTCAAATCCCCGAATGTGTTTACGTCTTAGTGAGTTATATCTATTCACATTCACCATTAAAAACCTTCTTGTTCTTCATACCCATTTTGTTTCTTTTGGAATCCCGAATACCCATTCCGGGTTCCTGACCCGCTGTTGTTTCTTTAATGCTTATCAGCTCCCACTATCAACTATCAGGGTGTACAGTGACTCATTCACTTTACATCCGATATGGAAGAGATTTTCTCTCTATTCATCTTCAGACACAAGACTAATACTCATTGTCCTTCTCTGCACTAGAGTTGTTGCAAACCATAATCAAGAACAGACAAGGTCGGTCGCTGAATGGGTCTAAACTTGCTAAAAGCTTGAAAAGGAACTGATGGGGAATGCATGAAAGCACAAATGCAAATGAAAAAGTAAGCACAAACCCACGAATAGCTCCAAAGGATATGATACACCAATGGAACTTCTAAGGACTACAACATAACTCGATATGACGCATGAAATGGTCCGGTGAGGTTACTCGCCACCTAGCTTTACTTAGGGGTTAGGATAAGAGTAGAATGAATGTAAATAAAGTAATGTTTACGAAAGACAAATATCCAGTGTATTAATGTTCAATTTGATTTATAGCTACAAATACAAAGGATATTTATACTCGAGAATTTAAGACAACATTCCTAAAAAAGGAAAAGATAAAAAGGGTATTACCCTTAAGACGTAATGTACAAGAATACAAAAAGGTAAAAATAAATATTCAAGAAAAATAATCATTAGTATAATAGATTTTGTGCGGGCTCCTATACATGTGGTGAAGATGTATTGGCGATGCCGTTAGAGGATATAAACAAAAGAGTACGATCAAATGGTTTTTCCAAGCAAGGGTGGCTGTATCAATCCAGAGTATCTCTCTTTTGGTCTCTTGGCAAGAGTGATGTCGAATAAGTGGTTAGCTCAAGCTTAACTGAGTAGGCAGGTGTAGTTTAGCAAATATCTCTGCATTTTGGCATTCGGCACACAATCTTCAAGAGATGGGAAGTCATGTGGCTCGGCATGTAAAGTTACTCAGCAAAGAGATACTCGGCCTGGGTAGGAGTCAGTTAGAATAGGAGGATCTACCTTACTAGTCCCTCTAGTCTTTGGGCTCAATTGCAGCTCGATAGTCTAGTAGCATGATTCCCATCAAGAGTGGTTGGCATAAAGTTGCCTTCTTCATTGTAGATAACTTCCTCCTTGGATAACTAGGTCTGTTCGTCTTCCTTCAACTCCTCTACTTCTTCGTCAGTGCTACCCACTTCGAGAGTCAACATCTCATCTCGGATTACCATAGTCCCTCTATTTGAACATTATACAGCCATATGTCCAAATCTTTGGCATTTGAAACACTTGATCTCACTTGTCTTCCTACCTGAACTCTAGCTTTTATCAAACTTCCTCAAGACTTCCTTCTCTTCTACTCAGGTAGTCTGAGTAGGTCAAGTCTCAGCAACCTTACTTAGTTCTATTCATATAGGTCTTCTCAGAATAGTTCAGCTACTGCCTAGTCGACTAACTAGTGGTTAGAACCTTCCTATTCAACGCCTTTCTATCCTCTGGGTGACTCAAATTTCATCGTCAATGACCTAATTTCCATAGTTTCCAAGATATCTTCAATCTCATATTTCAATCCACTAATGAATCCTAATACCATTTGGTCTTCTAGCTCGCTAACTTTGCATCAGATCATCAACATCTGGAATTGAGGCAAGGAGGATCAATTGCGATCAATCTTCCTTAACATAAGCTTCAACAGCCGATCCTCCTTGTCTCAGTTCTTGTAACCTTTTAAAGGCATCCTAAAGATAGTTGCTTGGCACAAACCCTCTCCTTATAACCCTCTTCATTTCATCCCATCTCCTGATTTCTCATTCTCCTTCTCTTTTGGGTAGCTTATAAGTTTTTTTACCACAAGGCAGTATAACCAGTAAATTCCAACACAGAAAGTCTAACCTTTGCATTATCAAGCACTTCGTGGCATTCAAACTGCTTTTCAATCTTATCTACCTAATTCAGGTAGTTTTCAGCAACTACTTCCAGAAAAACTTGGAATATGCATCTTTAATCCTTTGACTCTAAAGGCTAGTACAATTCTTTCTTCAACCTTATAGTACTCCTCTGTGTCGTCATCTCCTTCCACCTCTTCCTCAATCTCTTCAATTATTAGCCTTCGTCTAGCATCCCTACCAACTCCTTCAGCTCAGGGTGGTTAAGTTAGGGCATTAACTTAGCTAAATTGACCATTACTTGACTTTTCCTGCTCACGTTCTCTAGTAAGGCTATTTTTAACTCGTTGCCTATCTTCTTGGATAACAGTTACCAAACTAGCTACTAAATTAGTAAGCTTATCTAAGCGGTCACCCACTGACTAAGGTGTAAAGCTTCCTTTTTGCCCTTAGTCATGTTGAGTACCACTTTTTTAGTTTTCTAAAGTTCCTTGAACACTTGAATTTGACATTAATGGTTACTCCACAAAATTGACATCTAATAATACCATTTGAAGTTCTTTTTACAAAATAACAACAGCAGATCAATAACCAATGCTTCCAACACCACAACAATTACAAAATAAACAAATAGTCAACTACACTCTGTTTTGTGTATCGAAAATAGGGAAAAACAGAGTATAGAACACTTCTCAACTACTAAAGTCCAATGTTAGCAATAGAAACTTTATCACAAGGGAGCAGTAACAAACCACTCAAAGAGCACAGTAGAAGAATCTAGCTTTGAACATAGCCAAGCTTTGATACCAAGATGATATGGACTCGCGAATAAACACACAAGTCTAATATCGCACGTAACCAAAGGGGGTGAGTCTAGGAGGGGAGATGGTCCGAAAGATAAATGGCAGTTGAATGATGAGTAAGGGTTCCCGTACACCGACGATGGATATGATTTACCAACATCTCATACAAGCTCAAGTCACACTTGATATAATACATAAGTATGGCCAAAGGGCACTCGCCACTAGTCTACGCTCAATGGGCTAGATAAGAGTAGCTTAAGAGTAAGTAAAAAGGACACTTAGCTAGAGAGAGTAGGAAAGTTCAGTATATTCTCCATATATTGATATTATAGCTATTACAATATACAAGTATTTATAATACCTAATAAGGTAAATCTTAAATTACAGAAAATTATAGAAAAGAATCCCTACTAGCTAGTAACAATGTGATCATGCCAAAAGAATATCCTTTGTTAGAAAAGACAGTATGGATGTTAAAAAGGATAGCACACACGTAATTTTGCTCATTCTATAGTCCCAATAACACTACGAGTTGAGTAGGGGTATGCCTTGATTAAGTCTGGTCGGCGTCGGTAGTTTGGCAACTTCAATTGCTAGAACTAGATAAAGGTTGGCTTAGGGAGAACTCACATATGACTCAACCTCGGATGGTCAACTCCTAACAATTGTTAGTTCGGCCTTAGCACTATAAGGTTGGCTATATCTTGATTTGGTGCTTGGGCTGGTGTGTTGCGGAGGGGTTTGCTTAACATGTTAACTGATTACCTCAGCAGTTCTTTAAATGGTGTAAAGAGCGAAGTAGCTCAACAGGTCGAACTGGGGTAAGTATTGCTCCTCGACGCTTTATTCACCTTAGATAACTCGATGAACCATCTAAGCTAGCCATCGAGTTCAGGAGCATGTGATCGGTCCTTGATCCCTATAAGATAAAGTGTGCCATTTTACTAAAGCGATCTATTACAACAAATATAGAATCTTTTCCTCTGGATGTCCATAGCAACCCTAGGATAAAGTCCATGCTGAAGTCAACCCAAGGTAAGGTTAGCGTCAGCAAAGGCATGTATTCTCCATGAAGCTCCCTTTTCCCTTTAGCTTACTTGCACACTTTATAACTACCAACTATATTTTGGACACCATTGGCCAAACTAAGCCAGTAAAAGTTCTCCTTCAACAAATTAGCTGTTTTGGTCTCTCTAGAATGACCAAATAACCCACTACTATGAGCTTCCTTAACTAATAGCTCACATGTGGAACAATTTGGTATATATAGCCTTTAATCCTTGAACAGATAACCTTCCTTAAGATAACATCCCTTAATAGCAATTCCATCCCTACACTGCTATATTATAGGGTTTAAATGAGGATCATGAGTGTATTGCTCAATAATGAGTGAGAATCCTAATAATTTTATCTGCAAACTAGTTAACAAGGTTTGTTGTCGTAATAAGGCATTAGCAACCCGTTTGTGCTTCCTTTCTTGTGCCGAATCATATACGAAAATCTTTCCATGAATTCTAACCACTTGTCTTATCTCTTCGAGAGTTTATTCTGACTCCCAAGATGCTTCAATGATTCATGGTCAATAGAGATAACAAACTTTTGTGATAGCAGATAGTGTTACCAAACAGTGAAGGCTCTGTAAAGAGAGTATAACTCTTTCTTGTACATAGAATAGTTCAAGGTAGGGCTACTAAGCTTCTCGCTGTGGTAAGCAATAGGTTGACGCTCCTACATCAAGACAGTACCAATTCCAACTTCTAATACATCACATTTTAACTCGAAGGGCTTGTCAAAATCTGATAGTAATAGGACAGGCATCAAGGTGAGGTTCCCCTTGATTTCTTGAAAGCTCTACTCAACTTAGTCATTCCAACTGAATCCTTTACTCTTCCTTGTCAGCTCAATTAAGGGGGCAACTATTGTACTGAAATCATTAATAAATTGCCTATAGAAGGAAGGTAAGCCATGAAAACTTGGGACCTCAGTGACATTCTTTGGTGTTAGCCATTCAAATACGACTCAAATCTTCTCTTCATTTACTTGAATTCCTTCCCCTGACACTACAAACCTTAGGAAGATCACCTCACTCTAGTATAATGTTAACTTCTTTACATTCCCATGTAACTTCTCAGTTCACAAAATGTTAAATACTTAACAAAGATGTTGAACATAGTTGTTCGAGTCAAAACTATATACTAATATGTCATCAAAGTACATGACCACATATCTTTTGATTAAAGGGCGCATCACATGATTCATTAACCTCATAAATGTGCTTGATGCACTAGTAAGTCCAAGCGGTATAATAAACCATTCGTAGAGACCATGCTTAGTCTTGAAGGCAATCTTCCACTCATCACCTGATCTCATATGAATTTGATGATAGCCACTTCGTAGATCAACCTTTGAAAAATGTTGGTGCCATGGAGCTCATCCAATAAGTCATGAAGCCTCAGTATCGAATATTTGTACTTGATAGTAATTCGATTGATTACTCGGTTGTCAATGCACATACACCATGAACCATCTTTCTTCAAGATAAGCAAAGCTGGTACTATGCAAGGGCTCATGCTCTCCATCGCATACCCTCGCTCTATGAGTTCATCTACCTATCTTTTCAACTTAGCAACTTGCTCAGGGTTTATTCTATATGCAGGTTGGTTCAACAGGACAGCACTTGGTTGTAGATCAATACAGTGCTCTACACCTCGAGTTGGAGGCAGTACCTTAAGTAATTCTTCAAGGAATAGATCAACAAATTCATCCAATAGGCTGCGGGTTTTGTCTGGAACATTCTCCAAGGCTCTTAACTCCAATAATCTCCTAACCAACAGGAACATAGGCTCATCGACCTTTTTAGTAGATCAAAGCTCTCTTTAACTCATTACTAAGGTTTTCTTTTTGCTAACTCGAGTGAGCTAATTATAGGTCTCATTCACTTGGGATGGGGTCATGGGTTGTAACATAATTATCTTTTCATCCTTAACAAAGGCATATGTGTTCTTATACCCATCGTAAGTAACATGTCAGTTGAACAACCAAGGTTGTTCAAGCAGTGGATGTAAAGCTCCCATGGGGATGACATCGCAAACTACTTCATCATTGTACACACTCTCAACACTGAACGGTACTATTACTTGTTTAGTCACATACAAAGCACCCTTGTCATAAAGCTAATGCAGCTTATATGGTTGGGGATGTTTTGAGGTCGATAAACCCAACCTCTATCCAAAAGACTGTACCACTACATTGGTACAACTTCCTCCATCGATAATGATTGTGCATAATTGCCCTTTGATGGTGTACTTAGTATGAAATAAATTTTCTCTTTGGTCTTCCTCAGAGTTTAGTAAGGAACTCAATACTCATCTTAAGACTAAAGTCATCACTTCTTCCCGATCGATATAAACATAGGTCTCCTCTTCCTCTTTGAATTCAGCATTTCTAACATCCTTTTCCTCCTCGGGTTCACTCTCGTCGGTGCTATCCACTATATCTCCTTGAAGCACCATGGCACGTTGATTCAAACACTTAACAACCATATGTCCAAAGCCTAAGCATTCAAAGCACTTCATCTCACTAATCTTCCATCTGGAAGTCTGTCCTTTCTCATATGTTCTTATGGTTAGCTTAGCCTCAATTCAGATCAACTGTCCTGCTCAGCCTTAATGGCCAGCTTGTCTATCATCAGGTCAGTCGTTCCTTTCTTCGACTAGGTATGGCTTTCACGACTAGGTTTGAACAGGTTGGCACAGTGTAGGGTTTGGAAGAATGTTGGCCTAAGTCAGTTCGGAGCATTTTTCCTCTACTTTTCGACCCTCTATGTAATCTTGATTGCCTCTTCTAAGGTATAAAATCTTTGCACTTCTACGATGTTGTGAATCTCATACTTAAGCCCAGAAATGAACCTCGATACTATACAAGCCTTTGGTTCTTTTACATCATCTCAAATCATAAGGATCTGGAACTCTCCTACATAGTCATCAACAGATCAGCCTCTTTGGAGGAGTTCCTGAAACTTTGCAAATGTATCTTGTAAGTAGGTCTTGAGCATAAATCTATCCCTTAACAACCTTTTCATCCCTCCCAGGTTCTTACACCTCTCCTTCTATCCCCTTACTTTGACTACATTCAAATTTTTCCACCACATTGTGGCATACTTAATAAACTCCAGTGCAGCAAGTCAAACTTTGATAGTATTTGTATGCTCATAATAGTCAAATACCTTCTCGATCTTTTCTTTCCACTCTAAGTATTCATCTGCTTCTCCACTTCCACTGAAGGGTGGGATTTGAACCTTAACATTATCTAGCCCTCAAGGAGCTCGGCGTCTTCGTCCCTATGCTTGGTAAAAGTCAGTTTCTTCTTCTTCCCCAAATCCTTCAACATCTAGCTCCTCATCATCTTCCTTAATCTCCTCCAACTCTAATCTTCGTCTAACAGCTCGGTTTGCTACTCCTCCAGCTCACTGTGGTTGAATTAGGCAATTTGTTCAATTACCTTAGCCATGGTACCTCTTAAGGACATTTTCTTATGAGTTATGGTGTTGTACACCTTGGGATTGTTATCTATTAACTTGCATCACTATGACTAGACTCTTAACAAGGTTTGTGAGTCTGTCAAGTTTGTCATAAATCGACCCTAAGGTATTACTATCATTATGACTACGATCAAGCTATACACCACTACTCTGATCATCAACAATACCTTGAATACTCTAATCTAACATGGTACAATACTTCTCAAATAGCTTAACAACTCACTAATAACTTTAATACCTAATAATCACTTGAATAGAATAGAAATAAACTTACTCTATTTTTCGTAATGAAAACAGAGTAATACTAAAACCACACTTGCTAATACATAAACACACTGCAGCAACTACGGAAGGAACACAGTAATCACTAACAATAAAGTGAACCGAAACTTCACTATAACTTCATACATTCCTTTTCAGAACCTTACTTTGATATAAGTGAAGCTAATACATCTTTAGGGTTGGACATATAGAGAGGCACCACAACGAAGTAAACTAAAAGGAACAAAAGAAAAGCTAACATAATCTAAGTAGCTACCAAATGGATATGACACACCACTCAATCCTACTCAGCCTACAATTCGCCGAATATGACACACTGATCTGAACTGAAGGGTCACTTACCACTACTCCTTGCTAAAGGGAATATATAAGAGTTGAAGAATAATCAAAACACTAAGGTTGCTTAAAGGAGATGTGAATAATTTCTATATTATTGAATGAATAATGTATGCGTATAAGTAAATGGGGGTTTATATATCCATCCACTATGGTTACTTTATATGTATGAAAAGATAAAAGGCTATTCTTACAATTATGTTACATAAAACATACTAAAAGAGTTAAAAGAGATACAAAATATTCAGTACGGAAAAGTAAAAATCAATCTGGAATGTTGTGTTAGAAGACACATGTCATTTAGTGATTGGACATTAGAAACATGATAAAAAGTTGGCGAAACAGAAGTGTTTGCAATTAAGGACCAACTTGATCTGGATCAATCAGTCTTGAAGAGAAGTCAGCTTGAATTAGGGTTAAATGTCTATAGTCAACTTGGGAGCTTAGCTTAGCTAGTCTTAGGCTGTCTTTAAGGATAAAATATTGCTGCGGGGCAGGAACATGTTTGATACACGTAAGGATCCAGTAGTCAAATAGACAAGAAATCGGTTTGGGATAAGAATCTCCATCTTAGATATGGCCTTGAGTTAATATCCTCCGAGTTAGTCCTTAAAGTCCTCTAGCTCAACTACGGGTGATCGATTCGAGGGCCTGATTCTTATCACTCCTCAATTTGTTCTTTCATTTACTCATAGGCATAATAAAAGTTAATATCTATTGAACTACCACTATCAACAAATGTCTTTAGGATATTGAAGTACCCAATCTCTACATTTATAACCAAGGCATCACTATATGGGAACTCAATGCCTTCCTTCAATCTTGGCCTTCTTTCCTCGAACAAGAAGGACTGCATGCTTGATTAGTGAGGAAGAGGTTGCTCCTTTAATTCCAAGGCCTCTAAAGATGGTGTTGACTTGGCCCCTCCTACCTTGGCGTTGTTAGTTATCAAGGAGGTCTTCCTATTACTACTACTGTTATTATTGTGGCTATTAGATCATTACTTGATCCTATGGCACGAAGTAAGTCATTGGATCTAGTTTCTCTCATAGGTTAGGAGATGGTTAATTTAGCCCTTACAAACAAGGCCTTTAATTGCATTCCTTAAGTAGTAGCACTTATTGGTATTGTACCCACGCACATTGTGGTAATCTCAAAATTCACCAAATCTTGTAGCCTTCGAAGTTTCTCTTACTTAAGGGGGTCAAAGGTTAACCCCTGACCTCATAGGGTACCTCGTTAAGAGTGTGATTCAAGGGGGTATAGTTCACGTAATCTATGAACTTCTACTTCTATCTATTTTGATGTTCTCTGGAGGAGAAGGCTAGCTTAATATCCCTCAAGAAAAGGCAATCCTTAACCGAGATGTGCTTATCATGGTTAGTCTCCAACCTCACCGTATGGAATCTTCCTGAGCTACCTACTCCTCCGTCATGCACATATATTCATCAAGTGACTCAAGCTGGTTGAGTGCAATGGCTTCAAATAGCTTCCCTATTAAGGTCAACTCTAATAATGAGGGCCTGGAGTACGACCCCTATGTCCAACTTTAAGACTTGAAGCTTTGCTTGGTTCAATCACTCTAAATAGGCCCATAGCGTCTCATTAAGCAGTTGTTTTATGTTATACAAAGTAGAGGAGTCCTTACGCGGTACCTTCAAACTAAGAAAGTGCTGCTAAAACCTCATTACCAACTCATTAAAGTAGTTGATCAAGTTGTCTGGCAGAGTGTTGAACCAAAGGAGCACAAGCTTCATTAGTATACTAAGGAAGGCCTTGTATATGGAGGCATCTAACAAATTGTGGAGGTTCATCATTCTGCAAAAGTGTACGAAGTGATCATTGGGGTCACTTGAACCATCGTACGTGCTTAGATGTGGAAGCTTAACACCTTTAGAGAACGTTTGCTCGAGCACAAAAAGTATAAAAGGGCTCTTTACTATGGTTGGTCGAGCAATGTAAGCCGAGAATTTGACCTTCTTTTATTTGTACATGTTAGATGCATGGTGGTATGTTCATCTAACTCATGGACATTCATGTCCTCGAGTGGTTTCTTGGAATGTCCTAAAGAAAGCTCCTTAGGTGTAAATAACCCATTTTTACTCCCTTTTAATTTTAGAATTTTTTTTTTTAGAATGAGGTAAAAGGGTCTTAATTTAAAAAATAAGAAAATTTAGAAAATACAAAAAAATTAGAAAAATTAGAAAATGTAAAAATTGGAAAATTCACGAAAAATATGGAAAAAATAGAGGATTTTAGGAAAACCTAGAAAATAATGATAAATTATAATAAAATTTTACATAATTTAAGTTTTTTTTTTTTAATTTAAGTTTTTTCAAGGCCTTAGTACAGGGAGAGTCGTTGAGCCTAGGTTTATATTTAAATCTAATTCAAGCTAACCTTGTCTATATGATTACACATATGAATAAGGCATTGGTTAATGGCTTAATAGTAAAGTGTTTGTATATAACATTTGGAGGTGTTGGGTTCAAACCTCACCAAAGGCATAAAAATGCCTTTTTCTTTTTCTTTTTTTTCCATAACACACACATGATACGTCGCCACATGTAAGGGATTCATTATGCCACATATCCTAACAAGTAGTGCTAGATGATTGGACAACAACTGATGTGGCACCACGTATCGAGCTACGTGACATGACACATCAGATGCTACGTATCACGTCAAGACATGTGGCACAATGCCACTGGACCACATGGCTAACATGGTGCTATGTCGGCACTTTCCTTTCTCTTTCTCCTCCTTTCTTACATTTTTCCTAGATTTTCTTGCACAAAACAAGCCAATCAATCATCTTCAACATCAAATTCAAACCTTTTTTTTATTGTAATTTCACCAAATTAATGGCGAATTGGCAAACTAGGCATGACCTAGTTTCATTTTTAACCAAAATCCTATCCAGATTCAACCGATTAATTGTTAGAATTTAGATTAGAAATTGGAAAAAAGTAGGTTTTTTTGAACCTAGGGTTCATTATTTGATTTTGATGAGAACAAAATAAAAAGTGTATATTTAAACATGTTGTTTTTGAAGAAAACAAAAACAAGTAGATAATTAAATTAAGTATTATTTGATTATTTTGAAATAATTGAACAAGTTCAATTCGCTTACTTAATGAATAAATATATGAATTATCTCTCCAAGAAATTTAATCTTTTGAAGTGGTGATTAAATGATCTTGAAGTTATATTATAAAGAGTATTCGTTTGTTGTGTGTTAAAAAAATTTTCAAGTAATATTTGGTCTATCAGGTTGATGATTCAAAGAAGAACTAGGCTGACGGTATAAAACCTTAGAAAATACAAAGAAAAGCTCACTAACTTGGAAAAACCGGCTTGCTTATAGTTCAAAGTACCAGTAAGTCAGATTCAACTAGCCGTTGGAGCATTGAATGCATTGTAACAGGAAGAAATGAATGGAATAATATAAATGCTCAACAACCTAACCAAATACAGTAGAGAACTTATCTTTTGCTGCAATATTTTACCATTTTCTTGTATTCTTGTTATCTATAATTCTCATTGTCTCTTGTACCATAAATTGCTAATATTTAAAGAGATTTAAAGTGTAGTGCTTGTAAGCTATTAGTTACAAGTATTGAGAGTTAAAAGCACTACACCAATAATTTTTGAGATTATGATTTGTGTTGAAAGTTATGAGTGTGAAACTTGTGTAATCAAGTTTGTGTTTGTGTAACTCTTGAAGCTTGGATTGAGAAATCAATAAAGTAGTGTGAAGTTCTCGGTTGGAGGCATTGTATGTCCATGGAGACTAAGGGGTGGTCTGAACTCCACGTTATATTCAGGCTTGATCTTCTTTATCCCTATCTCTTTTAATTTCCACACTTATTATTGTTCTATTATTGTTTTGATTACTCTTATTATTGCATTTAGTTGTTTATATCAGAAAAGAATTGCAATTTGTCCTTAAACTTAATTCATCCCCTCCCCCCCTCCCTCTTGAGTTTAACCTAGTGTTCTTCAAGTTTCATGGGTCAAAATGCATTAACACGATTCAATTCGATTTTCAACTTTTTGAGCTTAACCGAGTCGTTTTAAGTATAGATAGGGGACAAATCAATCGATTCTCCATTGAACAATCATCAGAAACTCCTCTCTCTCTTCCCCAATCACCTTACTCTCTCTCTCTCAATTGCCAGCTCTCTCTCTCTTCGATTCTCTCTCCCCAACCAATTTCAAGCAACACCACCACCATAGCTAAACTCCCCTAACCACTAGCTTCCGAACCCAACCACAACAAACTACAGCCGTACGTCATAGCTACATCCCCAAGCCGGCTCCATGAAGCCTTAACCCTAACCACGACTACCACCTTACTCCACTTGAAACCACCACTACGGCTGAACTCCTCGTACCATAAAAACTAGAACCACTCCTCTCTTACCCCTTTAATAACCACCATACGACCTAACCAACTCCACTGCCACTGCCATAAGTTCAAAAACCACCAAGCCGAGCTCCACTAGCCTCAGCACTTCGCCTAACCTTAATTAGAAACACACAAAAATCCACTTTCCCATTCAATTTGGTGCCCAATTCGCTTAAAAATACCCTTTACCACCGTTGCCACTACTGTTGAAGAACATTAAGGCCTGATTGGATTCAAGCGACCCGACCTGAACCTGACCAAGCCAACTTGAAGACCCATTTCAACCTACGTACATCCCTCTAGTCTGGATCGATCCAACTTTGGTGTTTGTATTTTCTTTTTTTAAATTAAATTATTTTTTAATCATTGATTGTAAATGTAAATGTAAAAAATAAAAAAAAAAAGAAAAGGAAGAAAACCAAAAAAAAAAAAAAAGAAGCAAAAGAAAAGGTAAAATAGTTTTAATTTTTTATTTATTTTCCCTATTATTAAAAAAAACATAAAAATAACAAAAAAATTTATGACTTGGAAAAAACCTATTTTCCGAATAAATAAAAATAAACCAACTCTTTGCTAAAACTTAGGTTTACTTTCCAAAATAAACAAATTGATTAAGACCCTTTTAAAAAGTCTTCAAAATAAAATATAAAGTTAAAAAACGTAAACTGGAGTGTTTTTGCTCAAATTAAAAGCAACAACACTCTAAAATTTTATAAAAAGAACTATGTACGTCTGATCTCGAATAGTAGGTATGTAAACACCTCTGAAGTGATGTAAAAAATTAAAAAAAAAATTAGTTTTTCCTTTCTTTTAAGTTTAAAATTATTCAACTAAAAGTAGTTTACATAAATTAAGCAGTATTTTTAAAAGGTGATTTTATTAATTAAATCCCAATTTGGAAAGTTATGGTACCCATGAGGGTTTAAAGAATCTAACCCTTAAACTCGTTTTTTTAGTTTTTCAAAAACCATTTTTTTTAAATTAGTTTTTCCTACGCGAATCAATGTCCAGATCTAAACCAAATCTACCCGTTTAGTTTTAATTTAAACCATTTCTCGACCCCGATTAGGTGGTGACTCTAAAACATTTTTTAAAAATAAAAAAAAATCGATCTTCTTTAAATCTTAGTCAATGATCAATATTAAACGAATAAGGTTTAATGATGATCAGTTTAAAGAAAACTTATTTATAAAAATGGGAAAATATCAAGCTCGACATTAAGCACTCTATTGGTGTTGTTTAATTGATTGCATAAGTCTTCGGGAGGGTCACGATAAAGATGAACCCATTCGCATGGGCATATGGGGTTCGCAACAATTGTTGCACTTTGTCTTCTTGGTCGCATATGAGCTAACAATCGCTTAGTCTTGTTGGTGTCTTTCTTGTGCTTTTTTCAAAGCGGCCACTTCCTTATGGAAAGCAGCATTCGATTCTTAAGTTCTTCGACTTTCCTTAATTGCTGTGTGAAACATCACCTTGAGTTGCTCCATTTCATAAGCTTGGGTTCTTGGAGTTGGTAAAGTAGATAAGCATTGTAGAGGTAATGGTAGTGACTTGCCACTGTTGGCTTGCTAAGATGCTTAAGGATTAGTATTCTTACTTCTTTCCATATTGGGTAGATCTGCCAATAACTATGGACACCAAATGTTAGTTGGGAGAACCAGCAGGATGGATCAAATGAGGGTTGCTCCAAATGTTGTGCATTCTCTGCTCAATGATCAACTTGCAAAAAGCCCTATATAGATTTATCTACGAAGGCCTTCTGATGATTAAGTTAGTAAAGAGAGATTATGGTGATTATAAGGTTGATAAGGGGATGTATGAATGTTTGGGATAACTTTTAAGAGAGCTCAAGGATTCTTCTAGAAAAGGGAGTTTAGGGAGAGGAAAAAGGATGCCATTCCTTTAGCTCGTTACCCGATTTATAGGTTAAGGAGCTTACTTACCAAGGACATGTGTCGCCTTAGGGTTCGATCGTACTTGCCATCTGCAGGAGACATGCATTGTAAGGAAGACAAAATGGCTTTGTAGCTCAATCAGCCATGAATACGCTAGCAGCTATATTTGAAACCTGGGATACTAACATGTTTAGGGCTATTCGGTGTGCTGGACATACCATAGATGTCAAAGGCCAATGAATGAAGAGAAAGGGAAAGAGAAAGAGAAAGAGATAAAGGCACTACTAATTAGAAGCATTCGTGAGCCTTGAAGCTGCACACAAACTCCTATCACTTGCTCGAGAGGAAGGAGGTAGCATTGGTTAGATGGAATCATGCCAACGTGTTTGAGGACTTTAAAGCACTCGGGGTAATTGAGGTGCTAGAGGGAATGAGCAGGTAACATGCTAGTTTGCAGACGACCTAATCCAGCAGAGGTGCTTGTTATTGCCAAGGTGTTCGGAGGTATCTTAGGTAAGTTGTGTATGCAAGCCTGAACTCGTTTGATGAGGCTGGCTCTCTATATAAAGGAGTTACTTAGGGTAATCAAGCACATCAAGACACTTGGTCTTGAACTTAGACGGGACCTTAGAAGTTTGAGTTCAAAAGGGCCTATTACTACGTACAATTTCTAATTATTTCGAAATGAATTACATCATAATGTTTTCATAACGTTCATCATTATTGATCTCAAAATACTTTAAGGATTCAAATAGTCTATGATTTAGCCAACAATAATTACTTGTATGAACCTAAATATGTAGGTAGAGACATGAAACTACCAATTTTTTTATTAAAAAAAGTTAGTGAACAACCAATGGGCCATTTGAAAAGAAAATTATAATTTTAGAGAAAAGTAGAAAAAAGTCTCTAATATTTACCTATATATACGAATTAATTTTTAATATTTTATTTAATTTATTTTAACCCTAATGTTTTAACAAATTTACAAAAATATCTCTTCGTTAGTTTTTCCGTTATGTTTGAATATATCAAAAATTAAAATGAACTAAATAAAAAAGGTTGAAAATTAATTTATATATATAGATAAATATCAGGAACTTTTTTGTATTTATATGAACCAATTATATATTGATACATATCAACAATAAAGAAAAATTTAACAAAGTTTAATAAAATGATTTATATGATACGATTTAAAAAAATTAAAAATTAAAATGACCAAAATAAAAAATTAAAAACAGATTTATAAAAACATAAAACAGTAAAAAAAATTTTATACTTTTCCTATAATTTTACAATTTGCAACTTACAAGCAACATGAAAGTGAAATAATAGAAGCCGGCAAATACAGGCCATATCAACGTCGAACAGCCAAATTTCGTCCACAACATTTGGAAAAACATTAATAAAGCATTGCAAAGTCTGAAGCGCCCCATTATTTTCACCAAATACCGACCAAGAACCATAATAACAACTACCCATCCAAATACAGTGTTCATAGCTACTATAACGTCTTTATCATCTTAGTTGCTTATCTATTTATGTCCTCTAGTTTTTTGGTTTTATAATTAGATGGCTGATGTTTTTCGACTATGTACTAATCGATTTCGATTCTCAAATGAGTTTCTTCTCGCTGATTCCACTGGTTTATCAAAACAAAACCCTAATACTGTTAATATTTCTCCTGCTTTGATTGCTAATAAGAGAGGAGTTTGTATTGGAAGTGACTCTGGTGGTGGATTTGGAGAGTTTGGACTCATACCCAGGAAGCAATTTGCTTCTTTTAAGGTCAGTTCTTGTACCTTTTTTTTCCAGAAAGTTTTGATTTTTTTTTTTCAGGTTGGGTATTTGTTTTGATTGGAATTAGGAGGACCCAATTGAGTATTTTGTTTTACTTTGTTTGAACAAGAGTAAATTAGTATTAGGTTTAGATTTTTCTTTGATTGTAGCCTGTCTTTTTTATTTTTTCTTTGTAAACAGTTTTGATTCTTTTTTGATACATAAGTTCATTTTTACTGTGAAAGTGTCGAGGAAGATGCAAAATTACATAATTGGAAGAAAACATCTGCAGTTTTGGTTGCATTGAGATAGCTTCCCCCACGTAAGGAACTAAGTAGTAAATATGAATTTTCTCGACTCAATGTCACCTGTCCTGTCTGTATCGATAAATACTATATGAATGGGTTCGATTTGTCAATAAAGCACAAATATTGCCTGAAAGTGCCTAAGAGTGACTCATATCGTATTGTTAACATATTAAAAAACTCTTTATTTTAAACAATTCTCTTCTTTATCCCAAGTTTCTTAACATTTTTTTTTTTTACTTTTTGTTTCTTATTGTTATATTTTTAGCCAATAAAATTAAATTGCAACTTACTGGTATCTTGTCAGAGCAACCCGACATGTTGAAGAAACGCCAGCTCAGTTGATTTTATTGGAGTAAAAACTCCATTCTCATTGCTAGGCCTAGGGAAACGTGGGAAGCAACCAGGGATATTCATTCTTTAATAGTTGCTTGAATATCCATTTGATGTGATGTAGTACTCGTTGCATGATTTTGAAGGATTTAACTGAAAAAATCTATCCATGTGGTATCTAGTATTATGTACCACAAAGCATACATGGAACAGCCTGAAGCTGATGCATAAAGCACATAATTCATATCTTTCATCTTTTTCCTCATTTGCTGTCCCGTAACTAAGTTTTGAATGACTTGCAAGTGGATTACATAGTGGTTTTGCCTTGTAAATTTTAACTTCTTCCAGAACCCTCTCCACATTCTGCTGTGAGATAACCAGATTTTTTGTTGTCTTCCCGTTATGTGTAAATATCATACTAAAATTTTTTTGAGCTGATCCCTAGTCTCATAGGAAAAAAAATTGTTAGCTCTTGTTTCGATTCCTAGGTCTGTTTAGGATACTGGCCGACACCCAATCATATAATTCTTCTAAAAATAGGGCAAGGAATTTTTGCTAATTTGAGGCAAGAAATTCACCATTAGCAAATTTCATTATAATAACTTATGGATCTGTTTTATTCCATGATCAAGTAGTAAGGAGTCAAATTCCTTGTTCCACTGTAGTACTTATTTCAATTAGGACATGCTTTCCTTCAACCTATACATAAATGCCCCTTACTTTGGCTTTGAACTTACTGACAGTTTTCATGTAAATATCTTCCTCTAAATTATCATGTAGGAAGACCATTTTACATGCAGCTGCTTGAGCTTCAGATTTATTATCCGAAATCTCCTTCTATCTTGGGAGCACATGAATTTCTAGCCAATTATATTATCATTCAAAACATATAATAGACATTATATAGAACTGCTGACTGGAATGGAACTTCATCATATCTGCTTCATCTTTTAATGCATGCACATACATGTGCCTTTGTCTCAATGTCTTAGCAGGATGCTTCAGTTTCTTTCTTTTATATTAAAGCAGCGTTATATGAAGATTTTCTTCTTCTTTAGGTTGGATGTGCAAGATAGTTGATTGTCGAGCTTAGTTGTGACTTTCTTATCTGTCAGGCTTTCTGGAGGGGCACATCTTCTACTATGTAAAGCTAGCCTCTAACATGTTTCTATTTTGTACCAGCATAGTGGAAGTTTGGAGTAGAACTTTTCTGTGGCATGCATTTGCAGTTCTGTTTTGGCTGCTAGGCAATTTTGTCTGATCATTGTACATATACTCTACTGATATCCACAACAAAGTTTCCCCCTCTCAAATTCATGAAACAATATTTTGTTGCGTGACTTTGATTTCTGATGCTGGAATTTCTTCAGGTGCATGCAGCTATTGCCGAGACTGACCAACCAAAATGGTGGGAGAAGAATGCAGGGCCAAATATGATAGACATTCATTCTACACAAGAATTTCTCGGTGCCTTGAGTCAAACAGGAGATAGATTAGTTATTGTTGAATTTTATGGAACATGGTGTGCTTCCTGCAGAGCATTATTTCCAAAGGTACTAACTCTTTGCTGGGTCAATAATTATAAATTGCATAAAAATGCTCGCACTACTACAGGGATTCTACTATATGCCTTATGAAGCAGCGATAGTTTATGAGTACCTAGAATTTTGAGATTTCCTGTAATCGATTCATCTTTCATCCTTTAGTAGCAATTTATGCCACCCCATAGCCTTCTATTGCATGGACATTTTAGTTAATATTATAGGTGTAAGATCAAGCGTTTATCACTGCACCAAAAGCTATAGCTGATGGTGACATGTAACTCAAATCATTTCAACCATCCAGCAGCCCAAGCGCCGTGTTCAATTGTGAGTTGGCCCATCCTGACCTCCACCGCGGGCGAGATGCTGACACATCATTACCAACAATCTCACCCGCAGCATTATGCCTACCAGGAATGAAACCCATGACCTTAGCTCCGATACCAATTTTAGGATCAAGCGCTTTACTACTGCACCAAAAGCTATAGCTGATGGTGACATGCAACTCAAATCATTTCAACCATTCAGCAACCCAAGCACCATGTTCGATTGTGACATCCACCACAGGTAAGATGCTGACACACCATTGCCAATAATAGGATTTGACTTGATGGTACATTTTGGCGATTAGCTGGATGTGCTTTTGCTCTGACTGATTACATGCGGATGGTAGTATCCTTGTCTCTTTCATTTACAGTATCCACCATACAGGGTTGCTTATAAGCAGCAGGTCATAGTTTATCAACATATGCTTGTATGGACTCTCTACTTGCAATGTATGAAAGTTGGTATCCTGATAAAGTGTTCTTTCATATAATTAAAAAACTAAATTATTGCTATTAGAAAGTGATGGGGAGACATTCGTTCGTCTTTGTTATGGATGCTCTTCATGTATTCAAACTTATAAGAATCTTTATGTATAGCTTTGCAAGACAGCGCAAGAACACCCGGAGATTTTATTCTTGAAGGTCAACTTTGACGAGAACAAACAGATGTGTAAAAGTTTGAATGTTAGAGTGCTACCTTATTTCCACATCTACCGTGGTGCAGATGGACTAGTGGAATCCTTTTCATGTTCACTTGCCAAGGTATGTTTCTTTGCCATTTACTGTATTGGTTATAACCACCCTTTTGATTTTTATTTGGGATATTTACACTCGTAGGTTATGTGGGTAGGGTTTAGATTCATGTGATTGTATTTTAATTAAGTAAAATAGTAAGGTTACAAAAGTGAGTCGCATAAATTCTCGACTCATAAAAGTGCTCCAAATTAGAGATTTATGAGAGTCAAGTGTGCCATAAATATCTATTAAAGCACCTCAAAGATAAGATTGATGGAAAAAAAATCTAATAGTATTAACACACCACGTAAATCAATAAGTAATATGTAAGTATTAATAAAAATTTGACACATGATAATAAAGGAACGTATTTTTTCGAAAAACGCCAATTATATTTTCACATGTCAAATTTTTACTAATAGTTATACACTATTCGTTGATCCACACAGTTATTAGAGACTTATGTGAATCAAGTATGCCATAAATATTTGTTAAAGCACTTCAAAGATAAGATTCATGAAACAAAGATTCAATCGTACTGTTATGCCATATGAATCAATAAGTAGTATGTAAATACTAATAAAAATTTGATATATAATAATGAAAAAATATATTTTTTGAAAAAACATTAATTATGTTTTTATATGTTAAATTTTTATTAGTAATTATATATCACTCATGGATTCATGTGGCATATTGACGTATTAGTACTACTAAAGTCTTTCTCTAGATTCATACCTTATTTAACTTGTCTAAAACATAAAAAATTTATTTGAATTCAACATAAATATAGATTATCCCAGTGATATCATCATTTCCCTTTTCCTTACTTTTAGCAAATATAACCGTGGATCTAACCCACCTTTGGCCTTAACATGCCTGAAACTTTTTGCAGTTCCAGAAAATAAAGTATGCTATTGAAAAACACAACAAAGCACGTGACGGTATTAGTCATCCTGGAGGAGTTGGAGGTCTCAGCCTTGAAGCGACCTCAGTCTTCAAGAACAATCCATCTGGATCGTCTTCATCATAAGATGTTTGCTTGTCCTTTTATGTGAATGTGTTCTCCATCAAATCTCCAAGTATGTGAAGATGTATATTAAGTATGTTATAACTAGTATCATAACCGTAAACTATTATATTTATCATATATTATGTCTCCTCACTTGTAAGTCAAACTTTAATCGAGACTTAACAAGTAGACAATTTAATTAGATATTATGATATCATGTTATCATTAGTATCATAATCATTTTATTTAAAAGTTTAAACTTATAAATATGGTGTAGACTATTATTTCTCATATCATAGAGTATGCATTCACATAATGTTGTTAAGCATGTCATATAGACAGTTATTATTTACGGTTTCGGCGGTTTCGGCAGGTATTCCCTTCTCTAGCTTCTACGTTGTTTTGATTGTGTTCCTGATGCTTCTTTCTAGCTATTTTTATGAGACCATATAAGTGTTTTGGAATTCATTAGGGGGGTATTATAAACATGGGTTACTGATAGTAATATATTTAGGATAAAAGAGGATAATATTAAAATTTTCAAAATAAGGATATCTTTTTTCCCTCTTCATAAATATTTGGGAGCTATGTCAACATTATTGCTAGAACTTTGAGTTTTTTTCTTTGCAATTTTAAAAATGAATTTGGAGTAGCTAAATGATATAATTAATCAAACTTTTGGTTGTCATATATTATAATTGAAATTTAAAATTGCTCAATTCTATATGTAATGAGGCAAAGTGAATACTAAAGTATGTATTCTTCCGATAGAAATCTATGTAATGTAACTATAGGAATGTAAAATTTTAGGTTATTCATTGTAATAATTATTCACGAGGAAAATTTTTCTATTCTCTATTTGTAATGTACCAAAAAGTAAACAGGTTGTATGTGTTCTCTTTAGTCTAAGGAACAAAAAAGACAAGAAATAAAAAGAAATCATTTCTTGGAAATAACTATTATCTGAAATAACTAAGTAGTATATTTCTATTAAACTTCCCACAAATCTGTGTTAGTGGTGATATAACAGGAATGGCAATCATGTTGTGCTAACAACGATGACAATGACGATGTTATTTATGATTCTCTGATAAGTAGGATATAAACTAGTCTCTATTGAATAAGATTAGAAAAGTAAGGGAAGGGAATACGGGAATTAAACCCATCTCAACCTCGCTTCTGTTCGAAAAGAACTGGCCTATATTTGGTGTAGGAGTTTCAATTAGTACCTGAACCAAAACCCATCTAAGGAGATAAATAAGACCATGGGTTTATACGGTTTCTAAAGTGGCTAGGCTATGGCTTTTACATTGGTAAAGGAGAAGGTGCTAGAGGAGGAGAAGAATAGGAATGCAAAAGCTGCAATGGTGGAGAGCGCATTGCAAGGGACAATAAAGAGTGAAATAGAGGCATTTGAAGTTCTGTTAGTTGTAAAGTGAGGTTCCTTTTGATGAATCGGTGGAGTTGTCAATGGAGTCTGTGCCGAATGAAGTCATGCTGTTGATGGATTTGGTGGATCTTTTTCTTGATTTATTACTTCATGGTTTGGTTTGAGAACCCATTAATGAAAATGAATGAATTAAGTTAAAAGTTTGAAGCTTTTTGGTCCTTTTTAAAGATCTAGGAAGTAAAGTTTGCAAAATGATATGAAACAATAAATAAAGATTAAATATAACTAATATATAGAATATATGAAAATAAATTAACATAAACATTAAACATAGATTTATATGCATATCATGTTCAACTTAATTATGTAGCAAATGAATAAGTTCCAAATGAGTATCTCGAAATTCGAGCTCTAATAATAATGAGCTCTTGGAGATAAATTATTTAAGTAGTAAAGTTAATAAAATAACATGAGATAACATTTAGAATGTACGTATTTTCACTAAGTATGGTTGTTATGTAAAATATACGTACCTATGCATTAACAAAGCAGCTCTACAAATATATACTACATGGCATGTAGCTTTAATATACATCTTGTACTCCTTCACAACACAAGGCGTATGTTGTCACATGTCTTCACACATTTCACCAAGTACGCACTATGTAACGCATTGAACACATGCAAATGGCATGTGTTATACCCCACATACGCCTCCGATCACCACATGAATGCTCATAACTTGAATCCCTATCCATTGTGCCATAGTCGCATAGCCACATGTAAGACTAACTCACCTTTATATCATCCTTCGATACCTTGAACTTGTAATAGACATTTGTCTCTCCATCCACCATATCTTCATAAATTGAATCATTCTCAACAATTCTCACGAAAACGAAACCATCAACGAATAAGGGGGTTTAAGAGTATCTTACCTATTCTCTAATTGAAGAATAAATAATGCTTGATTCACTAACCCTTAGATGCTACAAAGCATGAATCCTTCAATGTTTTGCATCATTCCCTTGGGAAAACAAGATGCCTAAATTAAAATTGACAAAAACTTACCAAGTCTCTTAGATCTCAACACCTTTTTATATCCCCTTTCAACTTTTGTTATCTAATCATCACAAATCCAAACTCTTTGCTAGTCATATGGAGAACCTTGTTCATTCTCTAGTTTTCAATAGAGTTTGCAACAAGGTGTGAGAAAAAGTTACAAGTCTTTTTACCTAATGTATTATAGAAAAATTTTTAGACTCCTAACTTTTGAAAAGGACACATATGCCCTCTTAATAAACTAGTTGATTACAAGCAATACCAGCTCTTCTTTATTTTATTTTATTTTTCTAATGTTTACACAAAGGGTAAGTTAGAAGATATCTTGTAAAGGACTTCAAAGCTAACCAAACTCAGAGAATGTTTTAGAAGATGATTAAGAAGGTGAATTAGAAGATATCCTAGTCAAAAATTGATTTAAAATGACCATAAAACTTAATCACATAGGTATAGATAACTTCTTAAGTTAAGGTTAACTCAATTTTAGGAATAACGAGTAAAATATCAATATTTCATAACTTGTATAAATGTTAAAGGTATCGTTTATAATATGGGATTTTTGCAATGAAGCAACCCTCTGCTCTACAGCACCTATGATTATTGTAAGCAGTAAGGAATCTAGGTAAGTTTCAATCAATACTTCATTACATTTCAAATTAATATTTCATATTACTTAGAAACTTAAGTGTGTTTTGCTTTTGATTGTAAGTAGCTGAATATATGCATGCAATGAGTATGATTGGTAATGATATGCTATTGTGGTAACTCAGCTCTAAGTTATGCTTGATGTTGCATATATTGCTTAGTTTGGTTCTTTAAACTTAATCGATCACCTTAGAAATAGATTAACCTAAACCTTAACCTAGCACGCATTGCAACCCATTAAGGGGCAACTAAGATTTTTCGACTAAATATTGACCCATTTGAAAAGGATAGTTAAAATGGTTTGTTCCCCATTCTTAATAGTCAAACTAAGTAATGTGAGAGGATATTGCACAAGGTTGAAGATGCTGGTTCGAAGATAGTTGTGAGAGGAGGGATGTCTTAATTGTACAAGCTTAGATTTGACCGTGATGACACTGTATCCTTTATGTGAAACTCCTCAAACTCAGATTAGAACGAACATAATTTCTCTAATCTCACAATAAATGGGACAACATCATACAATAGCATTTGCTTAGTCATATATTGTATCTAATTAACTTGGTTGATAACTTTATTTACTTTGTGATGTATGCACACTTCTATCTCCATCCTGCTTACTGAATTGTGGTTACTTACTTTTCTATAGACTCTTTTGTTGGTTAAGATTAGTCAAGTCTATTCCCTATCAAGCAATGATAAGGTTAGAGAGTAAGGTCAATGGAGATATAGCTAAGCTATTGTTTCATTTGGGAATTTTATTTATCTTTAAGGAAATTAAATGGGCCACCACAAGTGACCCCTTAGTTCCTGTTGTAGGTTAATGAAGTAATGTGGAAAGTACAACATGTCATGCTCTAAATAGTCCTGCCATGTAAACCAACCAAGATAGAAGCTGGCCTCTTAATTGCTATCATAGACCTATCCGTACAATGCATAATTAACTCAACTGCCTTAAAGCGTTTAGCTTTATACCTATTGGTTATAAAACATGTAGTATAATTTTTCAAAATAGTTCTTCACTAAAGACTTATAGAATGAAACTCGATGTTTATAATTGTAGTTATAAGTAAGACATTCACATAAAAACATTACAGGATTTTTATCTATAGGTGACATTTAATAAACGTTATTGATGAAATAAAATATGTCACTAATGATATTTACTACATTTATTAAATGCAACCAGTAGATGTTACTAAAGGTCCATCATAGATTAGTTCTACTACATTAATAAAAAAACATTGCCAAAAAGAGGAAACATGGCTAAACATATAATAGTTGGTGACGTTTAAATATAACTGAATGTGGGTATAGGTGATGCTTAAGTGTAGCCAAAAGGTACTTGCATATGCAGATAAACATCATAAACATAACAAAAGAAAAAAACCATTAGCAATGTTTAAACGTGGTTATCTACAACCTTAGACAATGTTTAAACGTAGTTAAACATTTTTCCTACGAATAAAAAATTTAAGAAGTACCACATTAGTTATGTTTAAACATGACTATTGAAAAGTATTGGCTATGTTTAGATGTAGTTATCTTTAACATTAAGCAACATTTAATCGTAGTTATACATTTTTCTTGCCAATAAAAATATTAAAAAAGTACCACATTAGTTATGTTTAAACGTGGTTAATGAAGACTATTGACTACATTTAACCATAAACTTAGCTATACAAGAAGATTGAGGACATTTAGAGGTTCTTGTTTGACTAAATTTATTACCTATAAACGTTGCAATTATGATGCCCTAAGATTTTTATATACGTTGATATATTTTAATTATAAAAGAGGATGCATTGTCAAAATGATCCTACTTATCAATGCATACTTGTTGTTTCACTTACACGTAACCAAATGATGAAGTATTAAATAGGTTAATAATAAATCATGTGTATGATTCTGAGCTTTAATACTCAATAATTAATATTTATACATCATAATAAACAATAAAACTGACAGGTGGCTTGATTTCTCATATAAGCCTTCAACTACATAATTTACAGTTATATAACTAACAACATTGTTCTGTTGGCTCATACTTTATCCGAAAAGGATAGATAGAACCAAGAACTATAGATAGAAAGAAACAAAGCAGTATATACTAGCCTTAATAGTTAGTTGTAAAAACCATGCTATCATCTAAAAGAGTTATAGTAACTCGACTTCCATTCTCCTTTTTACAGACAAAGAAATGGTATAAAATCAATTGAGGAAATTAAAATTAAGGGCTATTTAGGTGATCACGGTATTTTAGCAAGTGATTAGTAAGTTTAGAGATGGGAATACCATTTTAGGACAAGAAAGTTGATGTAGTGACTCCTAGATATATTTTCAAGGGTCTTTTATGGCAAAATCCTAAAAATATCTTACACTTGAACTAAACATACAAATTCAATTGCTCGAGTGAACTTCTAATATATAGCCAAACCCCAATCCAACAAAAACAAAACTTACCTTACACATCATGCAAATTCCCACTTAAATAGCCAATGCTTATCTTCATTAGTTGTAGGAAAAAAATAATAAATAAAAAAACCATTACCTTTGCAATCTCTAATTTCCCAATTTGTATAGCCAATCCAAATCTATAATTGGGATTGATGGCCATTTCAAGAGCATCTTACCATACCCTATGACTCCAAGAAGCGAGCTACACTAAGAAATTGTGAGAATTGTGAAAATTAACTTCCAAATAATCACATGGTAAAGAATTCTAAACTTAATACATAAAATAAGAATAATCAATATAATATATTAATACTATCAAAAGTACTGAATTAACGAATTAATATTATATAGTGTTAACAAAATGCTTTGGTTGAAAGGTTTTGCATGAAAAATAAAGTGGTTAGCATAAGAGTAAAACTCTACTATAGTTGTAGGGAAACCCAAAAACCGAATTAAACAATAATTCATTAAAAAAAAGATATGTCCATATACTGTTGGAGCCCAACACAATATACTGTTCACTTCAAATATAAATATGACACCGAAAATCTAATATCAATAGTATTTTATGTTTCAAGTGGATATCTACCAATTATGATACTCCTTATAAAAATAAAATTGAAAAAAAGAAAGGTTACCCATTAAAGGCCAATATTGTGGTAGTGCACTTACATTTCTTTGAAGTGATTGACCAAAAGATAGAGGAAGGACACCGAGAACTTTAAAAAAAGAAGGAAATCAAGTAAGGAAATTTGGAAAAAAAATTAAAGAGAGGAAACCAAAAAACAACATAAGCTCTCTTTACAACATAATAGGAGTCCAAAGGAAAATATTAGCCACATAAGAACAAGTTACTATAATACACAATAGCTAGTTTAAGAACGATTAATTTGCTAAAGGTACAATGATATATTAGCAACCATAAGTTACTTAGCATCATAATGTCCAAACACAGAATTCAACATGTATATGGCATTGTCTTTAAAATGATTCATACTGAATATCCATATGGTTTGAATGGAGTAGTGTAATATATGGAATTACTAGTTTAACTACATTCTCTTTAAAAATAAGTTTATTGTGAACGACTATCCTTAAATCATAATTTCAATTTTGAAAATTTTTGTAAAATTTTATAGGTTTAATTTTTCTAGATAACAAGAAACTAAATATATAACATTGTGCCACTTGTAATCATGAGGTAAAAGAGCTAAGCATATTTCATTTTTCAGAATTCAAAGAAAGCAATGAATGCTACATCAAACTTAGATTTGGATGGCAACTATAAGCAACAAACATATCACATGCCAAATCACAAATTTAAAAGGTATACATATAGCTAGATATGAGCATATGCAAAGGAGAATATGGCTTAATGTTATACTTTGGTTGTGTATCACTTAGTATCTAACCATACCATCTAGAAGGGAAGAAAATTTATACTTGAAGTTCGAAAAACACTAAGTACATGCACTATGAGAGCATGAACAAATAATAAAAAGTACAACACATACAATAGAAGAATCCATGCCCATATATATATACTAGTACATAAGATAGTAGTGTTTTTTTTATTTATTTATTTACCTTGCTACTATCTTACTTAATAGAAGTTAAGGGGGCTAATATATAAGTAATTTTAACATTCCAACTCCTAAAGTTGCTAAAAAGAATAGAAGGGGCATATATTATGATATCTTATTAACGTTAATACCTATACAACAGTTAAAAGAAGATGCTTTACTAGTCTCTACCAATTTGATTCTTACTTTTCTTCACAAATATATATATGTACACATATATATTCTTGTACTTAAGTAAACAAATACTTCTATTTTTTTTTTTTGGGTAAGTAAAAAATATATACATTTATATATGTATTTATTACCCCCATTATCTCATTATCCCATGATACAATGTACTGGAGTTATTCTAACTTTTCTTTGCTTTCGATTAAAGCTAATTTTAGATGTTGGATGTAGAAAAAACAAAACTAAGAATTTGAACCCGAGATTCACTCTATATATATATATAAAGAGAGAGAGAGTGAGAGAGAACCTAGCCCCCAATCAATTAAGTATAGCTTAAGACCTATTAGTCATGAAAGTACAAGTGTGACATATTGAGAGTATTTATGTAAATGCAAGTGATTATGTTCCTCCCCTTCTTGCTATAATATTTGCTAAGAATGATTTAAGAGCTTTTTGGAAAAATCACACAACTCTCATTAGTTAGAAAAAGAAAGAGCCAATAATTCCTCCCTTCCCTCTTATTTTATTCATTATAAGAAGGTATTTATACAAGGGTTATCGACTGAACTTTTCAAAATGAAAGACAAAAGAAAATAGTTATATGATGTTCCCATCTAACATATGTGCATTTAAGTTCAATCTGCATATAGTATAGCACTATTTTATCATGTTGACAGTTAATTCTTTTCTACATGATGATATAAGTAACCATGACAACATCTACCAAACTCATCTATGACAAAACCTACAAACATTTTAGCTAGATGATCTCAATTATTTTCATGCATCCATATAAAAAAAATGATTTCAAATGAACATACATCATAATTCTTATGCCATCACAACAAGAAAAACTTGTATTCGAGTTAATTTTACTTCTTCAACCAAATTTTTTGCTCTTATGATTTCTTAGAAACTAATTTTCTATCATTTGCTTTGATTAGACCATCATATAACCAAAAAACAATAGAAGAAATGATAATAGTATAACTCTTCGCTAAAAAGCATCCATCTCTACCATTGTAATATCCTTTATCACAACATAAGCTATGTCCAAGCACATTATATGAACAAGAACCTCATTATCTTCCCTAAATGAGCACCACCGATATATAATAGCATAGTAAGCATCAAAAGAACTACTATGACATGAACAAGTTCAAAACCAAAAAGATCGATATATATATATATATATATATATTTTGAACATACCAAGAGCATCTCCAATATTTATTATCATTAATAAGACAATATCCATAAGTTTTCAATATCTGAGAGAGTACATTAACCTTAGCTAGAACAATAACAAAAATTCATATACACTTACTCTACAATATCTTAAGATTTAATCTTTACCACAAAACAACCGAACAATTCATGTATCATGGTCCATGAATACGTTAGTATTCATTTTACTGTCATAGAATACATATTTTCGATATGTTCTTGTATCGCACTATTGACTTATTGCTACCATGATATTGATTCACTAAATAATATATGGTGGCTCCTCTCGGTATTTCTTCCTCATTTTGTGATCATTGGCAGTAAAATAAAACCATCAGAACATTTAAAAAAAAATGCTAGAGCTTTAGGAGTATTTTTATCCAACCATGTTATATATCTCATTCATACCAATAAATGGCGCAGTGTTGTCGTGAAGTGGAGTGGAGCTTTGAAGCATTACGAAATGAAATGATAGCATCTGCCCCCTTACAAAGATTACAAGAGTCGCATTATGCTTCACGAAGACAGTGTAGGGGTACGGAGGCAATGCCCCTATGGTACGGTACGATTTTTTTTTTTAAATCCGTACAAAATGCAACATGATATGGAGTTATAGTTCTTTATGTGTCCAAGCCAATGAATTGAAAGCAAAGTTATGTATTTTGTAGATTCATTTCCTTACTCCACATTCTTATTGTATCAAAACAGATCTTCTCAAATCTTCCTCTTCTTCTCCTTCTTTTTTTTTTTTTATTAATACTATAAATAATATGGCTTTAAATCTCTTCTTCAAATATTTCCTAAAACTTCAGCCATAATATTTTCGCTTTCAAAAAACAAATGTAGATCAATATCATATCCCATTTTAGATACTAATATATCTTTCATATCTATCAACTTCCAAGATTAAGCCATCTCCATGTCTTTTCATTTCCTGCTTGTAGTTACTATATATATACACACAACAATCACTAATTTTTTTCTTTTTTCTATGCATTCCATACTCACATCATTTGAACTCCAGTCTTCGACTCATGAGTTTAAATGGAGTAATGCTTGAGTTGTGATACTTTTTCGGAGGAAGCATTGAGTTACTTCAATACCCATCAAGACTTGAGGAATCAAAAGGCATACTTCTTTCCCTTTTTCTTAAACCGTAAAATATAAGTGCCAACTCGTAAATGCTCACAACTATTAAAACTCTTGCACTTTTCTCATAATCATCGTGAACATGAATCTTGAACATCTCGAGCTTAGACAATATTAAAACAAAGATAAGACTCAACGATGCAATATTTGATAACGGCACCACTTGTTGATCACAACCAGGTTATCAATGTTTAATTGTTTCTTATTTATTTACTAAAAAAATTCATGTACTTTCCTCGTTTATTTTCTTATACCGTTGTTCTTGCCTTTAGGCATTAATTACCTTCATTATGTATGTCCTTGATAAGTTAAAATCTACTAACCATATTGGGTGGAAACAATACTCTTTCATTATTTCAGATTGAGTCTCCTGACATTGAACTGAAATTGAAAAAATAATCTTCCCTACTAGAGTCCTAAAGGTGGTACACTCAGCATCTCCAATAGCTATCTTTATCTAGTTATAGCCACTGAAGCTATCCATAAATGAGAATAATTCATATCTAGCTATGGAGTCCACCAACATGTCAATATTTGGTAGTGGAAAATCATCCTTTGGGCAAGCCTTGTTAAGATCATGAAAGTCCATGCAAATGTGTATGTACCCATTCTCCTTTTTAATTGATACAATATTGGCTAGCTAGGTAAGATGTTCGATTGGCTTAATGAAGCCAGCTTGAGCCACTTTTCAATCTCTTCTTTTATCTAAACTTCAATTTCAGGACAAAAGATTCTCAATCCTTACTTCACTAGTTTGATCCCAAGGGCAATGTTCAATCTATGCACAACTAGACTGAGGTCCAATCTTGGCATTTCATCATATGTCCAAGCAAACATGTCCTTATATTCCTTCAACAAATGTACTAAGTGAACCTTAATCTCTTGTAAGAGGTTTTTACTGATGAAAATAGGTCACAAACATTGTCCTAATCCAACGAGGTCAAGCTTCTCAATCTCTTCATCTTGAGGCTTAAGTTGATCTTGCATTTATGGAGATGTGGGTTGGGTCTCTTGTAATGGTACGGGATTCGAAGAAGACAAACAAGTTTCTTCAGATCCCGTGGACGGTCATAAGTAATAAACCCTTCTTCTGTCTACCCTAACAAAACTTTTGACCTCATTAGTCTCTCTTCTCTTTTTCTTACCTCCTCAAGTGCCACACATTCTTCTTTTCCTTTGTTGTTTCTCTTGAGTTTCTTCCCAGGTAAGTAATGGCATTCCAAAGGGCTTTGTAATAGCTGTTTCCCCTTCTTCAGCATATTCATCAAAGAAGTTAACCTAAAAAAGATATGCTTCATTATGTTCGAAGGGGTTCTTTGTAACAGGTATAAATATATCTTTTCCTTTCCAGTGGCCCTTAATACACTAGTGCCATGTTGACGATATGAGATTGTGATCGTGTAGCCACTTCCTTCCAATGAGTAGGTGGTAGGATACAGGCACATCAATCATATGGAATCAGTTGGAATCTTGGATAGGGCCAACCTTAAAGTCCACATTAATATATCCTTTTGTATCGGTAGATGATTCAGTGAAGCTATTGATTGAAATAGGTTATCTCACCAACCGTTGATTGTTTATTTTTATAGCTTTGAATGTTGACATAGGCATGATGTTTATAGAGGAACCATTTTCTATGAATGTCCTCCTAATAGGGTAACCATTGATAATACTTTCCACGTAGAGTTGACGATTATGATTACGATTCTTTGCGCACATATCCGCATTTGTGAAAAGTGTCGCATTCCTATGCGTGTTGGGCATTCTTCGAATAGGCTGCACTGCTTTACATTCCCCGTATTGTCTTTCGGAGATCTAAGTGAGTACAACTACTATTGTAAGCCATGAATCTTCATCAAACCCTAACAAATCAAAGAACTTCCTAAAATTAGAAGTCTTCATTAAGGCAATTGCCTCTAGTGGGTATTCATCCTTGTAGTTTCAACCATCAACTCCTTTCCTTCTTGTGTCTCTATCTATATAATGTCTTCATCTTCTCTCCTTAGATCATGATTAGCAACATTCGCAACATTTCGCTGGTGGTTATCATGTATAGGTAATGGATTGTTACGGACATTGTTATTTTCAATAACGAGTTCCCCATTATAGACTTTATCATTAAATATCTTTTTTAGGGTCCAACATTCTTTAGTAGGGTAGCTTACAGTCCTATGAAATCTACAAAACTTAGGATCATTCTTCTCACTTGCATTAGGTAAACAATCTACTCTTGGAAGCTTAATATTCCTATCCTGTAGCCATTGATCAAGTATAACATGTACCTTGCCCATTGGGCAAGGGAATGAGAGAGATGGTATGGAGTTTCTTAGTCTTTTATCCCTCAGCTTTTTACTACCCCTAGAGCTCTTGCCATAGGCTAAGCTAACAGATGTTGTCCATTTGCCAAATCTCCTAACTTCTCCTCGTTTCCTTGCAACGGAATTGTTAGTTCTTTTTGCAATCTTAACAAGTATAGAAAAAGAACTTAAGTTGAGATTTTCTAGGTGAACATCATACTCTATGAACATTCCCTAGATACAAATCTTCACTAATTCACTCTTATCACATACATCTTGGATATCCAAAGTGCGCTCTCAAAAGTACTCTATATAATCCATCAAATTTTTCTTTGGGTTTTGTATTGTTTGTCTCATGTCAATGATTGTAACTCTTTTTTGTATAAAGAAAATTTTTTCTAGAAATAGCTTGTATATAGTCCCCTACGAATCAATTGACCCTGAAAGGAGGTTGACATACCAGGTGTATGCCTTCTCAATCAATGACTTAGAGAACTCTTTCCATTTCAAGTCATCTTCGAGCTTGTATGGCTCCAAGGTTTTGATGAACTTTAATAAGTGCTTTTTAACACTGCCCTTTTGCCATTAAATAGCATAAACTTAGGACTTACATAGTCCTTAGGATAGGGTTTCACAGTAATTCATGAATGATAAGGAAAATTTAATTTTAGGACTCCTATGGATGACTTAGCCTGAATTTCTTTCATATATTGATCTAAGTCTTCCTTTGTTATAAAGGAAGTCCTTGGGGCAGATACTATGGACGTAGGATTTGGGACTGAGTAGTCTATGGATCTACCAACAGCCATACAAATAGGAACTTGAGAGGATGAAGAGCCACCAATTTAGACTCTTATATTCTCTACTTCAAATACTAGATTTTGTCCAGCTATACGTTGTGGTGAGAGACTTTGCTCATGCCTTCCTTGGGGTATGCCCTGTATAGTAGCGGGAGGGTTAGATGTTTGAGTAAAGAAGGTAGCACCTGTTTGCACAGCAACGGCGAAGTTTAGCGAAGCTACTCCATGTTACATAGTACTAGAGGAAACTAATCCCGTCATAAGGGGAGAGAACATAGCCATGAACTGATTTAATGCTCTTGTTACCTTTTGCATAGCTCACATCACCTTTGTAGTATCTTGAGGAGGCTTAATGATTAGACTATCTTGATTAGTTTCTTAAGGTGGTGGAGGTAGATCTTGCTCAACTTGTTTGATATTGGCATCTTGCTCTTGAGAGATAGCTTCACTTATAACAGCCATTCTCTTCCTAAGGGGTGCCATCGCTCTGATATCACACTCTTTCCCCAATTGAGTCACCAAAATGTAGATGAGGGGTTCTAACTAGATTGGTCACGTACAAGTCACATGAGTATCGTGTTATACATAGCCACAAAGTAATGATTTAGAGATGATACTCAATGAGATGATTAGAGAGAGAATGATAGGGAGGAAGAATAGGTAATTCTAGAGTCTCGAATGTACAAATGATAGACAAGGGAGCCTAGAGGACCTAGGATATCTACCTTGTAGTTCTTGAGCAAACGAAGATTGATTCTTTTGCCTGAATGTTTGATCTTAGAGAGCAAAAGTTTCACAGTGGAACATTTTTCTCTTTATCTCTAGAGTTATGTTAAATGAAGAGAAATGACCAAGTATTTATAAGCTTTTGGGCTTAATGACATCCGTTAGATTGTCTTGATGATTAACGGATGAGATGGATCTTAACTTATTCCATAATTATCTAGAATGAGTTTTGTAAGGGCCTAAGGCTAATAACCTTCCTTACGGTGCATGAGCTTACTTAGGAAAGGTTAGAGGCGAACAAACCGATCCAACAGTTCTTGTTTTGAGCCCATCAACTCAAATCTCCTTAAATCATCCTAATATATAAATTAGGCTCCTTAAACCTTATCACCTAGCTCAAGGAGTTAAGTCTAAATAAATAATGGGTTTAGCCCAATAATTAATATAGTAATTTTTTGCCTTCTACAAAGATATTTTTACCCTTATAAAGTACCTATGATGAAAAGATTTGATCATAGCTCAGCCTTAATTGTTAAGTACTGCACTAATGCATTGCCAATTGGTCTCATAACCTACATTGGTATGTTTTAGTTTGATAATATAATAAAGAATAAAAAGAGGCTTCTTCTACTTATTACTAAATTCAATACTAGTCTAGATGTTTCAAAGAATAAGATATGCTAGTAGCTTTGACTACTCAACTCAATTAAATGTTGAGATCTATAAATCAAGGCATTGTTTTTCTCATTCTATGTATGGAATTATAACAGGCAATCCTATTGACTTGAACAAAGACATTATTATTATTATCATCAAATGCCTAGCCATAGTTCTTTTTCCTAAAGGGAGAAATAGAAGTTACTATGCAATATCAAAACATCCTAAATACAAAAACCTAATTCTTTTTGCATAATAGAGAACATAGCAGTAATGGCACAAGAAATCTCATACGAAATAAAAACATATAAATCTCTCTCATAGAATATCCTGTGTAAAGGGAGGAACATAAAGAGTACATCCTATACTTAACAAAGTACTAGTCATGACCATAAAAAATAATGACCTAAAGAGCATATACGGTTCTTGCAAGGTAACCAAGAATAGTCCATAGCATACATAACCAAAACTCAACAATGCAGCAACCTTGCTCTAAGTAAACTAAAGGAGTAGGCAAAATGGCAATGTAGAGAGAGAGAGAGAGGTATTGGAAACTCAGAATGACATGCTTGACAGTGTAGAGAGAGATAAACAAAGAGAGAGGGTCGGGGTAGGATAGAGTGTTACTAAGAGATAAGGTTACTTTTGTGAGAAATTGAAAAGGTTAGGGTTTTTTCCCTCCTCCAAATTAAGCGAGCAATTATATTTTGATATGTGATTTTTCAATCCCTAACAACATTTTCTTTTATTTTCTTAATCTATCTCATTCTTTGTACACGTACGTACACACGCATACACGCGCGTGCGCACGAGCATGAGCATGCACGCACACGTACGTACGCACGTACACACATACACATACGCACACACGTATGCACATACGCATACACATACACACACACACACATTAATGTTATGGTATAATCAACATCATAGTATATTTTATCTTGACTACATAAAGGAACCATGGGATATATGCTATTTTTTTTAGCTTTTCCATTTTTTTATTTTTCAAATAGATCAAAACACTATTGTTTATGATTAATATAAGAATTTCAAAATATTAAAAAGATATACACATTTAAAAAGAAAATAAATATGGTGAAAAATAGAAAGTTTATTCTTTTTAACTTTTTAAAAATGCCTTAAAATACTTACTATTTATTATACACTAATAAAAGTTAATCACATATATATATAATATTAAAGTTTAGTACCACACATCTCAAATATTAACTTTTTATTAGTAAATTCATTTCATTGCATGTTTCCTTTCTCAGAAAGAATTTTACTACAAATTCCTATAAATTTTTTCCACTTTGGTAGATTTTTAACTTTTATGTATCTAGCGTCTTTGCTATAGGTAAGATTGAATTTAAGTAATTAGTGTATTGAAATTGAAAATGTGTTTAAAAATTAAGGTAACATCTATTTTTAATATATATTATGTTTAGTATCTTTTATTTTCTATGGTATTTGGATACATGTTAATGCCATACTATAATAAATATAATAATATATTTTATAGTTGACTATAAATGTCGCTAATAACATATTTTGCATGACGTTTAATAAATGTAACAAAAACATGCCAAAATTTGTTACATTTGCAAACGTCACATAAAGCCAAAATTCTTGTAGTGAAAGCTTTCATTTTCAAGAGGGTCTTTATGGGTTACATATTTAAGTTAAATATATTATAGACCAAGAGTTAAAAACTACTAGATTATCGGGGGAAACCTTATTATTTTTCAACTAAAAAGCTATGAGAGTTATCAACAAAAAACAAAAGTCCAACTATTCCTTCTTGATCCTCACTCTTTAACCCTATTCGTTATCATTTTGGATTTGGGTAGAGTACTACATTCTACTATAGACTTGTAAAAGAATTTATTGGGAAATAAGCGATAACTCACTCAATAAGTGGGATGGAAATAGAAGTATGAATTCAGCACAAAACAATTAGAGTTTTCAACCAAGTTATTTAAATACAATGCATATTCAAGTAAATGCTATCATACAATATTATTTTATCTATCGTGATATTTGAAAAATTATACTTGCTTTATTCTAGGTTGAGGAGCTTAATGTCACATATACACTAATCAAAGCCAAGTCGGGCTTGTGTAATAGTGAACATCCCCCGTCCGAAACAACCTTCGAACCACTATTCCTAACCTTGTCATGACCCCTCTTTTGTCACTTAATTTGACTAGGGGTAGGGAAAAGACTATTTTAACTATTCTCATTGAGGGTTTCATATTTGGTTTGATAATCCCGATCATTTCTCCTAATGGGTTGAGATGTATATCAGGTTAGAAGTTAGGTTGAGTTTAAATTAGTTCATTTTTCAAGTGATCAACCAATTCCAAGTAGTTCAAACCAAAATAGCATACATAAAACAAACACAATATGGAGCTCAACTCTCATAACAACAGTGCAATATTCAAGTATATATGTGGTACAAACACAAATTGTGAGACTCGTACTAACCCAATTAAGTTTAGTAGTTGATTTAGGATGTTCGGGAAGATAATTCGATTAGGCTAGAAACATACGAAGGACTTTATGATATTAGTCGAGAAGTTTTTATAGGCTTGGAATTTGAAAATATAATAATATATTAAAAATATAATTAAAAATTGTAATAATTTATTATATTATTATATTATTGGTAATGCTTGAATTAGGTTTCAAAAATTAATGAACATTTAAAGATGAATTATAGGAGTAATATAATTAATATTATACATAAAATAATATATAAAAGACATGTATATACATTGAGTCTAATTATTATATAAATATATGTACTCGTAATTGTCGAAAACACCTAAAGATGCATAATATTATGAAATAAATAAAGAAAGATATAAGAAAATTTTCTAAAACTCACCATGACGTTTGGAATAATGTAGCAAGGCATGGCGAATTAGAGGAGTAATTTAAGGATACGTCATCATGGGATTTAACTAAGAGAATGTAAAGAAAATATAAAAAACAAAGATGAATGGCATATGGAAAATCCTTCATTGACAAAAGGAAATCTATAAAACCAAAAGCTTCATTCTGAAATTTATTTTAGAAATTTTAGAGGCTAGGAAAAATATTAGGAGGTTTTAGAAGTATCAATATGGGTTTTTGAAAAATTAAGAAGGAATAATGCATATTATGAGTGAAATTCGAGTTCCTAGTGTTAACCACCATTTGAGAGTAAACCCAACCACCTAGAGATAGAGGAGGTGACACTAACTTAGGAAAACAAACCTCCACCCTCAAACGATGGCTAGAGTTGTAAGTAGTGGTGAGTTTCAATTTTAGTTTTTTTTTTATTCTATTTTTCTAAAAATAATAAACGAGCTCTAAAAATTATGATTTTTGGTTTTCCTTGGTAATTTTTTGTGTAGAATCCAAAGACAACTAGATTCTTCAAATTCCAAGTCAAAAAATGTGTTCCGTAAGAAATTAGGCCAAAAACGAACCTTTATTCTAATTTTTAATAGCCTAAATAACGTAATTTTGATTCCAAAATTTATGTATAAACATTTAACATGTCTATTTTGATTCCATGAAAAGAGTTTTTAAAAATTCAAAAGTTAAATTTTTGAGTTTTCCTTAGTTAGCACACATATGGTTGAAATTACCTAAAATGAATGTTTGGTGAAGTAATTGGGTCTTCAAGTGTTAGTTTGTTACTGTATTTGAGGTTTAAAGTGTTAGATCAAAGTATTGAAGTGAGGAAGCATGGGGTATGGATGCTGAAATTGTGTTATTTGAGAATTCATAGTATGTTTGGTGCAGGTTAGAAAGTAGGTATATCAGAATGTAATGTGGTGTGAATATGATAAATACACTAGAAATTTAAGATGGATCATTAAGAAGCTATCCTTGGATTCTACACTATTTCTAAAAAATAAAATGTAAGTTGGAAACTTCCTAAATAAAAATTTAATTTAAGATAGCGGGTCAAAAACTCATCAAAAATTAGGTTAGAATGTAGTCTGGTATTTAATATTCTTGACCACAATAGGAGTTCGATAGTAGATCAACTAGTAATTTGTATATGAATTCTATAGAGTTAGAAGCCACCCAGACAATAGCCATACCACAAAAATGAGTCATAACCTAAATCAGAAAATAGTTTAACAATAGATATAAAATATAAGAACAACTAGAAGTTTGAAGATGGTAGGTATTAAATATTAGATCATTGGGAGTTGAAGAGTATGTTAGGAAGTTGTCCGTCTATCACTTCTAAGAACTTATTAAGGTCAGAATTTTGGTCAGAAACTATTAGGCAACAACTTGTATTAAGATAGAACAATGGTTAGAATGTATCCTACTTAATTAATAACTAATAAATATCTTAGAAAACTCACTTAACACAATTGAAAACATACTTAAGTGTTCACGATGAATACATATGTTACATATTGGATGGAAACTAAAGATGGAATATTAAATTTAGGAATAATAAAGGAAGACCCGAGCTATGCATGAGGAGAATGAGCATCATTATCAAAGCAAGAAGGATTAATGTTTTACCATAATTTGAAGTATTGTTTAAAAATACTTAGAGACCTTAGTATATGTCTTGTTTGTGATTATAAGTTAGTTACCTGTGCGTATACAACGTATATGCTTGAATACTGTTATGCTATTTAAGTGCTGGATTGATGTGTTGATTACTTCATGATATTAAATACTTTGGACTATTTGAATTTGCTTGATCAACCTAAAAGCAATCTAATACAAACTCAGTCTAACTATTAATCGGACTTACATCACAACCTATTAGGGGAAAATGACTAAGAGGTATGAGCCAAACTTAGACCTTTCCTTAAGGATAGCAGAAATGGTCCTCTCTTTACTTGGAGCTGAATTAACTAATAGGAGAAGAGGTCGCGGCTAAGTTAGGGTCCATAATTCAAAGGTAGTCTTGGGCGGAGTATGTTCTCCATTGCATAAGCCCTGTTTTAGTGGCCAAATTCGTGAGTTTACGATGTTAAACTCCTTAAAATCCAAATTATAGCAAGTGCAATTTTTCTAATGTCAAGATGATCGATCAATGTCGTGCAATGGTATTTACTTGATCATGCATTGCATTTAATTAAACTTTCGTAGAAACCCTGGTTGCTTTGTGTTAGGTATGTTCTACTGTTTTCATCCCACTTACTAAACATGTTGTCACTCATTACCCTATAGCTATTTTGCAACTCTAGTATATTCACTAGTATTATTCCAAGTTCCAAAAGACTAGAGAATGGGGTTAGAGAGTGAGATCTTAGATTACCTCACTGGATTTTTACTCGATTTATTAATTATACTAACTTCTAGGAAAAATTATAGGGTCTCCTCAAGTGACCCCTAGCTTTCAGCTAATGGGATTTATTCCATACTCTGCAAACTTGTTGTTTTTAATAAAATTTTCGAAGATCTTATATCTTTTCAAAACAACATAAACTCTTGAAATTTTTGATAAATTCAAGGTTTCATTCTTCATACAATTTATAAAACTTGATTTCCTTATGGATTTAAACTATAAAAATTACTTTTAGTAGCTATTTTGAAAAATTATGCTACAGGTTGATTCCTACCAGGTACTAAATGTGACTCTTCCAAGCAGTGAAGTGATGAACATCTTATGTAAGCTACATCTATGTTAGTGATTAAGACGGTTAGCTTTTAGCGTAAGTTAGTTTACATGGCGGAATTGTTACGAATCTTTAGTTTGGGGCATAAAACAAACAACTAAGTTATGTCCACAAGCCAAAATCCAAGTATTCTAAAATAATACTCCAAAATGCCGTAAAGCATTGATCCCACTTAGCTTATTGTTAATGCTCGTTATCTTTGTGCATTGCTCTAGTCTTCTTCAATTATCCCTAAATATTTAATATAACATCTTGAATTTCCATCCAGTAAATGGAATAAGAGTTCTTTTTTTTAACATTTATGCAAGTTCTTCATTTGAGTTAAGTATGTTTTCTAAGCCATTTATTAAGCATTGGTTAAGTAATATAAGTTCTGAATAAAACTTTGATCAAGGTTTTGACTTGGTAGTTTAACTTAGATTCTTGCTTAAGAAGTGCATGAACTAGGTTTTGAGCTTGGTAAATTTTTAGAGTTTATATACAAGCGACCTTTTAACCTACCCTTTGACTTTGGTGTGTGATCAAACACTCAATACTAGTTTATTTTCCAATTAAGCTTTTGACTACTGCAACTATAGTTATATATCAAGCGTCCTTTATGAGACCACTTTCTAACCGAGTTCCCAACCAAATTTCTGACTCTATTATCACTTCTATATTTTGCTACTTTACACATAAATTCAACTTATTAAGAGTTATAAAACCATGTTAAATTTACTTCTTACAATATCATAGCATCCCAACACAACAACCATCTATTTCACCCTTCACCAACTTTATTTAGTTCATTTTTGAGGAAAACCCTAAGATTAAGTTTGTAGATCATCGAGTTTGAGGTTAAACTCCTGTTTCAATATAAAATTCTCAATTTAGGATGTGAAATTCTTCATGTCTAGTTGTTATACACTTGAGAAAAAACATATTATACATAGATATACAAAAATCAAATACCTTCCCCAAGGAGTTCTAATCGCTAGCTCACTGTTTTAGAGAAATCAAGAATTTCCCAAAATCTTGCTACATGATTTTGACAATATCACCACATAGTATGAAAATATAATCGTTAAGGAGCTTACACATAAAAATTCATATTGAAACTATAGTATTTATATTTTTGAAAATATGATCAAAAATTAACTAATGGGGCATTTTTTTTAAGAACCCTACATTAGCACTCAAAACTTCAAAAATCTATTTCAATATTTAAATTCCTCATGTGAAAATACTCATGAAAACTTAGTTTCATAATTTTTTAAAATAGTTTATTATTTTTAATAAGAATTTTGATAAAATTGAAGAAGTCGGACACTTACTGAAAACTGCCACTCAAGCTACCTTAAATTTGTCTACCCTCTAGCTACCTTAAATTTGTCTACCCTGTAAGGCATGGTTTAAATGGAGGTCTTATTTCACTTCTAGGTGCTAATTATACTTGGGACCCTTCAATACCCAGATTGACAATAGTTTCCTAAAAATTCTTCTAAAATCTTATTTCTCTCTCTCTCTCTCCTTCACCATTTTTCCTAGGATCAAACAACCAAACTTGTGAATAGATCAATTTCAAGAGATTTTTGGTCAATTTCTTTAACTAATACATGTTATAAGGATAAGACTAGGTATCCATAGTTTAGGTTTTTAATCCACTAGCATGTATAACTTATTCTCCTTGTCTTGCCACACATCCTACAATTTTGTTACCAATGCCACACATTTTTTATAATTATTTGCTTTTTTATTAATTTAGCATATTTTTTTTATTAAATTCGTTTTTTTTAATAATTAGATGTATATATATTTACATAATAATTATATTCTATGTATATACATGTCTTCTATATATTATTTTATGTCATTTGATAATTTTATTACTTATATAATTTATTTCTAAAAATTCGTTTAATATCAATGATGATCTTGTGTGTTTTCCATATTTATATAATAATATAGTAAAATTCACTATTTTCTCTATATTTTTATTATTGTATCATATTTTCGAGATTCAAACCCATAAGGTTTCATCAACTAATGTTCCTAATATACTCATAAGTTTATAACTTAATTGGTTTATCTTTGTGAATATCATAAATCGATTATTGAGAACTTAGTTGCAAAATTATAGAACTTACATTTCCTAAATTAGATATTAAATCCTTATTGCTAAAACTGTAAGGTATTAGACATCATTTAAACTTGTGAAATTGTCTTATATTTGTAAAGCTCTATATAAAAAGGATATATCTTAAAACACTATTTTATAGGTCTTTTCTAAAATAAGTCGATTAACTAATTTATAGGTTCTATATAAAAGCAAGCACTAAACTAAATGCTTTAAAGCAGTTTAGTTGAGTTCGCTTTGTACGAATTAGGTTTACGATAACAACTGTAAGGTTAGTGCTTATTTTAGAGTGGTTTATACGATAAGACTGTTGCAACTTTATTGCTCGGGGCATGATATTAGTAATAGGTAAAGTTTTGGTGTAAGTGGTGTAAGTTAAGATAGTGTTGTTAGAATTTAGTAATGTAAGAGTAGGTGTAGGAGTTTTTAATGAGGTCCATAAGGCATTTATAGGGGCTTCTTGCTGCTTTGCTAATGTGTGAGCTTATTAAAGGGTATGGGGTTGAAACATTTGAATAGAGAATTATAATTCTGCCTTCAATACACTCAAGAGATAACTTATTAAGTGATTCTTAGTTGAATGTATTAGGATTGATAAGTACTCAAATTCATTTCAATATTCTTCCAAAGTGCCCTGCTAAAACAACTCCTTAAACTCCAACATAGGATTCTCAAAAGTTTTAGCCCCAAAATGAGTTTGGAAACCCATTACTAACTCTTCTCATGTAATTGGGACATGAGTGATTCGTATTACTAATAAAAGAGCAGTATTACTACAAAGCCAAAATTTTCATATGCATTGTTACAATTTTAACATAATATTGAGGTGGTGTAACATCAAGTTCAAAGAAATATTTAACCTTGATTAACCAAGATTTTAAATCTTCACCATTTAAAATAAGAGAACTCAATTTAGTGAACCAGTTAGGTGGGATAACTGAATGTTTCAACTAGGAAAGGGTTTGCAAGCTCTATATTTATGGTATTTAGAGTGTCTTCTTCAACATTCATAAGTGGTGCATTTAGTAATTGTATTACCTTCTATTCAATATTGACATGTCGTCATTTAATGTTTGGATTGTTTTAACCACCTTTATCATTTGCTGTTGTAGGTTCATCAATGATTCATTTTGCTTAATAAGGGTAGCCTTTTGTTCCTTGAGCATATTAGAAAAAAATTCACTAGTTGATCGTGCTTCTCATTCTAGATACATATGCCTGTTAGTTTATTCTTTAATGTCTTTCTTCAATATTTCTTCCATCCTTTTAGCTGTGGTTTCAACCATCTACCAATAAGCTCTTATACCAAATGGCATAGGTCAATACGTATCAGAGATTTTATGTCTTTTTCTTAGTGTTTAAATTGTAATAAGATGAAATTGTAAATGCCTAACTCTAGATGGAGAGCATCTCTGATACGAGCTTCACTCGGGATGCAATGTCACTACCAAGCAACTATATGGTGACTTTATAGTCGTTATATAGAGATTCCCCCAAATATTCTAGCATAAAGATATGATGACACCTAAGCTTACTCGTGATAATAACCTTAGGCCAATGTTCGGGAGGCCCTATTACGATGTAATTAATTAAGCTAATGCTTGGGGCCCATGCCCAGTCGACAGATGACTCCTCAACCCATCTTTCAACACAGCTTAACACTTTCTGAAAACATGTTCGGTTGAATTACCCTCATCTGGCCACTTCCTTCCCTAACCCAAAATTAGTCCCCACAACACTCGGTAGTTCTCCTCCTCCGCCTCGGTTGAGATCAAGCTTGGCGAGATCGTTTCTAGAATTCCAGAGGAATACCTCCACAATTTCCTCTTTTCAGTAAGTCGTCCCGTTTTCCATTACGAATTAGCTTTATTTTTAAATCGTCATTATGCCTTTGAAATATTGGTGAAATCTTGCATCGGCAGCTTCGGTTTTTCTTTTACTTTCTAGGGTTTGCTAATCTACATTTCAATTTGTACTCGGTGAGTTGATGCAGTGAAATTAAGGTTTTTTCGAATTTACATGTTAACTTATCGTGCATATTACCCGTTTGATAATATTCTTAACTAGTTTTCGGGTTATGACATATCGAAGAAGTGTAGATTTTTACAGACCCATTCCGATATATGCTCGTAAATATTGCAACTTTACTCTATACAATGCCCGAAAGGTGATTACCCCAAATTTGAATGCTCAAAAGAGCTTGCCTTCATAAAGATTGCAACTTCACTGTAGATAATGGCCTAAAGTTGAATACCCATTATTCCAAAGACCAAAAGAAGCTTTAGGGTAATGTGAGTTTGATCATTTGTAGAGCAGTTTGTCGTGGAATGCTGGGTTTGCCTGCATTCAACATAAGATCGGGCCCATTAACTTAAAAACGTACAGTTATTTTCCTTTCATGGGTTTATGTTATCTCATTGGTCGTATTAGTTGTAGAGCTCAGTTTTGCATCAATTAAAGAAGATGGAGGTAAGGAAGTAAGCTTCACTAGGCTTGAACTAACAGTTCGTTTATTTTACTGAATAGAATTTTTAAAGAATGTAATAAGGGTGTAATACCTGTTATTTTATTTAATTGGATTAATAAATAACTTAAAAATAGATACGTAATAAAACTTCAATAACTAAAATACTCTTGATTTTTGTCAAATAATTTTAAAATAATAGATAGTAGTGATGAAAATCAACTGCGGGGTAGAGGCAGTAGTAATGGTTGACTGCAGTTATGAGCGGTGATAATGGTGGTAGTCGATGGCGATGACTGTAGCGGTGGCGATAGTAATGGTTGATGGTGGTGGCGGTGATTAGGGTAGTGGCTTGGAGAGGAGTAGAGGTAGTTGCGACGGTGGTGATAATAGCCACAGTTAAAAGCGGCGATAGTGATAGTGGTGGCAATAGAGTGATGGTGGTGATAGTAGTGCGGTGATAATGGTGTTGATGGCGATGATGGTGGTGGTGGTTGGTGATGACGATAGTAATAACATTATGGCAGTAGTGGTGGCAGCAACAGCGACGGTAGTGGTACTGATGATCGGTAGTAGTGGTGGTAGTAGTAGCAGTAATTAATAGTAGTTAGTAATAGTGATGGTAATAATGGCGACGGTTATTATTAAATTGATATAAGGTTATTTTTGGAAAAAAAATATGAAATTTTATGAGAAATTGTAATTTTTTGGTCGAGTTAAGAAATCCTTATTACTTGATTTTACGTAATAAAGATTCTTAGAAAATTGTGATTCGAAGATAAAAGATTAAGTAAACGCTGTAATAAGGAATAAGGGGGGGAATTAAATTCCAATTCCTCTCAAATGAACAAAGTATAAAGAATTAGGGGATAAGTATCGTGCTTTTATTGCTTTTGTTAATGCTTTGTGCTTTTCTCTTTTGTTGGCTAGGGTTTTGGGTATTGAGGCTATTGTTTGTTAATGCTTTTCATGGGAGAATCCTGTTCTAGGTATTATATTGTTTCCTTCATGTGTGGGAACTGTTATTACTGGTGGTTTTTTTCTTTTTTGGGTGGAGGGCTAATTATTGTTGGGTTTTTCCCGTTTAATGCTATTGATTCCTTGAGTAGGATGATGTGGTCGATCATGTTTGTGTCCATTACTGCTCTTGTAGTTATTGGTTAGTCTGTGGCTAGAACTAATATAGTGAGTTCTTTATTTTTAATGCTTCATGGAGTGTTTTGACTATTTTGCCAACTATACCTATCACAGTGCTCGCTTCATTAATTGTTAAATTAGTTGGAAATAGATAGGGCTAAGAGCTTCTTTGATTGGTGGGCTGTTCATTGTTCATGGTTTTGTCATGGAACTTGATTGTTTTAGGGCTTTCAGGTACCATTACTAAAGTTGTTTTAATTGATGAGCCTTTATTTTTTAAGTAATGTCAGATTTTTGTATTAATAAATGAAAACAGCTGGGATGTACAAGAAAATAGCCAAGTTAACCATCCACAAACTACAAAATACAAAACGTTTCATGGAGGGGTAACTCGGTCAACTCTATGAGCTCCTTATAACTATACATAAAAAAAAATTTAAAATGATCCTAACTAAAACCAAAGCTGTGTTGGGGTGGTTCCCCATTCTTCTAGAGTTCCTCTCTTTCCAAATGTGGTACAAAACAATTGATGGGATTTTCCTCCATTTAGTAGCACTTAGATTAGTGAAGCCCTTCACAAAAGATGGCACTGATTGTGCTCATAGCAAACTATTAAGATCTAGAGATGTGTGTTGTTGAATCTCTATTCATAGAGCGCAAGTGAATTCACAAGATAAGAAAATATGATTGTGGTTTTCCTCTTCCATGTAACAAAGAAAGCAGCAATTATGATTAGAGATGCCTAAGTGAACTAATCTGTCTTGAGTGAAGACTGGGTTTGATTTTTTTGACCTGGAATTATATAATATCATGAATCTTTAATCATGAAATTGGTGTTTCTTTGTATATGTTGTTTTGAATCACCCATGGATGAATTTTTTTGGGTTTTGAGAATTTCACATTTCACGAGAAAGCAATTATATGGAGGAAAATGTTAAACGTATTAAAAGCACTTGTTAATAAGCCAAAATGTTTTCCTAGTCTCTAATAAGTTCGGGACACGTGTTAAGGAAACACTTGTAGTAAAAGTTGGAAATTTTCTTTATCGTCTGGAGTTAGAGCTCTGGCTCCCGGTATTATTTTGTTTAAACATATGATGTTTGGTATTGTGGTCAAATTAAGGAAAGCGTGAATTAGTTTTGTTAGTTATGTTGTGGTTTCATACTTTGCAGTTACTATAGTAGGAAGCTGTCTTTCTCTACTTTTACCTTGTTATTAGGAGGGCGGTTTCTATGTTGTTTAGATGCTTTCTGATCTTGGATTTGAATTTTCTTATGCTATAATGGATCTTGCACAGTTTGTTTTGACATATAGCGTCCTTGTTTTTAGTGTTGGTTCATATCATTGAAGTTTTGAACCACGTTGCTTTAGGTTCAAGTTACAGCAATTGATATGTAAGTCTTAGCAATGTGGATCAGCTTAGTTCAAACATCCTTATTCAGAAAGTTTTTGATTTTTGCTAAGCCATAGCTTGCTTTCTAGACCCTCATGCTCGCATGTGCTTTTGTGCAGATTCCTTTGTTTTGTGAAACTTTGTGTTGCAAGAAAGAGTATTGGCTAGAATATTCATTTCCTGTGATCGTTAAGGAAACCAAGCTGTAACTTTTTGCCTCATGTGTTTAGGTTGTATCCGTTATCCATATCAATCTTTCTTCTTTCCCCAGTTTTAAATATCTGAGTTACTGCACAAATGTAAAAGAGTATAATAAAGTTTTTTATGGCCTGTGAAGTGAAACAACCTTTTAGCTAGTGCACAACCAAAATAGCTGATAATTTTCTCTTGTAAGCATAGCTCTAAGTATTTTATAATTCTATGATCCGAGCAACCTTGGGCTGGATGTTGGAAGGGGTCAGGAATGCCTTTGGAATGGTAAACATTGTAATGTTTATATAGGCAAACCGAGTTTCTTTGTTTAATGTGTTATAGTACCTTTTTAGGAATCTACCTTGTTTATTTCAAGATAAGTTGATTTATAATATGTAGGGCAAATAATTGAGCTTACTTCCTGGATGGGTGCCTTGTTTCTGTGGAATTTGATTTCTTTTGTCATTTATTAGGCATTATTAAAGGAATTATTATTATTTTCTTTCCAAGAACATATTGTGCAAACTGGCCATGGTCCGGTGACTGTTATTATGTATGGAGAACCAGACAAGCCGGCACTAATTACATATCCAGATATAGCTCTAAATTGTAAGTTGATGAATCTATAATCTTTTGATATTTCAAAAAGCAATTCATATTACTTGTAGAGCAAGATTCTCCAGATATAATACATGTTTGTCATTAACGTTTGGTGTTGTAAGTTATCTAAAGAAAAAAAACATATATTCTTCCTTGAGCATGTGAACATCTCTCTTCTCCCTGTCCATCCATTCTACCTTTTTGCATTTTCAATTATAGGTCCTCATGTCTTGTTAGCCTTGGATATAACTACCTCTGCACTATGACAATCTATGGAGCACATCTTCGCTATCGTTCATTACTACAGAGTCCTTCAACATGCCACTTGGATGTTTGATTCTGTGCTCCATAGCGGTTGAATATTTGATCTTGGTGAAATGCTGTACCTTTTATATGGAATTTAAAGGCGTGAGAGTGATTCTCATTGCCATGTTGCGTTTTGCTTTTTGGTGAATTACATTTTTAGTTAACTTGGGGAACTTAAGGAAGGCAGTGTTTCTGAGTCCTAATGCCTGCCATTGGTCTCTGTCTTTACCTACCATCACTACCTATACATAGAACCACGAATAAACTTGGCCTGTGGATATTGCTGTGAAATTATCTGTATTCGTAACCTTTGTTTATAATGGGTGAAATGACTAGGATACTCGAAATAAGATTAGCAGTGCACCTGATTAGCAGTAGCAGTAGGATGGTCAATTAGGAAGCAATTCACCAACTTGGCACTTCCAAATTAGGGTTTGACTTGTCCCAAAACAGAGCACTCTCTAGAACAATTCTCCTTTGCTCAGTGAAGTTCGACAACAGAACTAACTCTTAGGCATAATTGGAGAAACCGCTAACTGTGCGATCTCAATATTTTGTGATATCCTTGCCGTGGTTCCCCAATAGCATATTCTTTTATCTGGTTCCTGCAATGTATAAATCCTATTTGATGTGAACAACATGCTGTTTATTGTTAAGTTGGTTTCTCTTCTTATTGGTGCAAAGTTGAGGAACAGAGGGATTTAAAAAGGTCAATAATAATAAACAAAAAGGAAGGCACAAACTTTGTTGTAGCTTTATTTTTATTTTTCCAATTCCTCCTCTGATAACAGATTATTAATTGATTTTTTATCCTACGTGGTGAAGCTTCTCAAAAGTAGTAAGAGATTCTTACTTTTTGCAGGCGATATGAGCGGGTATAGGAGCCTTGCTCCTGGGGTAAAGAACCTTATTGTTGCCGGCGGTTTGACATCATTTGTTTTTGGTGTTTATTTTTATACAATGAGGGCGGTGGGCAGTACTGATGAGCTTGGGGCAGCGATTGATAAGTTTGAAGGCCAAAGAAACAAACAAGAAGCTCAGTCAACCATGCCATCAAAAGCTTGACCTCATCTTAAGTTGGTTGGAGCTGGACTTTGCTTTTATGCTTTGTCCCTGTGAAAAGTCCTGGATTTTCTGTGTCAGTCTCCTAGTTCCTATGAAAGAGTATTGCAGCTGAATTTTCATATACCTACGTTTAATGCTTTTTTGTTAATCGAATAAATGTAGGCACACCCCCGTTACCTTTAATCCGTACATCGGTTGTATGGTGTTATGAGCTCGTCGTTGACTCTGAGTATCAGAAACTTATAGGCTTAAAAAGCTTCCTCATCAAGATTCCGTATGTGATGGGGCAAATGGCTATCAGTTCCATTTTATGGTGTGAACGGGATTTATTTTGAACTTCGGTATTAGTGATCTTGCACGTGCAAGTAATAGGTAGTATTTAAAATGAATAACGGGAAGCATTCGCCATCGGTGTTTACGATATTCTAGTAAAGTATTGTTGTATATTTCTCTTATACATTTATAAATAAACAATAATACGATTATATAGTTTAAGTTGTCACCGTTTGGTTTTTTGGATCAGATAGACAGCAGAATTTAAAATTTAGTACAAAACTTATCTTTCAACTCGTCTTTAAGAATCACGCGCGACGTGAAAAATAAAATAAATGCGGAGTCCATAAGATTTGTTAGAAAAGCATCTTTCGTTATAGCGAAAAATCATCTCCGGAGTTCAAGCGTGGTTGGACATTACTTTTCTTTTGTGATATGTGTTCATCACAAAAAGTACAATTGTAGTTCTTCTCCAAGTATTTATATACGGGGTAATAGGAGATATTTTAACCCATGACTAAGGAAGAAATTCTAGCAACCAAAATAAAACTATTGAAGCCAAATCAGTATATGCACGCAAATTCCTTTTTGTCAATGTGAACAAGACATTAAAAATCCACAAAAGCCGAGATTTCCAATTTCCTTCAAGGATATTGGAGAACGTGAATAAGATGAAACCTTTCGATTACAAAATAAGCATATAAATAAGTTGGAATCAGGGCATTCAATGCCTCATCAATTCCATTCTACCAACGGATTGTCCTCAAAGTATGTTACTTCCAATGCACTCGACCGCTTATGCGGAAATTGTAATTGTTTATTTAAATTGTTTCTAACATATCATTTCGAGTAGATTAATTCTAGTCCCAAAATAATAATATTTGATAAGATTTTATTATCCACTAAAATTTCTAGTTAATTGACTTGTTTTTATATTGTTGGCCAAAAGAAAAAAAAATTGCTTCTATTAACTGTTCTATTGTGTGTGATCTCTTACTTTCTATGCATGAAATAAGTGTTTATCCAAAAACAAACTAAGGTAACCGTTTAAAAATAGTCGTTGTCCATCAAATGTAATAGAATAGTTGTAAACAAGAAACCATTATAAACTAATTGCTTTGTAACTAAATCTCTTTATCAAAGACATCATAATCAAAACAATGTATATAATATTATCAATATTTTACCATTTTACTTGATTTTTGAGATAATTAGACCTAACAAAACTTATTGTGGCCATGAACTTAAGAGTCACTCTTATGCTAACCAAGTAACTCTAAATATCAACTCCTTAACTTAAGAGAATGATGAATTCTATTGTGACTCATCACTATTATTATCACTATCATCTCTATAATTTATATTGTACTTAATAATAATATTATTTACAATTTAAATTAAGAATGGATTTAATGACATCAAAGCATAATATTCCATATATAGGATATATAAATGTCTTAAGTTTAGGGATTATTTATATTCATTCATGTAGAAAAAAAAACCAATAACATTAAATATGTGGTATTCTCTATTAGCAAGTTGTGTCCAATATACTCACTTAACTTTAGATATCTACTTATATAATTTGAATATATCTTTTTCAATCCAGTAAAATGAGCTTAGTTATATAACATCTTGGTCTAAATATTTATGTTCACTCTAAATATTTATTCAACCAAAAACAACTTTTAGATAACAATGATATATATCTTTATTATAATTCCTTGTGTGTTCTAATATCATGGAACTTTATTGGAAAATAAATACGAGCATAAAAATATATAAATACAATATATATTTACATTATATTAATGATATTCATCAATACATTAAAAGTATCATGATACATTGTAGATAAATTACAACAGTTATAATTCCATTGCAACTAAATTTTACTTATTCATAGCAAGGAAGCGGGGGAAAGAAGGGAAAAGAAGACGAATGAAAGGGGAAAGCTGTAAATGTGTCTTAAAGTGAGAAATAATGCAGTATGCTTAACTTAGTTTATGTACACGTAATATCGTACGCAAGAATATTATTCTTTCTTTATGAAGAGATAATCATAGTAATTATATACCCATTTATGTCAAGAATTTTAATCAAATCTCATTTATTCATTTTCAATATATGTTTCTCCTACGTAATTGAGATTTTCTTTTCTTGATACAAACCTAAACAACTAATTAGTGGAATTTTCTTTCTAAGAAGTACAAGCATCAATTCGATGAAATAGAAAGCCCGAGGGGCACGCATCCAGATTTGAAAGGAAAAGGGACTGCCAAGCATGGGAGAGAACAAAGCACATACATGGTTCATTTGTCTTTTACATATATGTTTTGTTAATTAAAGCAAAACATGGCGTCAAAAATGAAACATGTTATTTTATAAACATGTCGTTTTGATTTGGTCAGGAAAATATTTTCGACGTCAAACCCTCACTTGTTCAATATTTTACATATAATATATATATATATATATATATTATAAGGAAGGAGATACCATCACTTATATATTTTTTTCCCCGACAATATAGATAAGAAAAATTTGATGATAGTTATTCATGGTAGTTCTTAGATATAAGCTGACTACCTTAAACCCTAAATTGAGCACCTCACCCTAAGAAACCGCAATCCAAAATGTCAACCACCTTGTGCCTATGGTCAAGCAACTCCACCCATGAGATGATGGAACTGAGTTGATCACCTTAGACCCCACGCTGAGCAATTGCTAAGCAGCAACTTGGTCATTGTTTATAAGTTTGAGGAACTGTAGCACTTAGCTGAGTAGGCCAACCTCTTTAAAACCTTTGATGATCCTCTCCTGACAACACTAAAGCTCTTGTTAAATCATCAACAAGAGCTCCCCAAAACATGTGACACTTCATATTGCATTAATATCCTATTTACTTCACTAAATGTAATGAGGAGAGAATAGAATTGAAATTTATAAGGAATATAATAAAAGTGTACTATCTATTACTTTATTTAGTTAAATTTACAAGTAAATTAAGAATATACACCTAATAAAACTTTAATAATGAAATTATCTTGGATCAATTTTTTTTTTTCAATTAATCCTAAAGTAATAAGTAACGACAGTAGCGGTGATAGTAATTGTAATTGGTGGCTGGTGGCGATAGTTGTGGTTGGTGGTAGGCATCAATGGCTATGGCGATAGCAACAGTAGTGGTCAATAGTATTGGTGGTAGTGATAACAGTGGTAGCAATGATTGGTGGTGATGGTAACATCGATGGTGGTGGCGGCGGCGGCAATGAAAGCGACAATGGTAATGGTCGTTATTAAATTGAGATAAGGTTATTTTTGAAAAAACTATAAAATTTTGTAAGATATTGTGATTCTTTAATTAAATTATGAAATTCTATTATTTGAAATTAAGTAATAGAGATTCTCATAGAATTGTAATTTGAAAATAAAAAACTAAGTAAACGTTATAATAAGAAATAAGGAGAAATAAAATTTCAATTCTTAAACGGAGCATAAATATGATGTGACCTCTAATGGTTTACCTTTTGGAAAGCTCATGTGCTCTTAATCATACGGTAATATTAATCATTTATAAATAAAAAATAGGTATAAAGCCAGAAACACAATCATTCCCATCATCATTTGAAGATCCCATCAACTCTAAGCTCCTAAAACCTTAGGCCATGCACTCGATGGTTGAATATATAAATATTTGATCTCTCTCCCTTCAAAAGTAAGATCACTTGTTCACACTCATTTTACACTCCATCCTTTCTCTCTTGATTCCCATTTTCCGAATTACATGCTTCTTTATAAGTATTTCTAATTTAGGCATTAAAGTGGTCTGCTAGACATCCTACTATTCTATACACTCTTATCTATTTTGCAATTGGGTTTAAGGCAAGCAGAATCGCCCTTATTTGATTGGTTCAACCCTTAGGAGCCCATTAAAACACTTTATCCGTAAGAATCTTGAAACCTTGGCTCTAATACTTTTACCATATACAACAGGACCAGTGAAAAAAAATTGGTAACTATTATAGCTCTTTCTAGTTGCTCCTTGCTGGGAACAATTTCACCAAAATTGATGTGTTTCAACACAATCGGCAAAAAAATTTCACCAGAAGTGATAAAATGATAAGTGAATTGGTAATAGTTTAAAATTTGGTGATTTTATCACAATAAAACAAATTTAAATATATTTGGTGCATATAAAAACAACTGATAACAACATGGTGAATAGCTACAATGGAACAGTTGCTAGATTTTGTTTGGTGTACTCTTATAGCAAATGACAAGAAGTTGGTAACATTTATAATATGAATTTTCTATTATAATGAAATGAATTTACCAAATTTAAAAGTACTCTTATTGTTATTTTGTAAAAACGTTGGCAATAGTTTTAGTTGTGATATTTACTACAGCGAAATGATTTTATTGTATTTGATATATTCTTCCAACAATTGATAAAAATGTTGTGTCATCTATGATTTTATCACAATGAAAATTTTTCATAAGATTAGTACTTTTACTTCAAGCAGTAAAAATATAATAATGGTTATAGTTGTAATGATTAACCAAAATGGAACAATTTACCATATTCTATGCATTGTACAACTAACGATGAAAGATTGATAATCTTGACAAGTTGCCATGGTGGAACACATTTTTTTTTCATTTAAAAAAATAGATTTAAAGTAGTATCAAAATTGACTAAAAAAAGAGTTGGTAATGATTATATTATATAATTTATGATTTACTAAAATAAAATGATTTTGTTAGATTTAACATAACTTTAGCACCATCAACAAAAAGTTGGTAATTATGGAAAGTTAAATTCAAGTTTGAGCTTTAAACCCATTAGTTAATTAAATTCGACTATTTAGGTTAAGGTGATAAGGTCCAAAATGTTAAATTCATGTATTTAGGATAATTAAAAAAGTTTTAGTATAGTGGGTTTGAAATAAGGCTTGTTGGATCGATTTGCCTAATCTAACTTTTGTTGATTTGTCTCATATTAATAATAATAAAGCTTTTATTTAGATCTAAACTCATGAAAAGAGTTCACTCGAGACTCGTTTATAGAATGTTTCAATCTAACTATTGATCACCATTACAATCCAACAGACGGGATAAACGACCATTCTCTATAAATATCCTATTTCTTTCTTCATTTGAATAGGGAAAAAATTCCCACTAACATCGGTACTTTGCTGAAATTTTGTTTTAAAAATCAAATACTTAAATACCTCAAAAATACTAACTTGTTCTTCATCGCTTTTGGAGTTTGATGATATTGTACTCTTCTACATATTGCTCCACATGTTAGAGCCTTACCAAGATTACTTACTCTTCCCCTCTATCCTACCTTGCTCAATCATTATATATGTGTAATTCAAGTCATTTTATTAGTCACGTATAGCATGATCTGACATGTATTATACATGTAATCATCATATTTGAATACATACACCAACATTTTTTGGTAACTCTACCAAGGAGGAAAGACTTGACATCTACGTGATGGTACCTCTAAGAAGAAGACCCGTTGATCTTACGAACAATAGTAACTAAGAACAAGACAAAACTACTGTGACCAACAACCAAAATCTACTACTAGTTAGAGGCATGAATCAAAGAGATCATATGTAAGAAAGTGTCCTTGATAATATACAATTAGCACGTGAACTTTGAGAGACCAATTGCAATTTAGATGAACTCATGGTGATGTTCGTCCAGTGTACACTCACTCTAGCCACTTTCACTACTATACAAAAAGGGGGAACTATCTCAAGTCCCTCTAATATAGTGCAACACCACACTATGTAAGCTCCTCAACCATTCAATATCCTTACTACCAACTAGCAAGACACTCCTAAGGTTGAGGAGTAGCTTCATGTAGTAGAGCCTGTACCTACACAACATTTCCTATTCAAAGTAAGGAATCAAGAGGTTCAAATTAGAGGCTTGTCATCCTCACATGCCACCCCACATGTCACAATTATTGAATCTACATAGCTTACACCTATGAATCTTACGCCTATGAGCTTTACCCCTATGAATCTCGCTTCCATGAACCTTATCTCTACAATATTAGCAAGGGTAGAGGCATCTACGCAAAAGGGTTTATTCATAACCAAAGAAGATCTAAACATGTATTTGAAGGAGATATAGGCAAAGTCCATGACTAGAGTACTAGAATTGAAGCTCTCATATTATCAACACATTGCCTCAAAGCCGTATTCTAAGAAATATATAAGTTTGAAGTTCATGCTATTCAATGGAAAAAAAGGAAGTACCAAAGAATACTTGTTCAAGTTCATTGTAATTTTAGAAGTATATGGTCTAAACGACGATTTGAAATTGAAAGAATTTTTTACATCCTTTATTGAAAAGACATACACTTAGTATATTAACCTTCCCACGGGGTCAGTTAATTCGTAAGGTAACACATGCAAGTACAATCGGTGCAAGTGTGAGGAAAAATGTACAAGTATAGCACATCATACTAGATCATTAGACATTTATTTTGATATTGAAAATTGGCCAATTTTATCGATTTTTTAAGTATGTAAATTTTTTAAATTAGTTTCGTCGATTTCTTAAGTATGTATGCTATAAATACTAAGTTTTTACAAAATAATAATTTTTTTTTAGATTCTATACATGAAAATATCTATGAATAATTTTTATATTTTTACTAATTTTTTAAAAATTGGTTTAAAAAAGAACCTCGCCAAAACTGGTCTCTCTAGCTTAAAATGCTATTATTCGAGTATTTTAATTGATTATGGATATATACATATATTTGGAAATTATATACAATATATACACGTATTTTATATATGTTATTTTATATCACATAATATTTTTATTATATATATAATTGATCTTTAAATATCTATTAACTATTTAAGTTTATTCTACGCGATTTCGACAAAAAATATCTTATATAGTTAAATTTCACTAACTTTGTTATATTATTATTATTATTTTATTATATTTTTAGTATTCAAGTCTACGGGCTATTTTCGACTAATATTTTGAGTTTATTCATAAATTTTTTGATCATTCGAGTTAATTTTATTAATACTATAAATTACTCACATAAGGCTTACGCTATGCTTTTTCTATTTTTTTAAGGATATCTTGAGGAGTAAAAATGGAATGTAAAAACGTATTTTTGTAATGCAATTTAAAAATCGTGTTTCTATTATATGATTAATTAATTGCGTTTCAATAATACCATTTCTTCTGTAATGTGAATGAATATGATGGAGAAGCTGAATGAAATAGACGTCAACTAACCGTTTTTGCGAAGCAAACTCACCCCTTAGTTTTGGGCCTACTAAATCGGTTTCGTCCTTCTCTCCTCGTCATCCTCCATCTCCTTCTTCGTGGTGCTCATACACACTCTCTCTCTCTCTCTCTCTCTCTCACACACACACACACACCCACACACGAACACAGTGCGAGAGGCGGAGAGAGAGAGACAGAGAGAAGAAAAATGAGCTTGGGTACGTGCAGCAGTGGAGGACATAACGTGTTCGTGTATGGGAGCTTATTAGCGGACGACGTCGTTGGGGTTCTCTTGAAACGCGTCCCTCAATCTTACCCTGCGATCCTTCACAACTTGTAAGTCTTTTTCCAATTGAAGTGCTTTTGCTTTTTGTTAGTGTTTTGGTAATAAAAGGATAAGGAATACAAAGACAAAGATGCAAATGCAGTCATAGGTTCAGCATCAAAGGACGCGTATATCCAGCCATTTTACCCGTCGAGAAGAAGAGCATCACTGGCAGGGTCTGTCGATCTCAACCTCTTAATTGAATTGGTTTATGGATGAATTTTATATTATCAATCCAATTCTACTCTTTTCTTTTCCAGGTATTGATGGGAATTAGTCCCCCGGAGTTAGATGTATTAGATAATTTTGAGGATGTTGAGTATCAGAGGAAGACCGTCCAGGTCTCGCTCCTGGTAATTCCTACTCCGTGTGTTTATTTCGGTATTATTACACCCACGCTTGTTGAGATTTATTATGTTGTGTGAATTGCTTACCTTTAGAAAATGATTGGTTGATTGCGGAGTCTCATAAGCTCTGAATTTTTATTTTATTGTGCTTTACCATCAAACAGGATTCTTCTGAAACTTTGGATGCTCATACTTATGTGTGGGCCAACTCTGATGATCCTGACCTCTATGGAGACTGGGATTTTCAGGTTACTTTCTATTACTTACACCTTTGATACATTTCTTTATAGATGATTCATCTATTCTTAACAATCTGATGTTTTTCTTCTGGCTTCTAAAAGGAGTGGAAACAGAAGCACATGAATGACTTCCTCAAGATGACCATTGGTTTTGTGGATGAATTGGAGCAACCTCACTCTCAACCTAGAGTAGTTACCTACGAAAATTTCTTTGGCAAGGATCCTCTTAATCCACCCTCATCTTGACTTCATTTTGCTATACTAAAATAAAGCCATGTGTATTGGGGCATGACACCCTTGGCGAATCAATTGTACCTACCTATCCATTTCCCTTCTTTTTTCTTTATCCATTTTGAACATAAAAGTGTAACTTGTGGTTGATACTGGGGTTTTAATTCAAATGAACAAGCATATTGTGCAAAGTAATGAAGTTGCTTGTGCTTATAAGTTATAGCTATTAGCCTTTGTTGGGTTTGTGTGGAACTATAATCTAGTACTTTCTTTGCACTAGCTAGAATTATAATGTGCCTCTGCCTAGGCAGGACTAGCCAAGGCAAGGGCCAGTCAACTAGAGCATGATCTGGGTTGTTGACTGTCTAGATGATCAATCGTGAATATTGCATCATTGGCAAAGAAGAATAAACATAAGAAGAATTGTAGGTTCTAGCTTCAGAAAAAGTTCTTACTTCAACAAAAAAAAAAAACTACAAAACACTTTGTAAAAAACTAAAATTATCAAAAAAATTTCAAGTTGAAAAAAATAAACATGATGATAACATTGCCAAAAAGATACTTTTTTTCCGCCGACCTTATAATTCCTTACCTCCTTGCAAAGGTTTTCCAACATAAAATTTACCTAATTTGCATTCACAATCTTAGCTAGCTATTATGTACCAATGATCCCTAAGAACCATTAACATGCATTGAGAAGAGTCATTCAAAGGGATTACATCATCTAATATTTTTTCCTTACTATTGGTGAGGGTTAAATCACCCAAATCTGATTTGACCATTCCTCTCATCCAATGCTCTATGCAACAAATGTGTCGATTATATGAGATGATTGCAGTGATCAAATCAAATTTAGGTGATAACCTTTATTAGTGTTGAGGAAAATATATTAGATGATATAATCCCCTTAAATGACTCTCTTCAAAGCATGTTAATTGTTTGGTTTTTTGGTGGTTGATAGCTTTACATACAAGAAACACAATTCCATAATAACTGACATGGCCAACATTATGTATGCAAACTTGGCAAGTTTCATGTTGGAAAGGCTCTGCATAGGAGTTGGGAATTGTAAGGTTGGCAGAAAAAAAATACCTTTTTGGTTGCGCCTTTATTCAGTTTTTTGAGGTGCTTCATGGTTGTTTTTCTGTTGAAAATGTCACATTGAAGTTATACTGATGTTGATCTAGTAATCCGTGTTACTTGTGTCAAGACATGGGCAAATGGTGCAATAAGATTAGTTATTAACCTCTTTACTAAGATGCCCAAGGAGAAGGTAACTTTTATTTATTCTTATTTGTGTTAAATCCATTCTCTTTTTGCTGTACTTGACATGCAATGTTTATTTTAAATCGTGTCTCATAAGCTGTTGTATGGAAAACTTTCAATTCAAGTCATGAAGGCCATGTTCAAACGGTGACGGATGCACAAAGATTCCAGGTATATTTGCTTCCCTGTTCGACTAACAAGGCTTAATGAATTGTTCTTATCTCTCTTGTAGATGTTGGAGTTGCTAGTCCCTAATCTAGAGAAAGGGAAATAACGGTTACAAGCAGATTTGGCCGATGAGCATGAAAATATGGTTGGTCTACATGAATATTTGGCTATCATGAATGAAAATATGGAGTGTAATTTCAAGGTTATATGAGCTGCGATTACATTGTTGAACAAATCTGGTATGGGAGTTCCAAATGATGGTAAGGTGGGGACAATGCATGACGCAAACTTTTAACAGCAGAATGAATATCGGCCATAATAATCACATGGGGACGTGGGCCTTGCAGCTAACAATAATTGCACAAATTTTCATTCTGCCATAACCGAAGCGACCCATTCGTCATGCCTATATATGGTCCTCAAATCAGGCTATGGGAGACTAGGTAAGATATAATTTTAACAACAGATAACATTGAATGCAAATTGCAACTGTCACTCTTAGAACTGAAATATACATGTATGTAATCCTTCCATATAGATAGATGTTTCCAAATTTATTTGGACTGATTTTTCCTTATTATTATCTTATTGATACCTAGAAAGCAATTTGCTTTTCTTAAGGTCATTTCTTGTGGTTCTTTTCATAAATTTTTTACTTTTTCTTGTTGGGCTATTTGTTTTGAGTGGAATTGTGAGGACCCATTTGAGTATTTTCCACTGCTATGGTTGAGCATAAGGTCAATGAGTATTAAGTTTGGATTTTTCTTATCTTATAACCTCTGTTGTAGATTTTTGCTGTGTATACTCTAAAGCTTTGATTATTTTTTGATACATAAGTTCACTATGAATTGCAAAATAACAGATTTGAAACAAAAACATGGGAGGGTTAACTACAAGGAATACTATCACAAACTAGAGCAGATATTGAGAGGGTGAAATTCATGAATTATCTATATTTTGCATGAGTCGAATAGTAAGATTATAAAAGTGGGTCACATATATAATCAAATTATAAAGGTGCTCAGAGGCTTATGTGAAACAAGTACATCATAAATGTTTGTGAAAGTACTTAAAAGATAAGATTTGGTACTTTTTAAACTCACTGAAGACGTGAATAACTTATTTGAATTTGGCCTTAAAGCTAGATGAGTTCCAGCATAGTGGAAGTTTGGATTCTAACTTTCTCTTTGGCATGCATTTGCTGTTCTGTCATGACTGCTATTTGATTTTGTCTGATCATTGTACATGTACTCTCACTAACATCTATGGAAATTTTTTGAACTATTCAGAAGTAAAAATAGTTTCTCCCTATTATTTAAATTCACAAAGCTGTATTTTCTCACATGACTTTGATTTCTGATGCTGGAATTTTCTAGGTGCATGTGCTAATAGACAGACCAACCTGAATGGTGGATGTAGGGCAAACATGATAGACATCCACTCTACACAAGAATTTCTTGGTGCCTTGAGTCAAGCAGGAGATAAATTGATTACACTTGAATGCTATGGAACATGGTGTACTTCCTGCTGAATGTTATTTCTGAAGGTACTATCTCTCTGCATTCTCAATAATTTTAAATGGCATGATAGCTGGTCGTGTGCACATTGCTTTCCATCACAGAACTGCTACAAGATTCTACTTTATGCTTTTATGAAGCAGCAATAGTTCAGGGGGTACCTCGAATGTTGTGATGTTCTGTAATTGATTCGTCTTTCATCCTTTAGTTGCAATTGATGCCACCTCATTAGCCTTCTATTTCATGAACATTGTAGCCCAAATGATAGAAATTGCACTTGATGGATCATTTAAGCAAGGCATTGGCTCTGACCCTCTTCAAGAGGTTAGTAGTATTAAAACGACTAGGATGTTCAATGCAATTAAAGAACAGTACCTGGGGTTTAATCTGACTTTAGGAAGATAAGTTGGAAGCAAACACCAGAATCGGCACTTCCTGTCTAGGGTTCTAAGATGCCCTTCAACAGAGGGAAATCCTCCAGAGCTTCTCTCCCTTTTTCCCTACTGTGCAAGATAAGAAAATAACAGAATTCCCTAACTGCCTTCCTTTCCTGCCACCTTTGTTGTTTAATTCAACTTGCTTCTCCCACTTCCTACAATCACCACTTGACCCTCTCACTTATTCCTTATTTATAATACTACCCTTACACCATATATTGCAGCTACTACAACTACACAAAAACAACACACTGACACACATAAAACAGAATACAACACAGCCACACAAACACACAGCCATAAACCCACAACCGAACAGCATATTGCACAACACAACACCATATATCCACAACAACACACATACTACAGATTATACATATACTATTATTTAATTCTTCTAGTATAAACTTTATTAAAGGGCTGTTGTAGCCTTGGGTATGTTGCAAGTGTCCTCTTCTCTTTCATTACAAGATCCAGTAATCCACTATATATAGTTGCTTATAGGCAGCAGGTCATGTAAATAATTATCAGGATTTGGGCTTTCTACTTGAATTATATGCAAACTGGTGTCCTGATAAATTGTTCTTTGATATAATGAAAAAACTAAATTATTGCTATTGGAATGTGATGGGAAGACCCTGGTTTTCTTTGTTAAAGTTGTTCATGTTTCAAACTAATAAGAGTCTTTTATTTAGTAGCTTTGCAAGACAGCACATGAACACCGCCAAGATTTTATTCTTAAAAGTAAACTTTACGAGAATAGAGCAATGTGTACAAGCTAGTATGTTAAGGTGCTACCTTATTTCCACTTTTACCATGGTGTAGATGGAACTGGTGGAATCCTTTTCATGTGCACTCACCAAGGTATTTTTTTGCCAATTTCTTTTTGGGGAAGTTACCAAAACAGACCTATTTTTTTGCCCTTTTACAAACTCATAACTCATGCCTTCTTTTTTCTGACAAACACATTCCCTGTATATGTTAATCCTAGTGAGGGGACAAGTGTTAGCTTATTATTGGTTCACAACAATTAATTTAATTAAATAATGTTATCAAATAAATTTGATTAATAATATAATAAAAAAGAATTTAAAATTATAGGAAATCAAAAGAGAAAAGGAGAAAAAAAAAAAAGAATTAGGGAAAAATAAAATTGTAATGGCCAGAATAAGAATTACTTAGAATGAATGGAAATCAAGAATCAATTCGAATATCATACGCATTCATCAAAAAACCAGTACAATCAGAATAACTTGATTTTGAGTAGACCTTGAGGATAGACAAAAGAGGAATTCAAAGTAGACCTTGAATAGCTTGCATTTCTTTCTCCACCTTAGCTTGCATCTCACAGGGCATAGCCGCTTCCTCTTCCATCTCCTTCAATTTTTTCTTCACCTCGTTCAAATCCTGCAATATCCATTCATTTAATCACCCTTTCATTAGTCAATGAAACTTAGAGAGAGAGAGAGAGAGAGAGAGAGAGAGAGAGAGAACCTTGACGGCATATTTGTCGGCAGTGGACATGTCTACATTGGCATGGTGAGAATAGGGATCACCTTCCCATTCGCCTTCAATGCAATTTCTCCACCATACAATTCATGTTCCTCTTCCTCCATTCTTAGCGCTTCTCTCATGCTTTAATGTAGAGACAATCAGCAAACAGGTTGTGATTTTTTCCTATTATATTATTTTTTTATTTTCTTATTCTTTTTTCTTTTAATTTCCTGTAATTTCTTAATTAATGAATTAAATTTATTTGATAATATTATTTAATCAATTTAATTATTACTAGCATCAACACATAATGACAAAATACAGGTCATGTGTCTAAAAAAAAAACCATGGGTTATGAGCTGACGAAATGGCATAAAAAAGAAAAAAAATTCATATTTTTATAATTTTCCTTTTTTCCACTATGTTGGTTACTTTCACCCTCTTGATTTTTACTCAACGTACACTCTGAAGTCATCTGCCTTAGGGATCAAATTCACATAATTGTTTGTATTTTAGTTGAGTCAAATAGTAATGTTACAGAAGTGAGTCACCTAAATACTTTGACTTATAAAAATGCTCAAGATTAGAGACATATATGGAACGCCATGAATGTTCATGAAAGCACTTCCAGATAAGATTTATAATATTTAACAAGCTCAAAACGTGAATGACTTATTTGAATTCACCTGAAACATAGATGAGTTCAAGTGTTATAATCTCTTTATTTTAGCAAATCGAACCCACCTTTCAGCGTTAACTTGCTTCGAAACTTTCTGCAGTTTCCAGAAATACACGACAAAGCATGTGAGTCTGTGACAGTGCTATTTCTTCTAAGAGTTGGAGATCTCAGGCTTAAAGTGACCTCGATCTTCAAGGATAGGCGAGCAGGATCATCTTCATTGTAAGACCTTTATCCATCCTTTAAGGTGACTATGTTCCATTCTGAATCTCGAAGAATCTGAAGCTGCATATTGAGTATCAATTGGTATATGATATTATATTAGTGCTATCAGACCATACTCAGCTTCTTGATCTTCTAATCATGGCCATTATATGCATGGGAGCCTGAAAAAAGGAAAAAGAAAAACGAAGCAAAACTAATAATTTAGGTTCACTTTTTGAAAGATTTTAGTAGAAGCAAAAGATATTACTTAGATTTTATTTCAAACATAGTAATTCGATAATGTAGGAAAGGAAGAAGGAAGAGAGTTTGTTTTTTTTTTTTTTTTTCATGGTGGGGGGGTTTGTGTGTGTTTGGGTGGGTGTGTTGAGGGGTGATTAGTTTTTTTTTTTTCTATATCCATTTGATCTATTTTAATGGTTAATTATTAGGGAAAAGTATAAAAAAATTTTTAACATTTCATGTTTTTATGAATCAATCCTTAACTTTTTATTTAATGTATTTTAGTTTTTAATTTTTTCAAGACGTATCAAATAAATCCTTTCATTAAATTTGCTGTTATTTTGGATACATGTAAAAAAAAAAAAATTAGTTCACGTATAATTTTCAACAAAAAAAAATAAGAAAATAATTATAAAAAAGATAAAAATATAGAAAAATAAGAAAAATGAAAAAAAATTTGAAAAAATGAAAAACACTTAGTAATGTATATAATAATTATATATATTTATATACATATATATATATATATTAATATTTAACCAAAAAAAATAATTCAAATCCGATCACCTTAAGGCAAGGGGGTAGCCGGTGACCCTTACTTCCTTGTTTGGCTAGATTTGGCCATCCCAACCTTGAGGTGGTTAGATTTGGTTTTTTTACTTTTCATTTATTTATTTTTAATTAAAATATCAATATATATATATATACACATGCATATAAGTCTATATTACTAAATAATGTATATTATTTTTCAGATTTTTATATTTATTTTTTTGAATTTTTTGTTATTTATTATTATTTTTCTGAATTTTTATTATATAATATATATTATTAGTTTATTTAATTAAATCAATTATTTGAACGAATTAAATGCTATCGTATGCCCACATATAAAGGTAAAACAAACGGAGGGATTTTTTTTTGTAAATTTTTTAAAACATTGAGGATTAAAATAGATTATATGAAAAGTTAACAATTAATTTGTATATACAGATAAATGTGAGGGTTTTATTGTACTTTTTCCGAAATAAAATCTATGTAATATCTTTTGTTTTGCTTCTATTAAAATCTTTCAAAAGCGGACCTCCTTTACCAGTTTTGTTTTATTTTTCCTTTTTCTCTTTTTCAGGCTCTCATGCATATTGCGATGATGATTGGAAGATCAAGAACTAATGGCACTAATATAGTAATTCATAATCTGCAGGTATTCCTTTTTCAAGCGTATGAGATCTTATGGTTGTGGTCTTGATTGCTTCTTTCTAGCCATTTTTATGAGACCGTTAAAATCTATGGAACTCATTAGGAGGACACTATCTGAAATTTTTAGGATACAACTGGTTGAGTTTAAATTCTTGGATAAATGCGTTCTTTCTTGTCACAATTATATCAAATTGTTATAATTTCATTTGAACTTTGAGGGTTTTTTTTTTTTTCCTATTTTACAATTGAATTTATAAAGTCACCAAGTGTCATAACTAGTCCAAATTTTACTTGTTAAATTTTATACTTAAATTTAGAGTTGCTAGATTTTATATTGAATTTAACTGTTACTTGCAAAATATACAATTTTCATGGTCTTTAGAAAGACATTACGTTAAACAATCGTTGATATAGAAGAACAAGTAATGAGGTGTGAGGTTAAGGATCATATAGGTAAAAGTCCGATTGTGTATGACAATGGAAGATTAAAAAAAATCCAATATTTAGATAGTGAATTGGAAAATTATTTGACGTAGATCGGACTATCGTGGCTTGAAACCTGAAACTTCATGCAGAAATTGCAGTGGCTTGGAGGGATTCCAACCAAGCTCGGTCGAAAGAAATAGCCGTGCTTTTGCTCCATTTTTTTTTTTTTCCCATGAATAGCTGTTTTGTTGTTTGATTGCGTTTCAAGCATATTGCAACTATTCTGCGAGGATAACCTTGCAAGGATGACTTAACAACTAACCTAAAACTCTGCCGGACCTATATATATGTGTATGTATAGGCTTGAATTTAACTTTTAACTCGATTTATAATAAAAATTAACTCAACCATTTTTTCGGTGATAAAAGTTATCCCAAAGCTGATAAGGCTTGTGTGCTGATCAAGCTAAGCTTTTTCGTGCTTGAGTTTGGTTAATTAATTTATTGGACTAGGCTGAAAGCATGCTTGGTTTACTTGCATTTAAATATTTGAATATAGACTACGTTTTCGACTTGCCACCAAAAAATGTCGCAAAACAAGCAGTGAAAAGTGGAGGGTTTAAACTAAAGGGAAAAGTACATATTTCATGTGTGCTTAGCTTGTTTATCTTTGAAATGTAGCATTTACACTCAAAATCTTTAAAAAAGGTGTATTTAGATTCGATTTTGCGATTTTATCTTTGCATGAGACAAACATAAAGAACAAGAAGATGATCTCCCAGCTACGGTACCGTGAAGAACAGCAATGGAGCACTAGAAAACTGTCCTCTACGAGAACCAAGAACCCAGGAGATGCCCATCTTGGCTAGCCAATCCGCACGTATTGGTTTTTCTTTTGATTGGGTGGCAAAGAAAAGAAGATGGAACTAAAAGCCTTGCTAAGCACCTTAATGTCATCTATAACTGTTTATGCAGTATTTGGCCATTTTTTGAGTAGAGATATAAGTGGGAAAAGTGGAAAGGAGGGAAAAAAATGAGTGAAAATGAAAAGTAATTTTCACCTTGTGCTTGGGAATAAAGAACGGGTAAAAAAAAAAGGAAAAGAAATGTTTTCTTCTTCTTCTTTTTTAATTTTTATTTGGTTGGTTTTAAAAAAGGAAGTGAAGAGAAATGGAGATAGTATTTTATAAAATTACAGCTATTTTAATTTTATAAAAATTGTTATATGTCATAATTTTATAATTGTGTCTCATTTTCACCTATTTCTCTTCGAAATTAGAGAAAAAGAAATAAAGTTCATGGTGAAGATCTTTCCATTTATTTCCTTCCAGTTTCACGCATATCCGATCTTCTTTATGGAACGTTAATATCCTTTCGTTTCATCTATTTCATTCCATTTCTATTGATTTTCATCAACCCAAGCACCGTTAGTTCTCCAAAAAGGGGAAGAAGCTCCATTAAGAGACCACTGCACAATCGAATTCCAAAATCACTTCTACCAATCATTTTCTAGAGCAGTTTTTATCCCCTATTTGATCGTTAATGGTATTGTGTATCACCATTCATCGCTTTTTCTGTCTTTCCTATTGCACGCTCGCCCATGAGCTCCATCTAGGACCTAATTAACCATTTACGGCATGCACATGTCCTCTCTTCCTATTTTTTAGCTCCTTTCTTGTCTCTAGTGCCAGCATTGTACCCTCGGCTCATTAATCACATGTTGAAATCCATGGTACAATTGATACAATCGACATACTATGACGATGTCAAGGCTCTAGATTACAAACATGATTGCTAACATAGTCATGGTTGACTAACTCTTAAAGCTATCCTTTTACTTCCACAATGCATATCCCTTACCCATTACTAGGTATGGACAAATCCTGAGCTAACACATGTCCAGGCAATCGTACTCCCCTGTATCATAAATAGTGTAAGGGGTCAATAGGTAAGGGGATTCACTCTCTAAATTCATTTCTATTACTGAACTCTCCCTTAATCTTGAGCTCTCATACATAACATGCCTCTGCTTAAGAATCGTCCCTAAGGATCATTAGTGCTTGACAAACCTTTAACTCTTATTTCTTTACCCTATTTGTTGACTTGAGTGTCGAAAGACCCTCGTGGACACACCTATAAGGGGTTTCTTGTAGGTAACAAGGAGCAAGGAGCTCATACAGGCTGAATCTCATTTGAACCTTCTTTAAGGAGTTGAAGCTTAATTCACTTTATCCCTTTTTCAATTGATTCTACCATAATCAATATTTTGATACCTACTATTTTAGTCTACTCCACACAAAATGGCTAAGAGCAAAAATATCAATCTATGAGTTACACAATTAAGCGATGCCAACATGTCACAATGGGGTAATGGAAAGCGGTCACCCCTAACATAATGCTCACCAACACCTCTAACTCTTGGTACTTAAGCCCATGAAATGCAACAACTCAAATTACTTGTCCAACAATTGCTTAAAGACAACCGTAAGACCAACGAGTCTAAGCAGCCTTTTGCAGGGATGTAACCTTACTAAAAAATGCATCCTAGAAAAGTAATTTAAGAGGCAATAGTTAGCTTATCGTCATAGCTAAACAGAACTAATGACCAGTGAACTTTATGCCCAGCGCATTCATGTGATCGGGTCCAGCATGATCAACAAACACCTAAAGACCTACACTGATAGGAATCAAGCCCTTAGATCAATTACTCGCAATCAAGCTAGAGGACTCTAAGACTTGCGTAGAGAATACTAGCTCGAAACTAAAGTCGAGACGAGGATTACTATACCGAACTAATCTCTTATCAACTTATCTATTATATCCTCACATGTGTTCGACGTACACCTACTCGACAGCGAAGTCTTTTTCTAGAAGACAGCTTAGGACTAGTTGAGTTGAGCTCCTCAACTGACTACAGGCGTTTGACTCCAATTCAGTTGACTTCCTTACCATACTAATTGGCTTCCGACCTAATCCAGATCAGGTTGGCCTTGACTGCAATGCTTTCCTCCTTCCGCCTACCTTATATCATATTCTTAATATCTAACCATGAAGCGATACGTGTCTTCTAACACAATATTCCAAAATGATTTTTTCTTTGCTGTACTAAATATTCTATCTTTTTTTACCTTTTTTAGTATGTTTCATATAATTTAATTGTAAAATACTCTTTTATCTTTTTATACATGCAAAGTAATTCTAATAGACAGGTATATAAACCTCTACTTTCTTGTACATAAACAATCAATCATTTTCAATACAGAATTATTCACTTCGAGTAATTTTAATGTTCTCATTATCATTTAACTCTTTTCTATTCCCTTTAACACGGAGTAGTGGCAAGTGACCTTTAAGTTTGAACTGGTGTATTATATCTGGCGGATTATAGGCCAAGTAAGATCGATTGGTATGTCATATCTATTCGGTAGTTGCCTAAGTTTTTGCTAGCTTTTCTTTTGTTTTCTTTTTAACTTGTTTCGTTGTAATGCTCCTCTGTATGTTCGACCCTAGAGATGCATTAGCTTCGCTGGTATTAGAGCACAGTTCCGAGAAGGAATGTACGAAGTTGCAGTGAAGTTTTAGTTCGCTTTACTATTAATAGTTGTTGTATTCCTTTTATAGCTACTGTTGTATGTTTGTGTGATAACAAGTATGGTTTCATTGTTACTCTATTTCTAATTGCAAAAACAGAGTAAGTTCGTTTTTATTTTGTTTGAGTGACTGTTAGGTATTAAAGTTGTTAGTGAATTGTTAATTTGTTCAGGAAGTATTGTATTATATCAGATTCAAGTGTTCAGGGTATTATTAGTGATCAGAGTAATGGTACTCAAAGTAGTGGTGCTCAATCTGATCATTGTCAGAATGGTAGTAACACTTCAGGTTTGGTTGATGCCAAACTTAACAGACTGACAGACTGACAAACCTTGTTGAAAGTTTAGCTACAGCAATATAAGTTCATAGACAATAGCCCTACTGTGTACAGTACAATAACCTACAAGAAAATGTCCCTAAGAGACACCATGGCTAAGACAATCAAACTAATCGCCCAATTCAACCGTAGTGAGCTGAAGGAGCAATAAATCGAGTTGCTAAACGAAGATTAGAGTTAAAGGAGATTGAGGAAGACGATGAGGAGTTGGATGTTGAAGAGTTTGGGGAGGAAGAAGAAGAGACTGACTATTACCAAGCATAAGGACGAGGATGCCAAGCTTCTCGAGGGCTAGATAATATCAAGGTTCAAATCTTACCCTTCATTGGAAGTGGAGATGTTGACGAATACTTGGAGTGGGAAGAGAAGGTGGAGAAGGTGTTTGATTGTTATAAATATATAGATACTGTCAAAGTCCAATTTGTTGTATTGTAGTTTATTGGGTATGTGATAATATGGTGGAAAAATCTAAACGTAGCCAAAGTAAGGGATAGAAGATGAGGTGTTAAAACCTAAGAGGAGGTGAAAAGGTTGTTAAGAGGTAGATTTGTACCCGAGACCTACTTGCAAGATACGTTTGCAAAGTTGCAAGAATTTCGCCAAGGAGGTCAATCTGTTGATGACTACGTAAGAGAGTTCCAGATACTTATGAGCTGAGTTAACATAGAAGAGCTAGAGGCTTGCACAATATCGAGATTCATTTCTAAGCTCAAGTATGAGATTTGTAACATCGTCGAGGTATAGAGGTTTTATACCTTAGAAGAGGTAATTAAGATAACACAGAGGGTTGAAAAGTAGAAGAGAAGTGCACCAAGCCAACTTAGGCAAACTTTCTCCTAAGCTCTTATACTGCGCTAACCTAATCAAGTCAAGCTGAGGAGGTTATACTTAACAAAGGAAAGGATCGATAGACCTAACGAAAGCCAAGTAAACTAGCATGGCTGAGCAAGACAGTCAAGCCGAAATGAGGCCCGAGAATGTATGAGAAAGGACAAACCTTCGGATGAAAGACTAGCGGGGTGAAATGCCTTAAATACTTAGGCTTTAGACACATGGCTGCTGAGAGTCCGAATCGACGTGTCATAATGTTTCGAGGAGATGTAATGGATAGCATCAACGAAAGCGAACCTAAGGAAGAAAAGAATGTTGGAAAACTTGAAGTCGAATAGGAGGAGGAGATTTGTATCTATACCGACCAAGGAGAACTAATGACCCTAACCTTGAGACGAGTCCTAAGTTCCTTACTGAACTTTGAGGAGGACTAGAGTGAGAATTTATTCCATATTAAGTGTACTATAAAGGGCCAATTGTGCACGATCATCGTAGATGGGGGAAGTTATACTAATGTCATTGCATAGTCCTTTGTGCAAAAGTTAGGTTTGCTGACCTCAAAGTATCTTCAACCTTATAAGCTACATTGACTTCATAATAAGGGTACTTTGCATGTAACCAAACAAGTGACCATACCGTTTAGTATTGGAAATATGTGTAGGAACAAAGTAGTGTGCGATGTCGTCCCCGTAGGAGCTTTACATCTATTGCTTAGATCGACATATTACTTACGACAAGTATAAGAACACATATGCCTTTGTTAAGTATGGAAGGAAGATTACGTTGCAACTCTTGACTTCGTCCCAAGTAAATGAAATCCACAATCAACTCACTCGAGCTAGTAAGAAGAATGTCTTAGTTATGAGCTGAAAAGATCTTTGATTTGCTGAGAAGGTTGATGAACCCATGTTCTTGTTAGTTAGGAGATTGTTGGAAATGAGGGAATTAAAGAATGTTCTATAAGAGATCTAAAGCTTGCTAAATGAGTTTTCTGACCTGTTTCTGAAAGAACTGTTTAGAGGATTACCTCCGGTTTGAGGCATAGAGTGTTGTATTGATTTGTAACTAGGCGTCGCCTTTTCGAACCGACTTGCATACAAGATGAACCTTGAGTAGGCTATCGAGCTGAAGAAACAAGTGTACAAGCTCATCGAGTGAAAATATGTGAAGGAGAGCATGAGTCCTTGCGTGGTACCGGCTCTACTCATTTTGAAAAAAGATAGTTTTTAGCGCATGTGCATTGACAATTGAGCAATCTACTGAATTACTATCAAGTACAGATATTCGATACTGAGGCTCGATGATCTGTTAGATGAGCTTCATGGCACTAACATATTTTCAAAGATTGATTTACGAAGTGACTACCACCAAATTCACACGAGACTAAGAGATGAGTGGAAAACTGCCTTAATGACTAGGCATGGACTCTACAAATGATTGGTTATGCCATTCGGACTTATTAACGCACCAAGCAAATTCACGAGGTTAATGAACCATATGATGCACTCTCTAATTGAAAGGTGCGTGGTCATTTATTTTGATGATATACTAATATATAGTGCTAACCTAAACAGCAATGTTCAACATTTCCGTGATGTATTTGATGTTTTGCGAATTGAGAAGTTGTATTAGAATGTGAAGAAGTGTTTGTTTTCCTAGAAAGAGGTGATTTTCCTAGGGTTTGTGGTATTAGGGGAAGGGATCCGAGCAGATGAGGAAAAGATTTGAGTTGTTCTTAAATGGCCAACGCTGAAGAATGTTACTGAGGTTTGAAGTTTTCATGGCCTAGCTTCTTTTTATAGGCGATTTTTCAAAAACTTCAGTACTATAGTCACTCCCTTGACTAAATTGACAAAAAAAAAAATGAAGAGTTTAGGTAGAATGATTATGCTAAACAAAACTTTACAGAGATCAAGGAAAAGCTCACTTCGGCGCCTGTCCTTTCACCGCTAGATTTTCATAAACCCTTTGAATTAGAATGCGATGCATTGAGAGTGAGAATTAGTGCTATCCTGATGTAGGAACGACCACTCATCACTTACCATGGCAAGAAGCTTAATAGTTTTACCCTGAACTATTCTGTGTATGAAAAAGAGTTATACTCTCTTTACTGAGCCTTTACTGTTTGGCAACACTATTTATTACTACGAGAGTTTGTTATTTATGCAAATCATGAGTCTTTAAAGCATCTAGGGAGTCAAAACAAGTTTTTAAAGAGGTAAGCTAACTGGTTGGAGTTTATAGAGGGTTTCTCGTACGTCATCCAGCATAAGAAGGGAAGTGCAAATGTGGTTGCCAATGTCCTATCACGACGACAAACCTTGTTGACCACTTTGTAGACAAAATTATTGAGATTCTCACTTATTATCGAGCAGTATGCTCATGATCCTCATTTCAACCCTATCATAAAATAATGTAAGGATGAAATTACTATTAAGGGACATTATCTTAAGAAAGGCTATCTATTCAAGGACCGAAAGTTGTGCATACCAAACCGTTCCATGCGTGAACTATTGATTAGGGAAGTTCATAGTGATGGATTATTTGGCCACTTTAGGGAGACCAAGATTGCTAATCTATTGAATGAGAACTTTTACTGGTTAAGTTTGGCCAAGGATGTTCATAAGGTAATTAGTAGTTATGAAGTGTGCAAGCATGATAAGGGAACCCCATGGAGAGTACATGTCATTGCCAACACCAATCTTACCTTGGGTCGACCTCAGCATAAACTTTATCTTAGGGTTATCCCGGAAATTAAGAGGGAGAGATTTTATTTTTGTTGTAGTAGACCACTTCAGTAAGATGGTGCACTTCATTCCATGCCATTGGACTAACGATGCTCTATATATTACTAATTTGTTTTTATAGGAGATTGTCCAACTACATGGGAAACCAAACACTATTGTCTTAGATCGAGATACAAAATTTTTGAGTTATTTTTGGAAGATTCTTTGGAAAAGACTTGAAACTAAACTTGTATTAAACTCTAATAGCTATCTTTAGACTGATGGCTAGACTGAAATGGTGAGCAAGACGCTAGGCAATTTGCTTAGAGTTGTTGTACGGAAGAACTTAAGGGATTGGGATTTATGCCTACAGTTATGGAGTTTTCATTCAATCGAATTGTCTATAGTGCCACAAGAAGACCCCATTCAAGGTTGTCTACAGCCTTAACCTCGTTATTCCCCTAGACATGATTAGTGCCCCAACAACTACTAAAGAGAGTCAATCTGGAGTTGACCAAGCCTAAGAACTACATGAATTACACCAGTCTGTAACCAAGAAGATCACCAAATTAAATTAGAGACAACATGAAATTGGTAGCTAAGGCCGTCGAACTATTTTCTTCCAACTAGGAGACTTGGTATGGATATACCTCAGTTGAGAATGATTCCTACACTTAAGACAGAACAAACAATCTCCTCGAGTTGATGGTCCATTCAAAATCCTGAAAAAGATCACCCGCAATATTTATCAGATTGAGTTTCTTGATGATTGTAGTGTTTCTTTCACTTTCAATGTGTCTGATCCGATCCTTCACTAACCAGCAGAAGAAGATCTCACATGCACCTTAAAAGATGAAGCAGAAACTCCTCCAGATTTGAGGACAAATCTTTTTGACCCTTAAGCAAATGATAGGAATCAAGCCCTTAAACTAATTACTTACAGTCGAGCTAGAGGACTCTAAGGACTCGCACAAAGAATACTAGCTCGAAACCAAAGTCAAGATGGGGATTCCTATGTTGAATTGATCTCCTGTCGACCTGTTTATCAGATCCTCACATATGTGCGACATGCACCTATCCAGTAGTGAAGTCTTATTCCAAAAGACAAGGACTAGCCGTACCGAGCTCCCCAACCGACTACAGATGTTTGACTCCAATTCAATTGACTTCCTTACTAGATTGATTGACTTTTGACCTGATCTAAATCAGGTCGGCCCTAACTGCAATGCTTTCTTGCTTCTGCCTATCTTGTATCATATTCCTAATGTTCAGCTACCAAGCGACACATGTTTTCTGACACAATATTTTAGAATAATTTTTTTTTTCCGTATTGAATATTCTCTCTCTTTTTTACTCCTTTTAGTATGTTTCATATAACCTAATTGTAAAATACCTTTTTATCTTTTCTTATATGTAAAGTAACCTTAATGAGCAGGTATATAAACCCCCACTTTCTTGTACATAGACAATCAACTATTTTCAATATAAAATTATTTACTTTAAGCAATTTTAGTGTTCTCGTTATCATTCAACTTTTATCTATTTCCTTTAACAAGGAGTAGTGGCGAGTGGCCTTTCAATTCAGACTGATATATCATATCCGATGGATTGTGGGCTGAGTAAGATTGATTGGTGCGTCATATCCATTCAATAGCTGTCTAAGTTTTTGCTAGCTTTTCTTTTGTTTTCTTTTCGACTCATTTCATTGTAGTACTCTTCCCTGTGTCTGATCCCGGAGACATACCATACGTAATCGGGTGAACCACAATCATACTAAAATGCAAATGCAAGGCTAGCATTCTACAGTGATCAAACCTAATAAAGACCTATCCTTGAGGTGATCTCTTAAGGCATTTGAAGACATGAATTTTGGAGTATGCGTGACTAAAAGAAAGTAGAGTCATCTAATTGTGCATTGAACTCCACAAAAATGAAGAGCCCATTCCTCTTGTTGATCTTAGAGGAAACCTTACTTATGGGCACAAGGTTACCCCACCTCAATACTTATGATGGAATCATTGACTTAGATAACCACCTTGTCTACTTTCGCTCCATGATGAGTCTCAACAATTTTACAGATGCCATTATATGCAAGGTTTTCCCAAGCATACTGGCTAAAGTAACCCTACTATGGTTCAATACCCTGCTCAATAATTCTATCATGTCCTTTAAAGACTTGACGGCAAGTTCCAACAAAACTTCCTGAGCTACAAGGTCCTAAGGAGAGACTTATCCATACTCTATAATGTTAGGTAACACCTAAATGAGACCCTATGTTCATACCTTGAGCGCTTCAATTGCGCAAAACTGCAAGTTTCCAAACTCGACATAGAGATAGCCTTACAAGCCCAAATCATAGGGATAGACCCCATTAGGAGGCTCTTTAGTGCAGTCTCGTTAAATAAATCAGACTCTTTGGACAAGTTCATATAAGTAGCTGAGAAGTATGTGGCCCAAAACCCTTGCAAGTTAGTAAAAGACTAACTAGGGCCAAAAGACCCTAAACCATGGCTTCCCCAAAAGATAGGCGAGACAGACAAAGACAAAAGTTCCAAGAGTACCCTTTATATACACCACTCAGCCAACCTCTGGGGGAAATCATGTACAAGGTCAAGCAACAATTCCCTTAACCATTGAATGTCAAGGAAACCCCTGAAGCAGTTAACTTGGGCAAATATTACAACTATGATCAAGTGCATGGTTACAAAACTGATGAGTGTCGTCATCTCAAGAATGTAGTTGAAGGCCCTGTTCGTAAGGCCCACATTGACCACCTCACAACGAATGAGAGAAACCATATCCAGCAACAACCTAACGTTGCTGAGTTAAGCAACAACAATAAGCCTAGCAACAACATCAAAACCAACAAAGGGATGACACCACATATGACTAGAACAATTGATGAAGATGAGGATAGGTGAACACCATATTTAGAAGCCCTAGCCTCACTATAGATTGCCTCCATAACAGCTAAACACAAGATATATCTCGTTAGGGCCAAAAAGCTCAAAATAGACACCACCATTAGTTTCTCTTTAGAAGGTGTACATGGTGTCAATTTCCCTTACATTGATGCTCTCATAATTAATGTCAAGATTGGATACTTTGACGTGTTCAAAATATTCATGAAGAGTGCTAGCTCGATGGATATACTCTTCTATAGTGCTTATAAACAGATGAAAGGCCAACTCTATGAGCCCTTGCAACCATACAAGCATAGGCCTCACAGGCTTTAGAGTAGGAATGCCTATGCTAGCAAAGAAAATCATCACCTTATCAGTGTAACTAAGCGATGATGAACACATCGCTATACAATCCATCGACTTCATGATGGTCAATCATTGGTCACCATACAACGCTATATTTGGAAGACCAAGCATCACTAACTTTGACATGCTCATCGGTTAAGGATGTTTAAAAGAAAAGTTCATAACACTGACTGGAGTCGACGAGGCTCGATGAGACTAAAAGTTGTCCAAAACGCTTTACTTCGAGACCAAAAGTTGTCTAGAACATTTACCTCGTGGAGAAAACTAAGGAAATCGAGCTCATGAGCACTTCACGAATGACCACCAAAATTGAGGTAGAGTTGCCTGACAAAGAGAAAGCCAAGTTAACATATTTCCTTAAAGTGAACGCAGATATATTCAAGTCTACACTAGAAGACATGCTAAGGATAATTAACATCCTTGAAGCAACCCATTACCTTAATGTAGATCCCATCATTCGACCAGTTAAGCAAAAGAAGCAACATTTCACCTTCATAGTAATCTAGCAAGAAGTCCAAAAACTACTACAGGTCGATTCCATAAGGCAAGAGAAATATCCTACATAGCTTGCAAATATGATCCCCATGAAGAAAGCTAATAGGAAGTGGTGAATGTGTATTGATTACATTGACCTTAATAAAGCCTGCCCTAAAGATTGCTTTCCTCTCTCCCGCATCTACTACCTTGTCAACTCCACGCCGGGCCATGCACTTTTTCTTAGTTTAATGGATGCTTACTTAGGATATAACCAAATCCAAATGGCACTCGAGGATGATGCCCATACCTCAATCATCATAGACTTCGGCACCTATTATTATAAGGTCATACCTTTTAACCTAAAGAATTTAGGCGTAACATACCAACGGCTCATCACCATGATATTCAAGCCACATATAGGAAAAAATGTTGAAGTATAGGCAAATGATATGATTGTTAAGAGTAGGGAGAGAAAAGGACATTTTGAGGTTTTTTGGGAGACATTTAACACACTGCCATCATAGAATGAAGCTTAACCCCTAAAAATATGTATTTTGGGTTGAATTAGGAAAGTTCCTTAGTTTTATGATCATAGAACAACAAATATAAGCAAACCTGGATAAGATCAAGGTAGTTTGGGATATGATAGCTTCTAAAACCATATTAGAAGTACAACGACTAACAGGAAGAGTCACTGCCCTTAATCGATTTGTATCATAAAGTCTTAACAAATACTTGGAATTCTTCAAACTCTTGAAGAACCCTTCGGTGTTTAAAAGGACGATTGAATGTTGAAAGCCTTCGATGACCTCAAGAAATTTCTTTAGAGCCCATTTCTCAAAGCCCATTCATGGTAAGGAGTTATATCTTTACTTTGTCGTTAGCAACAAAGCGTTATAATTAGTCCTCATTTGAGCAGATAGACGAGAACACAGGCTCGTATACTACGTCAACCATATCTTTAAGGGCTATAGATCAAGTACTCTAAGGTTTAGAAATTCGCCCTTTTAGTAGTCATTATGGTATGGAAACTCAAATCGTATTTTCAAGCCTACCCAATCATCGTCCTAACTGACCAACCACTCAAAGCTATCATTTGGAAGCCTAACTCCTCAGGGAGAATGGTAAAATATGCCCTTAAACTTAGTACCTACGAAGTCCAATTCTATCCTTAGCAAACAATCAAGGTATAAACCCTCATTGATTTCATCGCTAAGTATACTAGAGAAGAAGAGTCACAATTAAAGATCAAAATATTGGTGTGAACTCTCCATGTTGATGGCTCTTACACTAAAGGGGAGAGTGGGGGAGACATAACATTATAAGGCCCACATGACACAAAGGTACTCTATACTTTAAAGTTTGAATTTGTATACGAAGCGCTCATCACAGGGTTGAAGATAGCTAAAGACATCAAAGTGGAGAAATTAAACATATACTCAGACTCTATACCGGTAGTCCAATAAGTAAAGAGGGAGTATGAGACCAAGGGGGAAACACTGATCAAGTACTTGCATACAGTCTAATGCCTACTCATTAGCTTCATCTCTAAAAAGATCAATAAGATCCCTTGAGTCAAGAACTTAGAGGTGGATAGGCTTTCTAAGTTGGCCTCATCCATTATCCCCGCCTAGTATGACGACAATAAACTACTCTTCATATGGTATCTCCCTGAGTGAAGCATAAGGGCAAGAGGTCCTTGAGGTTTGATCGGTGGATCTTAAGTCTTGTTAGATGGACCCCATCATAGAGCACTTAAAGATAAGCATGCTATCTGAAGACAAAACAAAAGCAAATTGACTAGCTTACACCGCAGTTGGCTAAACACTCATCAACAACGTATTATATTGATGAAGTCAGAGCATGCTACTCCTTTGATGTCTTAGACCTAAGGAAGGCACCCACCCTTTAGAGGAGCTTTATGCAAGAGTGTGTAGTAATCACATACAGTCTCAAGCCTTGTATATTTGAGCCTTAAGACTGGGCTATTATTGGCCAACAATGAAGGAAGATGCTAGGACCTTAGTCCTAAAGTGCCACTAATGCTACAAGCATTTCCTAATCTCCCATACACTGAACTCCAACTTGTACCTTACGGTAAGCTCCTGATCATTTGCTTAGTGGGGATTAGATGCACTCGACCCATTCTTAAAGGCATTTGGAGGTCGACAATTCATCCTTGTTGCAGTTGACTACTTTACTAAGTAGGTTGAAGCTCATGTAGTGGCAACCATCACAACCCAAGCCACAGAAGCCTTCATTCTTACCCACATCCTCTCCCTCTTTGGAGTGCCCAATGCATTAACCACAGACAACGATTGATAGTTTGATAGTTAAAGTTTCGGAAGTTTTACAAAAATCAATACATAAGGCTCCATTACACCTCAGTTGCTCACCCATAGACCAATGGTCAGGGCGAGGCGATCAACAAGATTATCCTAAGCAGCTGAAAGAAACAAGTTGAGCGGGCTAGAGGCAGATGGGCAAACAAACTCTCCAATTTACTTTAAGGATATTGCACAACTTACATAACTTCTATAGGAGAAACCCCCTTTTGTTTGGTCTTTGGATCGGAAATTGTGTTCCCCACTAAGCTAGTGCTTTGCACAAGTAGGGTTCAAAAATTTGATGTAAACATCAACCATATGGAGCTATGGGCGAGCCTCAACACCATCTAGTAGGTATGCGACATTGCATGTGCCTGAACAATAGTGTACCAACAACAAATGGCCTGATATTACAATAAAAAACTGAATTACAAAGTCTTCCATCCTAGGGACTTAGTGTGCATAAAATTGGAGGTCACTAGCTCGCACAAAGGACAAGGCAAGCTTGCCCTTAATCGAGAGGACTTGGTACTTATGGTAGAAGATGTGGATAAGGGAGCTTATAAGTTGGAGACCCTCAACGGACAACCCATCCCTAAAGCATGGAATGCTAACAACCTAAGACCATATTTCCAGTGAGTAGTGTGACAAAAAATGTCTATAACTATTATTTTGATTAATGAAATGACGAGTTCCTTATACTTGTTTTTACTATTTTCCCACATTGCCAGCTTGCGTTGCGCATCCTTAACTTTGGTTTGATTTTCATCCCCAAACACACGCTTGAGTTAATACCTACACTAATGTTGCAGGTTGCACATTGATCTCATGTGTTGGTCTATACCATGCTCCTTATCTATGGGTAGATCTTTGTAAACCTCGTAACTAGAAGTTTGGAATCGATATGTAAAGTTTAAGACAATCGGATAAAATTGTCTGATCGAGCCTAAATTATACGATGAAGCTAAAAGTATTAATAAAAGTGACCTAATAAGTTTGAATTTAAGAAAATAAGTAATAAAATAATTAAATATCATAATATTGAATTACAAGTATATTACTCGTTATTTATTGGAAATACGTAAAATGAGTTTTGATAACTAATAAATCAATAGAGATAAATTATATGCATACTAAAAACCATAAAATAACATAAATAATATTTAGGAATACTTACTTGTATTATATATGTATTTATGTATAGGTAAAAATGCTCGAAATATATTAAATTAATGCTAAACAATTAAAGAAAATTACGAAAAAATTAAAGAAAAGTAAGGAATTGTCCAGATTAAGTAATTAATGCTAAACAATTAAAGAAAAGTAAGGAATTGTCCATATTAAAGTCCTGGCAAGCGAAGGATTAAGAAGAAACAATTGGCCAATCAAATTAAACCAACTAGAAAACCAAAAAAGAAGAGATAAGGGCTAAATATCAACAAAAAATTTAAAGAAAAATGTCAAGTAACTCCATATATGCAGCAATCCCCATCTAAAACTCATTTTGATCTGTTGGGAGTCCAAGAAAAATAGAAAGAAAATAGAAAAAGAGAGTTAAGGATTTTTACAAAAAATAGCAAAGTGTATAATTAGGGCTTAGAGAAAGAACCTATGACCAATGGCCACTACCATCACCACCATACCCTACCACTACCGTCCCTTGATGCCGACATACTAGGAGCCACTACTAGTGGCCTAAAGCTGATTGGACAGGTAAGTTCAATCTCTAACTCGATTTTATTTAATTTTGTAAAAATAGTAAATGTCTTCTAGAAAATTATAAATTTTGGTATTTTGAGATTTTTATATATGTAGAGGAAAAAAAATTAGTTTGATGAATTTATATCTAGAAATATATAGTGTTTAAGAAATCTCAAAAACCTGAACTTATTTTGATTTAGAAATAAATAATCTTAATAGTATAGTTTTGATCTCAAAAAAATTTTTGTAGGCTATTCAAAGGATGTAGAATAATGTTGTAAAGAGATTTTTCCTAAATGAATTTTTTTTTTTTAATTTTAGATAATTTTTAGGCCTTAAAATAATGTATAAAATAAGTGATTTTGGGCTAATTTAGTAATTAAATGGATAATTACTTATTTAGTGTATAATTAAGTATTTTAAAATGTTAATTTCTAATGTAGTATGATAATTGTAGTATTTAAAGTGTTAGATGTGATTATTATGTATATTATGCAGTAAATACGTGTAAATTGATAATCTGTGAAATTTGATTTATAATAAATAGAAAATATTAGGTTAAAATTGATAATATAATAATAATAGTTATATATAATAAATTTGACAAGAAACTTAAATTTAGAGTATTATATGAAAAATGTAAATTTTTTTTCATATCAGGAGCAAATTTGATAGTTAAATTAAAATTAAGGGGTATCGTATGGATTAGAATACTTGTTAGGGGCTAAAAGTAATATTTAAAATTCCTGAATATAATGTGATTAATTTCATATTGTGGTTTAGAACGAGTTTTTAGGATTTACAGAATTAGAACTAGATTCAGAAACCGATTCAAAAACTTACTTAGAAAATATCAGTAATAAGTAATATATATATTTGAAAAATCGAATCGAGTCATAAGTTAAAGCTTATAAATCATGGGGATATTAAATACTAATAGAATAGTTATATTATGGGATAGGAGGAGATGAATTGACCTATGTTAAGCCAAGTGAACGAATTGAGGATTTCAGGTAAGTTGGGTTTAATACATCACTGTATTTTATAGTACTATACTAAAGTACTCGGAGGCTTAGGATTGTATTTGATTGTGCTTATAGGTAGTTATATGTGTATGTGCTTGTGTGTTTTTGAGTGCTTGTTGAAAATTTATGTTGTGTTTTAGTGATTATTGTAAATTGAGTTGTATGAGATTATTTGGTCACTCGAAATTGAAGATAATTATAATCGACCTAAATACCTCAATTAGATATGCATTGCAACTCTTTAAGGGATAATTAGGATTCTCTAATCAAATACCGATATCTTCAAAAAAGATAGTGTTGGATAGCATAATGGTTTTTTCTTCATCCTTAGTTGAATTAAGTGACAAGAGAGGAGATCGTGGTAAGGATAAAAGCAATGGTTCGAAGGATAGTCATGGGGGTAGCAATGTCTTTATTGCATAAACCTAGGTTTAATTGTAAATCGTTACATAAATATGAAAACTCTTCCAACGAATTAGAGAGAGTGAAATTACTCTAATTTCACAATCAATCAAATTACGTTGACATTTAAGTGTTATATTGCATATAATTAATTATTTGAAATTCTATTTGTGTTTGTTATGCATTCTTAAATTTCTATCCTAACTTACTAAACTGTTGGTTACTCATACTCTTATAGATTTTCTTGTAGGTTTCGGTTGAGATGCCGCAATATAATTATGCTAAGGTTAGTTTCTTTTTTAAGTGATTGGGGGAGTGAGAATTAACTAGTTGAAGAATTGAGTCCTTTAATGTTTTATTACTAGTACTGTTAGGTTTATGTACTAGTCTTATAATACTTTACTTATCAAACTAATATGGTATGTAAGTATTTCTTAGGATTGTAAGACAATATAAGTATCTTTATGTTAATGTGACTTAAAAGTTTTTAGTTATATTTATAAATTTGGTTTATAATTATGAATGAGTTGTTTATTTTAAAGTGATGAGTCATTGACACCTTGTATAAGTCATATCTATAATAGGGATTGTGGGGTTAGTTACTATCATAAGTTGGTTTACACTGTGAGATTGTTATGACTCTACCACTTCAGGGCATAACAATCTTTATCCCCGAATACATGCCTAAAGTTAGTACTTACACTAACCCAATGATCTCGCATAATAAAAATCGAGTGTTGATTTGCACAATGCCCTCCTTTCATTGGGTCGATTCTCATCTCTGAATGCATGCCCTACATTAGTATCTACATTAACATCATGGGCTATGCATTGCTCACCGCCGTAGTTCCTCATTGCGCTCTCTCACTCGGGCTAATTCTCATCCTATAATGCATGCCTAAAGTTAGTACTTACATTAACACCTTGAGAAATTCACTAATCAATGGTGCAGGTCTACCCTATGCCCTCACCTTAGGTTGATCATCATTCCTAAGCAGTTCCTAAGTGTTGGCATTTGCACCAACATCTTAGGACGTAAGGTTGTGATCATAAACAAAAATGAGCTCATTAGGCTCCTTTCATGAAATTTAACAACGCCTTCTTTGAACTATTAAGTTTAAAGTAGTAAGTGAAAAAGAGAGGCATGAATTAAATGAAAATTAGATGAGTAAGTATGAACAAAAACATGAATTTTATTAAATAGAGAAGAATTACAAAGCTTTACGAGTTGGCATCTTGGCCCCAAGTACATTCACAAATGAAAAGGCAAAGTTACAAGAGGTTCTAAGCCAATCCCTAATCTACTACTTGACACCAATGTTTGCTCTAAACTTCAACTCAACTACCCACTCGAGGTTCTTCTTCAAGTAGAAATGCTCTCAACTTCGACTTAACTCTAAGTTGACAGCTATGGCATTTGGAAAAATGCATCCCATCGTATCTCTTCTCTCACTATAGTTACCATTGGGCAAAGCCCCTTGTGTCAATCCAAAAGTCATGGCAGCCCTCTTTCCCCTCATCGTGCTCATTCCGCTATGATGGTCTTAAATAGGATGCACCTCACACTCACCAGTGACTAGGGAACACCCAACCTCTTGGATATGCAACTAGAAACCATCGAGGAGCTATGGAAGTCGCTTGAGTACTCTAAGATCGTAGGGACAACCATTGATGGGCATAAGAGAGCATGTAGACTTATATGGACTGCCATGCTCCCAAGGCTCAAGAACCCCTAAGAGTCCTTTGGCTGATGAAGGTCAGGAGCCCCCTAACTGCTAGAGTCTCCCTTCTCAAGGCCAGAAACATCATGGATGGTAGATAGTACCTAAGCAACAGCAGTAAGAGCCGGGGCATCTATGATATCGGTACTACAGCAACCTAAAGATGAATAATAGAGTAAAGATTGAAGGGCAGCGAGATCAGCATACATCCCTCGATTAGTGCTCAGAAGCCACCTCGAGCTACCAAGTGCCCCTTTACTTCCCTTAATTAATGCCAAACAAGCCAGCTATGAGGGTGTAGCTTAAGCTTGTATACTCTTCCTCTTACTCTGGATCATCCTTCACTTACTCATGACGATGTAAAGGAAATATCAACTCTTAAATCAGCTCTCAACAAAGAAATGTTGGAATATTTTTGGCATGGGAGATACCTATCTCAAACTTAAAGAGCCTTTTGTCCTCGAAATACTTCCGAGCAATGACTAATGAACAGAGCTTCTTCTATTTGGCGAGGTCTAACAACGCTTCCTTTGCCTCATCATCTTCGACCCTAAAGTAGTTTACAAGCTTTTTCCAGATATGCACTATCTAAGTTATCGAAAAGTTCGAATGCTCCAATGTCCAAACATAGAAGAAATATTCTTTCGAGTGATCCACCTTACTTAAAAGATTGTCAAATACCTTCAATAGGCCACCTTGACTGGAGATATAGACCAAGCCATCAAGCACCTTCTTCACTTAGAATAGATGTTTGAATAATCAAGCTATTAGTCTCCGCAACTGTCATAAGCAAACTACTTCAAAATCGAGTACTTACACCCAAGAATAGCATGTAGAGAGCTCAGAGCAATCTTGAAGTAATTGAACACTTCGATAAAAAACTCCGAGAACGGTAGCTACAATCCTAGCTTAAGTGGCTTTACATACATATAGAATGATTGCTCATCTCCTATTTCAAAGGCCTTCTCACTACTTGTAGGTAACTCCATTTGCCATCTAGGCACATCCCTAACTGCCCAACTGACCAAACTCAGCTTTACCTTATCTTCTATAAAGTACAAATGAGTACAGGCCTTTTCATTACTATTGTTCGTATGTAATGCCTTTGTTGGTTTCTTGTCGATGTTATTGGGCGCATATACATCCTAGGGCCTCCCGGTAACAAAACCTCTCCTCTTAGGCCATGTAAGTAGCACCCCTTCACTGCCACCGTTTGAGGCGAAGTTGAGTTACTACTCCCTTGTGAATGATCTCATTGTAGTCTCGATTGATCTCTCTCGAGATTGAAGCACCTGAGTACTCTCCTTAAACATCGAAAGTTCCCTCACCAACCATCCTTACTATAAGAACAAAGAAAAGTCGCGCTAAAGAGATCTAAAACGTGCTCTCCAAAAGAATTTCAGTAGAGTCTTGTTATTATTAAAGAAAAGGTAAAAAATGAGGCCTCATGTACCCCTTTATATAGGTAAAGACATGTACTACATCCCGGCCGTCTTAATGTCATACTCCTTTAGTAGATGGTTCTAATCAATCTACGTACGTGGATTGATGACATGGCCATGCATGTTAACGCTCCACATGTAGACTTCCTAAGAAGGGTATAATCACATGCTACTTTTCCTAGGGGTCGTCATGACACCTTAAGTAGCCTAACAATCATCAATCACGTTGAGAATAGGTCTTGTTAGACATTTCAAAAGCCGCATTGTCCAGCAGCGAACGTTGACCCCTTACTTGAAACAGAGCTCTCCTTGCCTCACATTGGCCCTCCTGGCAAACTTACTCTCCTTAAGTCCTTGATGTAAAGGAGAGTAGGGTGGACAAATGTTGATATACAATTTTGGCCCGTCTAAAGGCCTAATTCTAATAGAGGTCTCTAAAGGCCCAGTGATGCTTAAAGGACTAAGCCCTTTACCTTCTCTAAGCATCTTAGCCTGTTTAGAAGTCTCCATGACCTTTAAGCCTTGTACTCATTGATAATTTGAGCACATGGCCTTGAAAAACCAATCACATGCAAATATCTATGGTACAATCAGCACAGTTGACATAATCTGACAATGTCAAGGTTTTAGATTGCAAATGTGACTACCAACGTGGTCATGGTCAGCTAACTCCTAGAGTTATCCTGTCACTTTGACAACACATGTCTCCTATCCATTGCCAGGTACGGATGAGTCCTAAGCTAACATGTATTTAGATAATTGTATGTCCTTACATTATAAATAGTGTAAGGGGTCAATAGGTAAGGGGATTGACTCTTTGAATCCATTTCTATTATTGAACTCTACTTTAATCTTAAGCTCACACGAACAACATGGCCTCACTCGAGCACTGTCCTTAAAGGTTGTTAGTGCTCGACAAACCCTTGACCTTTATTTCCTTATCCTCCATGTCGACTTAAGTGTTAAAGGGCCCTCGTGAATACACTCACAAGAGGCTTCTTATAGGTAACAAGGAGCAAGAAGCTCATCTATGCCGAGTCTCATCTAAACCTTCTTCAAGGAGTCAAAGCCCAATTTAATCTATCCCTTTTTGAGTTGATTCCACCACAATCAATGAACAGGATATTAGAGATAAATTATATGGGTGCTATAAATTATAAAATGACCCGAAATAATATATAAGAATATTTATTTATATAAAATGTAATTATACGAGTATAAATATCTACTTGAAAATACTTAAAATAAACAAATATATTAGAATATATTAAAACTATTAAAGAAAATTAATAAAGAAATTTAGAAAAGCTAAGCGGCAACTAAGAAACCATTGTTGTAGGGCATAGTGATTTGAAAATCATATATAGGTAAGAAAAGTTAGTTAAGGACACCTATAATTTGAATAAAAGATGAATGTAGGAGACATATAATCTTAGGAAATGCATAACTGACCTAACCCTTCCCTTAAAAACACAAAGTCACCTCCATTAATTAGTTTAGGTAAAGAATATCCTTTGAAAAATATGTAGGGAGAGAAGAAGGCTAGAGAAATTAGAAAAAAATAGTGAAAATAAGGCTAAATTGGAGTTTGAATATTAGATCAAGACTTGGAAATGCACGACCACCATTGTTTGACAGAGGAGCACTTGCCTGGAGATGTTGACAATAGCTAGGTAGCCGACGATGGTTGTAATGACGAATTCTATTGAGTTGTGAATTTTGTTTGATTTTCAATAATTAATTAAAAATATTAAATTTTGTCTAAAAATTTTGAATTATTGTTTTCCAAAGTAATTTTGTATATAAATTTCAAAAATCAAACCAATTTTTCAAAATTATGAGTGTAAATATATGTTTCTTAAGAAATTGGATACGCATTAATTTTCGATTGTATTTTAAAAGGTCAAATGATGTAGTTTTGCTCTCGATTTTTGAATATAAGATGCTGACATATTATATTTTCATGCTATGTGATCAATTGGCGAAATTTTAAAGTTAGATTTTAAAGAAATTTCAAATTTTCATAAAACAGTTAGCTATTAAAGTATTTTTATAAAGTTAACTTGATAATTTGATATAGTTTATGTTATAATTTAAATATTAATAAGTTTTGAAGATGATAAACTTGAGGAAAATAGATTTTATTGAAGTGAATTTGTTCAACCGATTTGAATGTTAGGAGGAAGGAAATGGCATATATTTCTTAATTTACATTTATATACCTTAAAGTATAAGTTGTAGAATATTGATATGAGATAAGGCTGAGGTTAGAAACAATATTTAGTTGTTGATCTTAATTGTAGTTATGAGGGTATGTGTTGAAGATGTGGGTTTTACTAAAAAGTTGAGTATGTGCTAAAATAAATGATAAATTAGAGGATAGGTCAAAAGCTGTAAGAGCAATATTATATTAGAAATATGCTCATAAGCTAAATCGGAGACTTGACATGTATGAAATACGGTTAAGTTAGATTGGGAGGATACGTTAGAGGATGATTATAAGGATTCTTGAATATATTGTAATCAGAGGATGAATTATGATATCAAAACCTGACTACTTAAGGGTAACAACACTTTAAACTCAAATTAATAAATCAAAATACAAAATAATGGTGTATATGATACTTGCATATCTACTAAAATGCTACTTACATTATAGGAATTTGAAGTGAAGATATACCTTAAGTCGTACCTAAGTAAGTAATGGGGAGCCCTAGTAAGTTTGGGATTAATACATTATTATATTTCCAAGTATTGTGTTATAGTACTTAAAGGCTTAAAATTATACTTGATTATATTTGTAAGTAACTTGCTTATGTAGATGATCACGTATCTCTGATCTTGATTGTACCACTACATGGTTGCTATGTTCACCATGAGTCGTTGTATATGCATTGAAAATCCTTAAACTCAAATTAAAGTGAGCAAAATTTCTCTAATCTCATGATAGATGGGACAACATCATGTGATAATATTTGTTTTGTTGCATTACATCTAAATAATTAATTGATAACTCTATTTATGCTTATTGTATAGTTTTATGTCTCCATCTTGACTTATTAAATGATTGGTTACTTATAGATCATTTTATAAATGCAAATTAGGATGCCATGCTAAACTACCTTAAGGATAGATGCTATTAGGGAATAAAGTGTGAGGAAAGGAAATGAGGACTAGCTAGACTTATGAAATTTTATGTAGTGTCTTGTCTTTTGTTCTTTCCCAAAAAGTATATGTATATATTGAAGCTAGTTGTACTATAATGATTGTAAGTTAAACTATGTTAATCTAGGCTATTGATATATGTGTTTTAAAAACTTTTGTAGGTTAATATATTAATAAAATGTCGAGCCGTTTACTCTAAAGTGGAAAAGTTGTAGATGCTTTGTGTAAATCAAGTTTATGATAGTAACTTTGAGGTCAATTTTTGTCATAAGGTGGTTTAAATGGAGAGATTGTTGCGACTTTACCATTTCAGAGTATGATAGTTATTTATTGGCATCAAAGCACAATTCTTACTAACTCGCTTTGAAATATTATAATTAAAAGAAAGTAGACATCATATGAGCACGATGAGAGGAAGTAGTAATAAGTGGATAGTGAAAGATTATATTAGGAAGTTATAGAGTAAAGTGATTATACTATTGAATTGTGATATATGTTAATTGTGATCTTAAATTCATTTATAGGGCTATAGAGGGGAATTGATAGTTAGCTGGTTGCAATTTAAGTGGAAGGGAGAGGAATCCCTTATGTAATATAGAGTTAAGATGCATAACTATGTTTGCAAATAGCAAAGTAGGACATGTTTAGGATTGTAGATGAGAATTGATAAGTATTTTGATGGAATTTATTATAGTTGGTAGGATTTATGAGCATTGATGGAAGCCAACTTGTGGCTCAATATAATAAGTATACTACTGTAGCTATATATGAGTAGAAGTGGTTATAGAGTAAGGGTATTATCGTTTAGATGATGGCAATGTAGTATTTTCCAGCAAGATTGGAAGAAAGAAGACTTTTTCCCGCAAGTATTACCCGTATTCCTACAAATCTACTTTATATACCACGATGTTGCTCTCCAGGTGTTATTGACTAATTCTTTGTTTTCTTGACCTAATAGGAGTAGGAATTGAGATGCCCTTAGAGCAAAATAAACCTCAACTTAAGCCAGTGGTACTTGAAAGTACCATAAGAGGATCAACAATCCTTAGAACCAAAGATGATGTACAATCTAGAGTACCGGGGATGATAGGAATTAGGCCACTGGACCCTGACCTAAGCTCGAGGATTAAAGAGCATAGCAAGGCGAGTTATCTCTTTATGCCCTGTAACCAAAGAGTTCGAGTTGTTGTAGCCTGTCGACCTACTGTCCAGTCCAAGCCAAACCTTCTTGTATTATTCAATAGTTTCCAATTAATAACCTAAAGTACACTTAGACAACAGCTCGGCTTACCCGACCATCTACCCAACTGACTTAAATCTAAGCTACACTAAATACATTCAAGCTAAATTCACCTCAGAAGAGTTACCTGCTTAGCTAGGCAACACCAAATTGTTAGCTTGGATTGGCATCATTACTTAGCAACGACCAAGCTAGTCGTACAGTTTGTCTATTTTGCTAAGCGCATGACCACTGATCATCTGCTACGTATTCAATACACAAATGATAGAATCTTTTGTACAGAACGCTTACTTTTGCTGATTTTTTCATTTATACCCTTCAAACATTATTTGTATCATACTTATTTTCGACATTACCCTTTATAGTCTTTTCCATTTGTAGCAGTTACCCTAATATTTTGGGTATAAATACCCATTCTAAAAGTAGCAGCAATAACACATACAAATCTGATATTGAATATATTACTCTTTTCGTGAGCATTTTCCCTTTGTTCGATTGTTTACTTTACTCTTATCTTAACCCTTAAGTAAGGCTAGTGCCGAGTACCCTTACTGAGTTAGCCCGTGCATTATATCAAGTTCATTCTATGAGTCCTCAGTAGTTCCATAATGCATAATATCCTTAAAGTAGATTGAGGTTTGCTTGTTTATTTCTTTATTCTCAAGCATTTTCATCCTTATTTTTAAGCTTTCTACAAGCTTAGACCCACCCCAATACATTTGTGCTTGTCGGTTCTTAGTGTAGATTGTATCATCTTAGTATCAAAGCAGAGGTTCATTTAGGTAAGTTGTGTTTGGGCAAGTTGTGTTTGAGCTTCCTTATGAGTAATATCTATTGTGGTAGTGATTTGTTGTTGCATAGAGCTTAGTTGTGAGTGCTTGAGTAAGTAGAAGGTATAGTAGTTTGCAATTGTTATATACTCTATTTCAAGCATATGAAAGCAAAGCAAATTTCCAACATGGTTTATTAATCTTCGAAGTAGTTGTTGTATTGACAATTAGCTTGAACTTTCGTGTAGAGAAGTGTGCATGTGAGTTATTTGGCTTAAAAGGACAATATCTATTGTTTCATGAATTCTAGGTTTGTTATTGACCTTTATCGAAGGGATGATGAATCTAAGTGTTAATGTTGGTATTGAAGATGATAATAGCGGTGTTATCCATAATAGACAACAACCTTAGAACACCCTTAGAAGTACTGATGAGTGAATTGATGAGATAGCTAACCTTATAGCTAATTTGAATAAAGATGTTCATGCATTGGCCTTTCGACTTGCCAAGGCCATGCAAAATACCCCCTACGCTGCTTAACTTGCAAGAGGATAGATTCCAACTCAATAAGATTAAGGTGTAAGAGTAGGAGGACATGTGTAGAGGAGAGTTAACTTAGGAGATATGGATGAAGAAAGAGAAGAAGAGTACATTGAAGAAAAGGAGTGAGCTCGAGCATCTCGAGCTATCAACTATGTGAAGCTTCAGATTTCAAGCTTCAATGGTTTTGGAAACGCTGATAACTATTTGAATTGGAAGAGAAGGTACAGCATGTTTTTTTTATTATTATTAGTATAAGGACCATAAGAAAGTAAAGATTGTTGTTGTAGATTTTTCAAGTTATGCTACAATGTAGTGGAAGAACTTCAAAATTATGAGGAGACAAGAAGGATATAGAGATGTAAACACTTGACCTGAGATACTTAAAAACATATTTGTGCAGGATACTTACTTGTAAGATACTTTTGCTCAGCTTTAAGAGCTGAGACAAGAAAATCGAATTGTTGATGAATATATTCAAGAATTCTAAATACTTATGATCCGATACCATTAACTCGAACAGTATCTTGATTTCTTACTAAGTTGAGAAGTGATATTCGAGACATTGTAGAACTTCAACCATTTACTACATTGAACGAGGCTATAAGAATAGCCTAGCGAGTGAAAAGATAAAGGAGGAATAGGTTGAGCCGACTTGTCCAATTAAGCTAATTCGCTCAAGGTAGTTACCAAGCTTAGCAAAGTGCCGAGTTGAGTAAAAGAATAGATGTTAGAGTACAATAGAAAAGCCGACTAGCTAAAGGTGAAGTGCAACTAAGAACTTATGAGAAGGGACAAGGATGTAGGAGGAAAATGAAGCAAATCAAGTGCTTGAAGTATCAAAGGTTTGGGTAATGACTGCTCAGTATTCGAACTAAAGAGCTATGATTATTAAGGGAGATGTCTTAAAGCTCGAAGTAGACAACACGAATGAGGAATCGAAGGAGAAAAGAGAATTAGAAGAAGAGGTTGAGGTTAATGATGAGCTAGTTAAGGAAAATGTGTTTGCTGAGGATTTAGACAAATTAACCTTGATTGTTTGGCGTGCGATGAGCATAGAACTCTTTACCGAGAAGGAGCAAAGAGAGAACTTATTCCACATCACTTGTAAAGTGAATGAGTAGGCTCGTGTGCTTATAATGGATAGTGCAAGTTGTATTAATGAGCAAGTGTATACACCTTATTTTTACTTCTTTTTATTTTTAGAATTTTTAGAATAAGGTAAAAGGTTCTAATTTAGGAAAAATATGAACAAAAATAAGAAATTTAGAAAAAATACAAAAAATTGAAAATTTAGAAAAAAATACAAAAAAAAATAAAAAAAATTTGGAAAAAAATAAAAAATTAGAAAATTTAGGAAATTTAAATAAGTTTTTAAAAGAATAAGTTTTAGGTTTTAATAATAAGTTTTTATTTAAGAGATAGATGTTGAGCCTGAGCTTAGATTTAAATCTAACCCATGTAAGTCTTATTCATATGTATAATTTAATTACATATATGGATAAGGCACAGGTCAGCGGCTAGATGATAATATACTTTGACTTGATATTGCATATGATTTAAAGATCTTGAGTTCAGTTCAAGAAATGTACAAAATGAATTTTTATTTTCTTCTCTCACTTAGACACTTGTTCATCCCTCATTGGTATATGCATCCATCACGTCACCATGCCATGTCATCATTACGTCATTGTCACGTCATGCCGCCTCATCTATCACATGTCATACCATTTATTGCCACATCATCGCCATGTCATAAGCCACATTATATAAGTGTGATAGGCACACTCTTATGCGTGTTGGACATACTTCGACATACTCCTATGCGTAATAAGCATATTCTTGGTATATGTTAATTATATTTTCCACGCGTAGCTTCCTATTTAGCACCACATATTATCTAAGTTCGCTTAGTTGAAACATAGAAGAAAATTATATTGCATTTAATATTTTCCATCCTTAACTTAATCATGATACCTATAAATAAGGGATTCTATTTACTACAAACCATCAACTCATCACTCGCAATCATTAAAATCTACTCATAAACCTCACTCTCCCACTATATGGCCTCTTTTTCTCTCTCTAGGATTCGTACATGCTCGGGGCTTTTCAAGCTAAGACAAGTAGTGCTAAAAACTGCCTACAGTGAGAGCATTCTAACCCAATCAGTCGCCCGTTGAAGATCCCTGTCTCCCTTGGCTTGGTCCGGCCCCTTCTCCTTGTTTCATTTGTCTTTTTTTTTTTGTTTTATTATTTTTATTGTCTTTGTAAAATTCTATTGTATTGTTTTTTTTTTTTTTCAATTTATTGTATTGTAATTGTAACTCATAAAAATAAAGAGAGAAAAAACAAAAAGAAGAAAAGAAAAAAGAAAGAGGAAGAAGTTTTTTTTTTTTTTTTTGATGTTTTAGTAAAGAAATGAAAAAAAATAAACTAATAAGTATATATAAAAGATAATAAAATGAAGAAAATACATAAAAACCATTTCATCATTTGATAAAGCATTTAAAAAAAAAACAAAAATAAAATGGACCTTTTTAAAGTTAAGATTTCATAGAACTTTCCAAAATAGGTTTATCGCCTATTTGAGTCAAGCACTTGGGCCTAGTAAGGTTAGCTATTTATAAAAAGGAATTATTGTTGGTTAAAGGTGACTTAACTGGGGATTAGATAGGGGTATGTGGAGTCTAAGTTCAAAAGGATCAATTGAGATTGAGAATGAATCAACAAGAAGGCTAGTCTAAAGCAAGTGATAAGTCTTTAGTTAAAAAAAAAAAAAGAGCTCTATCTTTTACGACACGTCTTCCCTTCTTTGACCACTCTAGCTACACCTAGGATTAATATGACCTTTCGAGCTAAACCAATTAGACTGGGGTAGAGCCTTTCTACCAAGAAGGAGATAAATAAAGAAAGAAAGTCATTCAATTCTCGATGAGCAGATAAACCTTGACTTTTTGCCACAGAGTAAAGAACAAAAGACCAATCTAGCCAAATTCAGATGAAGTCACAGGCCATTGGAATGAAAGGAAGGTAAGTCACTTCACTTCTGTCTGCTTATCCCCTTTTTCTTCCTTTGTTGTCATTTCCATACATGGGATAAATTATAGGAATGAGTGAGGTATTGTTGACTAGGTAAGAGAAATATTCACAATTGCATTAGCAGAGCCCAAGTAAGTAGATTGGAGTTATCGGATCTATATGAGCTCAGAGCCATAGCTTATGCAAGCCTTAATAGGTCTCTTGTACATTTTCAGTTTACTTATGAGAGATTCAGCTTAAAATAAAAGCCCTATTTGAGAGACTTATTCTTGGTATAGAAATCCTCTATAAAAATGCTTGAAGAGACACTACAAATATAACGAGGGCAGGTAGATGTGACAAATGTTGTGACAACTTTAAGCCTTCTTATAAGCCTTTTAGGCAATACATAATTGAGTTTCATATTCCATATTCCCTGTGTGTTGCAGCCGTTCACTCTTGAATTCATTCCTTCACGGAAGATTCTAATATTAGATTGCATTGAAGTAGTGTTAGAGCATTGATTTTAGATATTGAGCATAGAAATCAAAGCACCTTATCAAGAGTTCTTATTGGCAGGACCCCTATCCTCTCGATTAAAAAAGGATAGTCTGTCACTTAAGGATATAGAAAAACTTCAAATGCTAGGTACTTTTAAGCCCTCTTATCATGACTTGTAATTGGACCCCAGTAGCTTTCAATGAGAGAATTAGCATATTCTTACTAACTAAACAAAGGAAGGCATATAGACTCCTTTCCGCACTTTGGGAAAGAAGGAGAGAACTTAAAGAGCAAAGGAATTTGTATTTCAAGTAAAGAAGCTCATCGTTTTACTGATTAAGCACTTGGCAAGGCAAGAATAGATTGACCGAAGATGGGATTCACTGCAACAAGCACCATTGAGACTAATTTAGTAAAGTATGCTATTAATGGCAAAAGCAAAGTAGAGGTGAAGAAAATGTTAATCCCTTATGAGGAGCTCTTATTAAAGCATTTCGTCGAGAGATAGAATTCATACCCAATCTCAAGCAAGCAGTAAGAGTAGTATGCATTGGTCTTGACGAAGAAGAGGGTGGTTTAGCATTGCCTAATGAATCAATAGTTGTGATATCTAGGAATGAAATTAATGTTAGAGACTGTAAGGGAACATAATAGATTGTCATAATAGGAAGATTTTCTTTTTAATGTTCTAAGAGGGACCTTCAACAAGTGCTTTTAAGGACAGATAAGACAAATGTCAAAAGTTAACAGTATCAAATCCTTCTCACTGAACTCTGATTACTCTAAGGCAAGTGGAAAAGCAAATCACATATATAAAGAGTAGGCATCAAATGCTGCTATTGAATATGTTGCATGTTTTCCATTATTCAGATATCTTTTCTCTGATTTAGACATCTTTATCATGATTTAAGCTTCTTTTCTATTATTTAGCCTTCTTTTTTATAATTAGGCATTTTTTCCATGGTTCAGTTTTTTTTTTTTTTTTTTTTAGTTAAGCATGTTAATCACAATAATTGCATGTTTTATGGAAAGTTGTATTTAAGTATCTTAGGATTTTTCCAAAAAGTTTCATCACTTAGAAAATTTTTTTTCCAAATAAATAAAAATAAACGGACCTTTTTTCAAAAATTAGGATATTTTAGAATATTTTCAAAATAAAAACAAATTAGGACCCTTTCCTTTTAGGTGTTTTTTTTAAAATAAAATAAAATGGCTAAAAAACTTAAAGCCGACTATTTTTCAAAATTTAAAATAAATCAAGCCGCTTAATTTTTTTCAAAAAGAACTACGTACGTCTGATCCCCAATAACGGATATGTAAGCACTTGTACGCATCTGACTTAAAATATGGAAATTTTTCTTTTTTTCTATCTTTGTAAATAATTGTTCAATTTAATTAACTTAGTCGCATGTGGTATGATTTGTTGTTTAGAAATTGAAAAAGGGTATTATTGAAAAACGAAATTAAATTCAAAAAGTTAAAAAGTGGTACATATGTAGGATTTAATAGGATAGCTCCTAAATCTCTAACTCTAGTTTTAAAACAGTTTTAAAAAATAGTTTTATCGAAAGACTAATAGTTAAGCTATAACCAATTCATCTAATTAGTTATAACTTAACTCTTTTTCTTAACTCTAGTCAGGTAATGACTCTAAATAATTTTTAAAAAAGAAAAATTAGTTTTCTTTAACCCTTAGTTGAGGACCAATATTAAATAGGTTAAAGTTTAATATTTGTTAGGTTAAGGAAAATTTATAAAAAACCAGAAAAAAATTAGGCTCAATAATAAGATTACACATTAACCTTAGTTATCTAACGTATGATGAGTATAAAACTTTTTATTGAGAAGGAAGAAAGAGAGAACTTATTCTACATTACTTGTAAAGTAAATGAGCAGGTTTATGCGCATATAATAGATAGTGGAAGTTACACCAATGTAGCGTTTGCCGACCTAGTTAAGAAACTTAAATTGCCAACGATTTCACATTTAAGGTCTTATAAACTGCATTGGTTAAATGAGAAGAGAGCATTACATGTCACTCGGTAAGTACTGTTGTCAATCTCCATTGGGGACTATTCAGATGAAATTCTTTATGATGTACTGCCCATGTGTGCGTCTTATGTATTACTGGTAGATCTCAGCTTTTTTATCAGAGGTTCATTCATGATAGTTTCAGGAACATGTATGTGTTAGAGAAGGATGGGAGGAAAATTATCTTGAACCCCATGACCTTGAGTTAAGTAAGTAAATTACAAACTAAATTGGCCAGATGATCGAAGAAGGCTTGGTACTGAGTAGAGCCAAGCTTCGAGTAGCCATTAAGTCTGACCTGTCAACTTTCCTATTAATAAGGAGACTACTAAAATTAATGGAACAAGTGAAGCTGCCAGAAGAGGTCAAGAAGTTGCTTAATGAATACTCCGACCTGTTTCTTAAGCAATTGCTAATACAAGGCAAATGCACCTATCAAATTCTAATATAGCAAATATGAGTTTGAGTTGATCCTTAAGAGACCTTAAGTACTAATACTAACTTTAGTTCTATTATTTAACCAGAAAATTGTGATAAGTTGAATAAATTAAAAATACTAAAATTAACAAACTAATCTAATTATGAGACTTGACTAAGTAATTTATGAAGCAATAAAATTAAAAACAACTTCAAGAAAGCAAATAATGTATTTAGGAATTGTTTCTCCTAATGTTTAACATGTGATCACTTAAAAATTCCATCTTTATTATTCTTAACCGAAAGGATTCGCAATTAAAGTTAATACCTTTCTCAAGTATATTAACCCTTATCTTAAATTATTGATCGGAATCTATTCACTTAGTAATATAATTTAGAACTACATTAATATACAATGAATTCTCACACAAAAATAATAACTTCCCGAAAGAATCATGTATCTTATCTTTAAATACATATGTAATTCTCTTCAGTTATGTCAAGATCTCATTACCCATACGATTTCTTAATCATCATGCACAATATCATAAATTAATACTCTAGAAATATCAATTAACAATAAAAACACATAATTAAATCAAGAAAGATAGAAATTTTATTGAAAATTATTAATAAATCCAATAGTCACATGAAACTCCAGGTTCCATAGTCCTAAATATAAAAATCTTAAGTTATCATGATGAAATTAAAGTTACTGCAAAATCAAGAAATAAAACATGAAAAACTCTTTTTGTTGATGAAAAATCTCTTCAATCTTGAAGTTAAATGATGCTTCTACCTTTTCTCTTCTCTTCTCTTCAAGCCTTTTCTATGTTGAATGTGAAAAGTTATACCCAAAACCCTCATAAGTCCTTATATTGTATATCAAGAAGTTTCCTTTTTTTTTTTTTTTTCACTAGATACAGTTTATGACACAGTTGTGTTCCTAGGTTGTGTAACTCACTGACTTTCGGTGTTAAAATCATCTTAGGAAAGAATAGCTTGGGGATACGATTGTGTAACTTACTGACCAAAAATTGCCACTTTTTCCTATTGTATAGACACAGCCTAAAGACAAGGTTGTATCTCTAGGTTGTGTAACTTTCTGACCATCAACCTTGTTTTCCTATGATAATAAGCCTCTTAATTGGACACAATTGTGTTTACTGGTTGTTTCTCGTTTCAAAACTTCATAGCTCCTTCATTTGAACTCTAAATTGAGTGAAACTTGATTCCTTTCCTTCGTTTTCAATCTAAGAACACGTTCAAACTTTGAAATCAAAATTTTACTCAATTAACTATCAATTTCTTTTAAAAACAAGTAAAAATAAAAGGGAAATGCTATAAAATCACTATATAAAGTGTATTTAAAATAAGAATTATTAATTGCTTGAAGGATTACCTCCATTTTGAGGTATTGAGTACTGCATTGATTTGATACTTGGCATTGCACTATTGAATAAGCCTGCTTATAGAATGAATTCCAAACAAGCTATAGAGCTCTATAGACAAGTCAATAAACTATTGGAGAAGGGATATGTAAGAGAAAGTCTTAACTCTTATACTGTGCCTGCATTGCTTGTATCAAAGAAGGATGGTGCTTAACGTATGTGTATGGATAGTAGAGCTATCAACAAGATTATAATCAAGTACAGATACCCCATTTTGAGGCTAGATGATATGTTAAATGAACTAAGCAATGCCAAGGTGTTCAGTAAGATTAACCTAAAATCAAGATATCACCTGATTCGAATGAGGCAAAGGAGTGAATGGAAAACTGCTTTTAAGACCCGACATAGCCTATACGAGTGGATGGTCATGCCTTATGGACTGTCAAATGCCCCAACCACTTTTATGAGATTAATGAACCATGTTCTAAGAGACCTAATCGAGAAGTTTGTTGTTGTCTATTTTGATGATATCCTTATCTACAATACAACTTGGGAGGTCATATTGAATATCCCCAAGCTATTTTCGATATCTTCTAACTAGAGAGACTGTTTGGAAACATGAAGAAATATTATTTTTGTCAAGAGGAGGTAATCTTCCTAGGTTACGTAGATAGTGGAAGAGGATTGAGAGTTGATGAAGAGAAGGTTTAAGCCATTGTTAAGTAGCCGACCCCAACTTCATGTACCGAGGTGAAGAGTTTTTATGGATTGGCATCCTTTTATCGATGCTTTGTTCAAAGATTCAATACTATAGTAACACCTCTAATTGAACTAATGAAGAAGAATGTAGAGTTCACATAGGGTAAGAAAGAAGAGAGGAGTTTTGCCAAAGTGAAAGCAAGGTTGAAGTTTGCATCAGTTTGGGCTTTGCTAGACTTTGATAAAGTGTTTGAACTTGAATGTAATGCATTAGGTATCAACATTGGAGTTATGCTAATGTAAGAAGGTTGACTTATCACTCATCATAGTGAAAAGCTTCAAGGAGCAGATTTGAACTATTCAGTATATGTCAAAGAACTCTTGGGCTTAATTAGAGCTTTTTCCGTATAGCAGCAATATCTTATACTAAAGGAATTTGTCATATATACAGATCATGAGTCCTTAAGATGGCTGTAGAGCCAATCAAAGCTTAATGGATTGAATTTCTAGAAGGGTTTAACTTCGTCATCAAATACAAGCAAGGCAAGAATAACGTAGTTGTCGATGCTCTATCATTCTTCTCACCGAGTTGCATACCAAACTGCTAAGGTTTGTAAGCATCAAAGAGCAAAATCAACATGATCCTCATTTTGGTTCTATATATAGATGTTATCAAGAAGGATGGGCAATGGATGAATACCATATGGAAGATGGTTATCTATTTTAAGGTGGCAAATTTTATGTGCCAACCTATTTAACAAGGGAGCTGTAGGTGAGAGAAGCACATAACAGAGGACTCTCTAGACACTTTAGAGAACGAAAGACTTATGAGCTCTTGAATGATAGGTTCTTTCGGCTTGAAATGAAACGTGATGTGCATTGTATGATTGAGGAATGCGTTATTTGTAAGAAAGCAAAAAGCCGAGCAAAACAAAGGAAGGAAATGCCTACCTATTCCAACTAAACCATAGATTAACCTAAGTATAGATTTTATCCTTGGATTGCTCTAAACTACCTAAGGCAAAGACTTTATGATGGTTGTTGTAGATAGGTTCAATAAGATGCCACACTTTGTGCCTTGCACTAAAGATTAAAGATGCTTCAATTATTGCTTCTTTGTTTTTGTAGGAAATTGTTCGCTTGCACGAAGTGCCGAAGAGTATGGTATTAGATCACGATCCAAAATTCTTGAGCCATTTCTAGTGTACTCTTTGGTGTTGGATGAGAATCAAGCTACCATTTAATACTTCTTGTAATCCCTAAACCAATGGTCAAATAGAAGTTGTCATCGTACTCTAAGGTCACTACTTTGAGTTATAGTGGGAAAGAACTTAGCTAACTGAGATGTTTGCCTCCCTGTAGTAGAGTTTGCTTACAATAGAATCATACATGCTACTATCGGACATGCCCCATTTGAGGTCATCTACTGTTTCAACCCTGAGTTGCCCCTTAATCATACCCCGATGCCCTTGACTAACCAATAAGATCCAAAAGCAAGAACCAGAGCTTATTCCTTCCAATAGATCTACTAACAAGTTGTCCAAGACATTGATTGAATTGTTAGAAAGCTAAAAGAGAAAGGCAAAGGAAGGAAGACCAAGCAGTTTCAGCCTAGTGATCAAGTGTAGCTACATTTGAGTAAGGAAAAGTTTTCTAATAAGAGGAAGAACAAGTTGTCTGCCAGAGCTGAAGGACCATTAAGATCATCCAAGAGATTAACAACAACACTTACTAATTAGAGTTGCCAAAGGACTTCAAAGTGACCAATGTGTTTAATGTTGCCTTCCTTAGTCCTTACCGAACTAAGGAAGACTTTGATGAGGTTCAGCCGAATTTGATCCCAAATCCTAATCAACTCAATACAAATGATATGAATCAAGCCACCCAACCTTAACTTAAACTCGAGCCTGAGCTTGAGGACTATAGAACATAGCAAGCCGAGTTCTCTCTTTACACCCCACAATTAAAGAGTTCAAGCTATTGCAGCCTGCTAACTAACTATCTTGTCAAAACCAAACCCTCTTGTGCTATTCAATAATTGCCAACTGCCAACTTAAAGTATATTTGGACACTATCCAACCATTTACCCAATTGACCTGAGTTTAAGCTATACTAAGTACATCCAAGATGAATTCACCTCAGAAGAGTTACCTGCTCAGCTCATATCTACATCATTACTCGACAACAACCAAGTTAGCCGTACAGTTTGTCTGTTTTGCCAAGCGTACGACCATTAATCATTTGCTACATGTCCGACACCCAAATGATAGAATTTTCCATACAGAATGCTTGCTTTTGCTGATTTTTCCATTTATGCCCTTTGAACATTCCTTTATACTTATTATGGACATTACCCTTTTTAGTCTTTTTTATTTGTAGCAGTTGCCCTAATATTTTGGGTATAAATACCTATTGTAAAAGTAGCCACAACAACACAAACATATTTGATATTAAATATACTACTCTTTTCGTAAGCATTGCCCTTTATTTGATTGCTTATTTTACTCTTATCTTAACCTTTAAGTAAGGCTAGGTACCGAGTACCTTTATTGAGTTAGCTCGTATGTCATATTGAGTTCATTCTTTGAGTTCTCAGTAGCTTCCTAATGCATAATATCCTTGGAGTGGATCAAGGTTTGCTTGTTTATTGCTTTGCTCTTATGCATTTCCATCCTTATTTTCAAGCTTTCTGTAAGCTTAGACTCACCTCGATATGTGCGCCTTTACCGGTTCATGGTGTACATCGTATTAAGATAACTCTAAGTTAGTTGAGCAGAAATTAGAGGATAACATAGAGGAAGATCTAAAGAATAGGTACTTAAAGTAGAGGAGGCAGAAGTAGAGATAAAGGAGGAAATCTAATAAAAATATGTATGTTGTAGTGATGAAGGAATATTTATGCATCAAGAGTAAGTATGCAAATTAGATACTAAAAATGTTTGGCTTTGATAAAGTTATGAGTGCTACAACACCTCTGTCTACTTCTACTAGGTTAAATCTAGACTGGAATAGTAATAAGGTAAATGAGAAGTTTTATAAAAGCTTAATAAGATCTCTTTTATACTTAATTGCATCTAAACTAGATATTCTATTTAGTGTTTGTATTTGCATTAGATTTCAAAGTAATCCAATTGAAAGACATTTAGCTATTGTTAAGAAAATATTTAAATATCTTTCTTACACTTTTAAATTAGGCACTTGGTACCCTAAAAATCAAAACTCTAGTTTATTAAGATATTCAGATGCTAATTATGTAGGATGTAAGATTGATAGGAAGAGCACCTTAGTCACTTGTCAAATTGTTTAGGTGATAAGTTAATCTCTTGGTCATCTAAAAAACAGAATTCAATGGCTCTTTCAATAGCTGAAGTTAAGTGTGTATCAATTGAAAATTATTGTGTATAGATATTTTGGATTAAACAACAATTAATGGTTATGGTTTAACATATAAAGATATTTCTATTAAGTGTGACAATACAAGTGCTATAAATTTGACAAAAGACCTAGACATCGTTCTAGATCCAAACACATTGAAATTTGACATTATTTCATAAGGAATCATGTTACTAATCATGATATGAGTATTGAATTTGTTTCTATAAATTTACAACTTGCAGACACTTTTACCTAGCCCCAAGAAAAGACAAGGTCTGAATTTATAAGGAATAAGTTTGGTATATGTAATCCTTTCTATTGAATTTGTAATATTTGTAAATTATTTTTTCTTACTTTTTTTATGCATGCACTGTGTAATTTGCCAAAAATAGCTTGTTATACATTTTTTTTTCATTAAAAATAAATTAGCCCAACTGTCTTGTGTTATTATAACAAATAAGGAAGTTTTTTTTTTAATCCCCCTAACTTGGTTTCAAAACCTCTCTTAACTGCTACGTTCAAAAGCACTTTCCCTCTCACTCTCAATTTTCAAATCCTTTAACCTACTACTCCTATACTCTCTCTTTCTCATCTTCTTTAAAATCCCTCACTTTTTCTTGTTTCTAATCATCATTTTTTCACAAAATCATGGAAACATATAAGAGAAAGTCATTTAGAATCATGAATGAGGGTGTCAAACAGTTATTTCTTCATCTTCTTCAAATACCATTATCATTAAAGAAGATCCTCAAATTGAAACCCTAAATCCTACAATCGAGAAATCAATTGAAAAGCCTCATTCAAGGGGAAATAAGAACTTTAATCACTTTTCATCTTCATCAAATGACGAACGTACTACATCTCAAGAATTGTCTCCACCCAAATTCGACAAAACCTCATATCCACCTTTTGATCATGCTCCTTCTAACTCTAAATCTACATAATCAAATGTTCCTCTTCAACAACTACTGAAGAAGAAATCTAATAAAAAACAATCAACCCTTGCTATTCTTAACCTTAGAAGCTCACCTAGAAGGAATACAAACAAAGCCAATTAAAGGCAACCAAGAAATTATTAAGAACTTAGAAAGAAATCAAGAAAGTTACTTGAATTCGGGTAACTGCAGGTATGAAGTCTCTATTAAGGAGTGACATAATTTGTTCCAATTCTTATCTTGATTTCAATTTCTTTAAGAAAAATGGTTTGATTATTTAGAAGTTCTTAGTACAAAAAGTCTCTACACAATTAAGGATAAAGTGAACGGTAATGCAATAGCTAAATTCCATATTAATATGGTTGAGGATGGGAAAGATTCTATTAAGTTAAAAAATGGAGGATTTAAGGTAATCATGGCAAGGCTGACATTATTGAATGTCTTGGTTTAGTAACTATGGTGAGATACCTTGATCTAAGGAGAGAACAAATTTATTAAGACTTGATAAATAGGGTAAAATTGCTTAGCTATGAGAAACCCTAGATTATATGGTTTACTTTAGAGGTCGTGAGAGATCTTGATCTAAGGAGAGAACAAATTTATTTAGACTTAACAAATGAGGTAAAATTACCTAGCCATGATAACCCTTGGATTATGTGGTTTACTTTAGATGCCAGACTATTTTGCAAGGTTGTGACTAGTTGTTTATTATCTAAGAAAGGTAGCTTAACTTCTATCATAAGGGAAGATGCTAGTGTAATTAGATCCATGATGAAGAAAGAACCAATAGATCTAGCATCATATATGATTAGGCATATGTTAATGAACAAGTGAAGGATGCCTTATGGATCTGTCATAATGAAGTTGCTGGAGTTTAAGGGATTTCAACTCCCTAAAGATAGTCCATATCCACTAAAGGTTAGGAAGGTTAAAGAAACTATGTTGTATCATATGAGCAATGAGGTTTTTAAAAGATTTGGTTTACTCAAGTTGGATCACACTTTGTTCATCCTAATAATAGGAAGGACAACTTTAAAGTGGAAGAATTGTTGGCATCGGCTAGGGGGAGGAGGTTGAGAACTAATTAAGAAGTTACTAACCAATAAGCTAGGGAAACTAAAGGGAAAGCTTCACTTGTTAAAGAAGAGGCTCAAGCTAAGAAAAAATAGAAGTTAATACCTATGATTAGTGGGAAAATGGAGATTAAACAACCCTTTGATTTGCAAGTTCTAAGTGAAGTGGCAGTTCAACAAGAAACAACAGATGAGAAAGCTGTTGGGAAAGATGAAGGCAAGGTGAAGAGAGATAGCTTTTCTCCAAAATTCAAGGAAGTGCTTCTTCAAACTCTTAGGGAACAAATCAAGACTTCCATTAAGGCTAGTTTTGAAACCACTTATAAGTTTCTATTAGAGAAAATTCAATAAAAAAAACATTAGATATGGAAAATATTTTGGAGTCTTACATTGTTAGTTGGCAAATTGAACATGTTAAGCTCAAGAAAGGAGGATTTTTCTATGTTTAATGAACTCAAAAGCCCGAGACTTCAGTCTAAAAATTAAACTCTAGAGTAGAGATTATGGATACTAGTCTTTAGTAGATTCATTCTATTATTGCAAGGCCACTTGATGTTCCTCTTATTTCCACTCAGCTTCCACCATCTCAGTTTCATTCTTCTACTTTGACTTCAAGCTAAACCACATTTCCTGCCCCACATCACAAGCCACCATCTCTCTGAGCCATATCAACTTCGATTTATGTCTAATTTTTAGGATCATCCGCATCATGTTTGTATTTATTTATTTATTTTTTTGTGTTTCTGTCTAGTTTATGTTTATATCATCTATATTCTATCTCTTTCACTTCATGTAATGCTTTAGTTGTATTGAACTATGTCTATTTTTGTGTCAATGACAAATTCCTTCATGTTTTGATGATCTTATCTCTCTTTCCTTCTTTATTTGCTGATAACAAAAAGGGGAAGAATTAGGCTAATCACACTTAAAAAAATATTTTGCTCATTTTCTAAATGTTAAGTTATTTGTTGTTGATTTAAGATGGTCAATTTTCTCAAATTATGCAAAATATTTTATACAAAATGTTTTGTTATCATTAAAAAGGCTAGTCATACATAAATATATATATATTTTGCTTATTGTCTGAAAGTTAAGTTAATTGTTGGATTTAAGATTGTCATTCTTTTTTTCCAATTATGCAAAATGTTTTGTTATCATAAAAAAGGAGGAGAATATTAAGTTCTCTCAAGCAACATGTTTTTATGATAACAAACATTAAAGTTATCTAATCAAGTTTTAAGAGTTAAATAGTTTCAAGTAAAAAGTTTTAATTTTAATTTGCAATCAATTCAACCCCTGCCCTTTCTTAATTGCTTAAGATAGATCAACATTCTTAATTTCAAGCTTAGATTCGGTTGCTTAAATGAATGAATATAGACATGTTTTTTGTCTCAATTTGTAGAGCTCCATGTCGGCAACATAGAAATGTAAAGGATTTGGATCGATCTTAACCAAAAATGGATGAAAAATGGCTAAGAAAGTAGGAGTTCGTACAAGTAAGGTTCGAATGTCTTAGTTGTTTCTAGCTACTGAGAAGATGTCGACATAGCACTCATATGGTGCCACATCAGCTACTTGGACCAATTGATGGTCACCACTTGTACTTGCTCAATAGGCACACTAACCAGACAATGATGTGTAACATGTAATGGGAGCAAAACGAAAAATACACTTTGTGCATTTTGCTAGAATAAAACCTAAGATACCTCCTTCACTCACAATCCTTAGTCAAAGCTCTTTACTAGTTAGACTATTGACTCACACCTTAATTTGTGTTGTTGATATGAGGCAAGTATAAATATTAAATTTTAATACAGCGGATGTAAGTTTGAGTCGATCACTTAGAGACCTTGTGTACTAATACTAACCTTAACTATATTATTTAACCAAAAGATTATGATAAGTTTGAATGAATTTAAAGAACTAAAATTAATAAACTAAACTGATTATGAGATTTAACTAAACAATTAACAAGTATTAAATGAAAGAACTACTTCAATTTGTGGTAGTTGTTGTTGAGGAAGCACCTAGGGTAAGATAAGGGATGAGAACTAATAAATGAAGGCTTTTGGCTTGCTTTAATTTTTGGTAGTTGTTATAAGGAACATGGTAGTAGGTTCTCTAGGAGAATTTAAGTTCTATTTAAGTACTAGAATGTATAAGTGTGTACATGTAACTACGCAAGATGGTGCCTCAATATATATATACACTTATAAGAAACCTCTACGTGTGAATATTGGTAATTTTGTAGTACTTAGTATATATTCAATTTTAGTTTAGTCTTATCATCAACTTAGAGGCCATATGATCGTACTGTCTCTTTGGCACTGATATGTAGATGAACAGGCTCTGGGAGGTGAAGCACTACACCTTAGCATCCATCCTCTACCTCTACATCCACCTCTATAACTACAATAGTTACTAAATGATTCGCTCTCATTGCTACTAATTTGTTACTCATGAATCAATCATTCATTGCCTCATTAATTTCCTCATGTATCATCCAATCTTAACTTTAGTTTCGAATTCAAAACTTCTTTGAAGAAGAAGGTTGACGATATAATGCTCGCTAAAACTATGTATGGGTGAAAGGAACTTGAATTTGGTCACTTAGTATCAACTTTACACCTACCATATTGCTAGCTCATCAAATTTTTCTATCTCATATTTTTTTTTTAATCATAAACTCTTCCCTTTTGATAAAATAAAATAAAAGGCTTATATGGGATGTTCTTTATTTTTAAGCCTAACCGTGCGATTCACAACTACCACCATGGATTTTGGACAAATCTAACTCGACGAAACCAGATTCTCCACCGTTCGCCTTTTTAACACTAATCTTTGAAAACCCAGTTTTTAATTCAATCTAACTAATTTATGCACCCAAATTGGCCACTTTCATCTTCGGGAACATTTAACCCACTTTTTTGTGTAAATTAAAGAATCCATTTCGGCTTGGCATTCGTAGAAAAAGGCTTTTTGAGGTGGTGGGTTAGGATATTAGATGTGGTCACTAAATATGGTTTTAGCCTAAGGTTAGAGGTGGCTTGGCTATTACTTTCAAGTTAAGCGGGATGGTGGCTAAGTATCTAGAAGTAAGGCCGGTAGTGTCATGGGAGTGGCCACTGTTGAATAGGTTTTAGGTGGGCAAGCGATTTGGGTTAGTTTGTTTTCGACATGGGTTTCAAATGGAAAGGGAATATAGGTTAATTTCTCAGTATCTTGATTCTTTAATTTCTCAATTGTTTTATTTTGAGCGAAAAATCCACATTATCTAGTAGAGTTTATGAGATTTTCTTTTAATGGACAATGATATGTGTCACGTGATAATTGATTTTAAATGTCATATTATCAAACTTTTCTGATAGTGTTAAAAGCAAGCAGTAAGATGATACTTTAAAGTCAACCCGATACTGAAATTGGGGTTTAAAAAAATAAACTTTTTTAGCTGCAAAATGATCTAAAATTCAGTTACCAAATTTGACATTATTTCAATTGACAGGTTTAGAAAAATTTCATTTCCTCTAAACCGCCTTTAAAAAAGAAAAAGAAAATTGTATAAAAGGATAAAAATTTGTTGTTGCATCAACACGACAGGTCACGAATTAACTGCTAAGCATTTTCCGGTAAAAAAGCAGCGAAAATACTATAGTTTTTTGGTATATCTGTTGACGATTCTTAAATTGCCATAAAATCCCTGCAGCCGCCACCACGAAAATCCTGATAAACCACCAAAACCGTAGCCCCTAAACCCTAGTTCTGACTTTTCCCCACTATCTACTCCTTTTCTTACTCGTAAACGCTAAAACCCTAATTTCCTCTCCACCATGGGTCGCCGAAAGAACACCGATACCTCAATGAACTCAAATCAACAACCCCAACCTACAAGGATTCGATTCCAAGACGCTGATGAAGAACCTACGGAGAGTTCAAACCTTGATGAAACTATGTGCGATCCAGATGACTCCACGGAGATGAATAACGACGACGATTCGTTTCCCGATACCGATGATAAAACTAGTGCCGATTATTACTTCGATTCCTATTCTCATTTCGGTACTGATTCGATTTTGATAAACAGGACTTCTTTTGAGCTTTGGTTTTAAAATTATTAACTTCGGACTTATTTGGTTTTGTTTATTATTTTTGCAGGTATTCATGAAGTAAGTGTGCTGTTGGATTGAAATTTGACTAAATATGTGGTTATATTAACCGATGACTTAACAGCACGGATTAAGGACCGTGTAAGACATGTTTAGGGTCCTGTTAACAAAAATAGATATTTGGTTTTGTTTGTGTTGCAGGAAATGTTGAAGGATGTAGTGAGGACGAAAACTTATCAGAATGTAATTTATCAAAATAAGTTTCTATTTAAGGACAAAGTGGTTCTTGATGTGGGAGCTGGGACGGGAATTTTGTCCTTGTTTTGTGCAAAAGCGGGGGCGCGACATGTTTATGCGGTATGTTTTGAAATTCCAAATGCTTTCCTTCTATTGATCTCTTTCTAGATGATAAGATTGAGTAGTGTCAGTTACCCAAAAAAGGACTTAAGATAGTGTTTCTTTCTTGTTACTTTGCTGGTCATACTCACTATAGATTAGTTACTTTAGGTTGAATGCTCTCATATGGCTGACATGGCAAAGGAGATCGTCGAAACAAATGGATTTTCCGATGGTAATATTTTACATTCAATTGCAAAATCTCGATTTCAACTCCTACACGTATTGATACCCAGTATGTGTTTATGTAGCTTTGCTTTATTGCAGTTGTAACAGTTTTGAAAGGCAAAGTTGAAGAACTTGATCTTCCAGTTGCTAAAGTTGATATAATCATATCGGAGTGGATGGGATACTTCTTGTTGTTTGAGAACATGTTGAATACTGTCTTGTATGCCCGTGACAAATGGCTTGTAAGCTCCTGTCTTGTAATCACTATGTATCTTCTCTATATTATGATTACAAAAATCAACTTCTCTGATAAATCGATGTTATCACCATTATGTTATGTGCAGTCAATTGAATAAGGTGTCAAGGCTATATGCTTCAGATTGTATTTATTTCTTTTTTCACTTCTCATTTTAGGCTTGTTGTATTAAAGGTGTTCAATGTTCTTTAAAAGATACTTAGTGCCTTGCCTATTAATTATTGGGTCTTGTTGTGCTCTACTTGTGCTATAGCTTTGTACATATAGGATATAGATTGTAATCTTGATGAATTATTGCATTGCAGGTAGTGTTTGTACAGCTTGCATGTTCTGATAGTTTTATAAAACCTCTGTAGGTGAATGATGGGGTTGTTCTCCCTGACAAAGCTTCACTATATTTGACAGCCATTGAGGATGCCGAGTACAAAGAGGACAAGATTGAATGTACATATATTCACTTTCTTTATAAAGTTTATAGAATCCCTTATAATGCTATATTCATTTTATAATTCAACATTCTTTTTTACTCAGTTTGGGAGAATGTCTATGGATTCAACATGAGCTGTATCAAGAAGCAAGCTATGATGGAGCCACTTGTTGATACGGTTGACCAGAACCAGATTGTTACAAACTGCCAGTTGCTTAAGGTGGGAATCGTATCGATCGCATTTATAGTTTGAGACAATTGCAGATTCATCTACATGTTTATGTGCTACATGAGTCAATTTTTCTTCTCTAGAAGTTGTTGAGGAGCTCTTCTACTTATCTGGATTAATTTCCTGCTTTTCCAGACTATGGATATCTCCAAGATGGCTCCTGGGGATGCTTCCTTTACGGCTTCTTTTAAACTTCTGGCTGAACGTGATGATTACATCCATGCATTGGTAGCATATTTTGACGTTACCTTTACAAAATGCCATAAATTAACTGGCTTTTCAACAGGTATACAGTTTGTTCTCTGCTTCATAAAAATTTTATATTCTGCGGTCTTTGTTATGAGTAAAGTAAGTATCGCTGTAGATTGCTACGCAGTTTCTTTTCTGTCCCTTTATATTCATTGATGTTTTTTTTTTTGGGCGACAAGTTTCAGCCTTTCTTAACTCTTGTTTATGTTTATTTGACGACATGAGCTTTTGGGTATAGCAATGGGGAATTTTGAAACAAATCTCGGTTTTTATATCTGGTGCAGGGCCAAAATCACGGGCAACTCATTGGAAACAAACAGTTCTTTATTTGGAAGATGTCCTGACCATATGCCAAGGGGAGGCACTGGTTGGTAGCATGACCGTTGCACCAAACAAAAAGAATCCTCGTGATGTTGATATAAAGCTTAAATACTCATTGAATGGTAGTCGCTGCTCAGTCTCAAGAACCCAATTTTATAAGATGCGATGAGAGAGTTTTTAGCATCTCTCCTCTTTCTATAGAATCGATGAAGTATGTTTGTGGGCACTTGGGTTGTTCCACAGGTTGTAATGCTAACCTAAGGTCTTTCGTCCAATTTGTATTATTAATTCGTTCTTTTCTTCATGATTATGAATTTACATTGAAACTGTGGTCGAGAATATCCTTTTGCAATGTGGTTGTTCATCTATGTTTGCCTTTACTGGAATATCTAGTCGATGTCGATGTCGTCCAATATTTTGGGACGTTCTGCAGACGAGAGTTTTAGACACAGCAAATGTAGGCGCATTGCTGGTGTTATTGTAACGTATTTTTGAGGATGGAACAAAATAGAAATGGAATTGTGCTTTTGTGGAAGCTAAATGGGGAATGGATTACTAGGACCACTCTTATGTGGTTCTTTCGATTTTCCACAGTTGGTGGTATCCCTTTAGCATTGAAATCATGTTTGTATTCAAATTATATGTTTATATTTTTGCAGTGGTTTTTTTTTTTTTTTTTTTTTATTTCCCTGCTTATACGAAGTTGCCACCAAATCATAGGACTCTTGAATTTCCTAAGGCAAGTCATTGCGACTTTGATTACAATCCAATATTAGGTGATAATTAACCTATCGAATTTGTGGTTGTACACCAGTACTCTTCTACGCTTGAGAAGGTTGCTGCTGACTCGAGGCGGTGGATCACGGTGATTCAATGCAGGTGGTTTTAAGTGATTGCATTCAGATGAGTGTATATTAATGTTAATTAATTCTAGTTTTGATGCGATAAACCGGGATCAAGGCCATTCATGGCAACAAAACAAAAACATTACAATTATGAATGTCTTTTCTGTTTCCTCTGGAATGTACCTAGATTTCCTCGATGTATATGCACATGGCTCATATTTAAATTTCCAAACTCCTCTCAATTGTGAGCTCAAACCTCGGTACAGAAATCTTCCACGAAGTCATCTATCCGACGAGACAAAATCTTAAGCACGAGCAAGTTTTTGGCAATCTTAGTGAAAATAAATGGAGAAATTATACCAAGAAGATCAAGAAACGCATTCAAGGACAATCTTTTCATCAATGCTCCTCTCCTGTATCCGAAGTACTAAAATTTAATGATGAAATCATAGTTTTGATGCGAAGCACTTATGTAAGATTGGTGAAAAATAAGTAATTAAAATGTTACCGGGAGGGGGGTTTTGAGAAGATGAGGAGATAGGGAGCAAAAGTAAAGATTAGTCAAAACACTGAAGTGGAGAACGGTTGTAATGCCCAAGTGAACCTTTTTTCAGTAGGCCAAGTTGTACACGTGTAGCATCTGCTTAAGGATTGAGCTGTATGAGCTTGGACAAAAGCCCTAAATCATGACAACGGGTATAAACGAGTCAAATTACTCGTGAAATATTTAAATTTAACTCGATATTTACTTGAGTTTGATTCTAGAAAAATTGAATTAAGATCGAGCTCAAACTTGAGTTTCATAATACTTAGCTCGATTAGCTTACGAACTTAATCAAGCTTGAGTTGGATATGAATATCAGTTTAGTTCAAGTCAATTTTGAGCACTAATATTACTATAATTAGAAAAAATATATATATTTTCTAAATAAATTAAATTTAAACGAACTTAATCAAATTGAGTTCGAGTTTATTTAGTGCTATTTCAATTTAAGCTCGAGCTTAAAATTTTAAGCTCGATCGAGTTTAAGTGAAGCTTGAGCTCAAGTTTAGCATTATATTGTTTCGACTCGACTTATTTATAGCTCTAGTTATGACTATTCTCTAATTATAATAAATAAGTACATTTAGTGGCCTTTTTTAAAAAATAAATAAATTAATTAAAAAAAGGATAACTATAGATGGATGTAACCATAGTCACATGTGAGGAATATTTTACGTATCTTGTGGGAAAATATTACAAATCTATATATTGTCTATGTAAACATATAAAAATCAATGACAAAACACAAAAAAACATTGTTTCTCCCAAATGTTGTTCTCGTATATGAGCTGCACTGCGTGTGTGTTGTCTCTGTGAGCTTGGTTTTCTTCCTATTTTTATGTCAATGCAACTCCCCTGTTGCATAAAATGACATCATAGATATGCTTCGTGACATAGTCAAGAGATAATGAAAATATCCATATTATATTATTGAGAAAACAAAATAACTGAAGATCTGCAAAAGTCTACATTTACAAGATAATGACATCCAGTATAATTAGGTCTCAGTATTATGTGATGGCTTGTGAAATGCTCCAAGAAAAAAAAAAAAAAATTTAAGGAGAAAGGATAAATAAGTAAATCCTGACCACAGGTCCAGTAATTCACAATTACATAATTCCTCTTTCCTTTCTTTATAAAGCTGGTTTGACTTGCAATTAAGCATGTAAGCCCACCCCTAGTGAAAATCCTGGTCTACAGTTACGTGAGAATCAGTTGCGCTCACCGAAACAACTTAAACCTAATCCTTAACTCCCCATAATATCACAAGCTTCCTTTTTAAGGAGGATCTTCAATTAAAGCAACCCTGAGAATTAAGATAATCTCAGTCTACCTTCCATTCTATATTTGTAGATTTGCTTTGGTTAATTCTAATTTTCATATTTTCGCTTAAACATCGTTATTGGTGGTGTTAAGAACGAGTTAGTGTAAAAACCCTCTTGTTGGTGTAAGGGAAGTTTAAGCGGGTAAGTGTTTCTCTTGTCCCTACTTGTTAGGTTATTTAAGATCTCTCATAAATTAATATTTTAGAAGGTCTGGCAAATTGTGTGTTAGGTTTGTTTTGACTTCTTGTTGAGATCAATTTGACGTAAATTCTTTTTACCCTTGTTTTATTATTGATGATGAATAGGGGATTTTGTATAAAGTAAAATCCGTTGTTATATATGGTACCTTGTGACTTTACTTTTAAGGTTGAAGATGGTTTTATAGCTGACAGGATTTCGTATTTATGGGAGTCGAGGAAATTATTATTTTATGTTCTCACTCAATTTTCGGAATTAGTAAAGATGATATTATCGATTAATGGAATTTATGATTAAAGAGGTGAGTATGATAACCCGAAGTTTAATCATGGATGGTACAGTTTACAAAAGTTTGTTATTACTTTAATCATGGAAAATTTTCGAGGATTAAAGGATGGATATATTGAAATTTATTTTAATTCAAAGTTGATAGTAAAAGTGTTCTTAGAAAAGTTCTGTTGATTGCTGTTGGTCAAAAATGTTTTATGCACACCTAAGGTTTGCGGGAGGGGGTGTTATGTTTCGATCGTGCCAACCTAAAATTAGGGTACAATCAACTAGCCACAGGGTTGTCAGTCAACCACTTTAACCAAGCTGATCAATCAGACAGGATTTTAAGGCCTATTTTGCAGCCTTATATATAATACAATAACCACAACAATCACAACAATAATAGTAGTGATGAATATATATGTGTATTATATGTATATATACGTAGTAATAAGTAAATCACATCGTATTAGAGAAAATTATAACGGAGAAGATCAACGTTTTGGAATAATTTCAAATATGAGATCAATATTTTAAAAAATTCAAATAAGGAATTAATATTTCACAAAGTGATTTAATTCAAATAAAAAATTCATAATTATCAATTTATAAAATTATTTTAGCTAATTTGTGAAATATTAATTCTTTATTTGAACCACTTTATAACTTTTTTAAATGTTAATCCTCTATTAAACTTATTATCAAACATTGATCTCTTTAATTATAATTCTCCTTATCATATCATAATATATAGTTTTGAAAGCTTTTTTTATATATAGTTTTTGAATCATAATACTTTGTCATTATTAGGTTTCATAAAATTAATATTTTAAAATGCCATTTAGTTTTTTAAAATTAATCTTTTCTTCTATTCTCATTACAATACATTCATTTAGCATTTAATACAATATATATCCATAATTGGCTCAAGTTCCTTTTTAATTTGTTTTAACATTATAGATATATGTACATACTTTCCCTTATATAATTTATGACAAGTACAAGAATATTAATACACTATGGACACTATTCTCCTCAAATATGCATAGATTACCATCTAATGCATTCACTAAATTTGATTTGATTTGTTTTATATTTATATAGTATAAAGTTCCATTGTTATTTATATTATAATGCTTCATTCTTATAAATATAGTATTTTCTACATTGTGGCATTTTTTTTTTCTAGAATAGAGTAATTGATTGCTCTCATATAGAAGATCTATTAACTTCAAGACGTCTTCACTCTTGTTAAAGTTATTAAACAAAGTCATTGTCTCACTAACCTTACCTTGAATAATGTTATTAAAACCTATTGCTAGAGTTGGCTTTCTTAAGCACCATTACAATAGTGCCTTCAAGAATACAATAAATCAATAGAATTTTTTTTCTTTTCTCAATAGCGATGTACTTTCATAAGTTCTTCTTTTTTATAATATTTAATTCTATGGATGTGAATTTGCAACATTTGATGTTTTAAATTTGTAATATTTAAACTTTCTTTATAATCGTACTCATCATTCTATATATGGTGGTATATGGTTAGATAATGCATTTCATCTATTAAAAAATAATAATAATACATTGAGTATTTACTCCATAGTCACAAGAAAAATCAGACTAAGACCAAACGTAAGCCATACAAAGGGACTTCCCATGAAAGATAACCCTTATATGTAGTATAGTGATTGAAAATATCACAAACCTAAACTAAACAGCAATGAAGACCATCAAAAGCCGAAGAAGGGCTGTAACTTTAGGAGTTTAACTGATGTGCTAATACTTTTCGGTGGCCATCATAGAAGCCGTCATGGACATCATCCATAGTCATTTATAATCTCAATTGAAGAGGTATTGCCTAATCTAATGTTTCTGTTTTGTTGACACTCAACTAATAGTATTATCGAAGTTCCATTTCGTATATATAGTAGAACTATTACTTCGTATGATTCATCTAATCTTATTGTATTTTTTCTCAAAGCATTTTACTCTTTTAAATCATTTAATTCCTTTTATTGTGTATATCATATTTCTTGAATATATTTAGATAATAAAAAATTCTACATTTATTGTTATCTATAAACAATACATCAAAATTGTCAAATAGGACTATAAGTAATTCTCATGGATATTGTTGAATTTTACATAGAAATATAATGGTTCAATAGCTAATAATTAGCTTTGTAGTATAATTTTTTTTCTTTATTTTAGAAGTTCAACAATTTCTTCTTCTTCTTTTTTTAATTTTTGATATATTATGACTGACACTAAATATATGCTTTGTATTATATTGTAAGCAATAATACCAAAACGAAAAGTTAATTAATACCTTCAAATATTCGTTCTTATCCATGAACGTATGATATAATTTATTCATGAAAAATCCTTTAACTAAGTTCTTATATATGAATAAATAATATAACTTATTCATGGAAAATTCTTTGACTAAGTTGAAGGATATTTTTTCTTTTCTTTTTTTTTTCCTTAAACGAATTAAAGTGACTAGCAAATTGGAGATTTTAATCCTTAATGAAGTTAAAATCACTAATATAATCATAATCCAATTTTACGACAAATAATATTGTGCATTTAATTACAATTTTCTTATCTTTATTTCAATTTAATGATGCTATGTGGAGCCCCGGTCTGATCTTTAGTTGTTATACATTTCATATCCTAAAACCTCTTGAACTACTTTGCTTAAAAAAAATTGATGCTTCAATTGAACTATTATGTGATTAAGTATGTTTGTTAACAATGTGATATTCTCAGTAAGGGCCATAAACAATAGATATAGAGAATAATTTTTTGATTACATAATTTATGCTTTTATTTAGTGGATTCTATTTATCAAAAGAAACAATAATTAAATAGTTAGTATTATTGAAGGATATTTTTTATTTTCTTTTTTTTTTCCTTAAATGAATTAAAGCGACTAGCTAATTGGAGATTTTAATCCTTAATAAAGTTAGAATCACTAATATAATCATAATCCAGTTTTATGACAAATAATATTGTGCATTTAATTACAGTTTTCTTATCTTTATTTCAATTTAACAATGCTATTTGGAGCCTCGATTTAATTTTTAGTTGTTATATATTTCATGTCCTCAAACCTCTTGAACTACTTTGCTTAAAAAAAATTGATGCTTCAATTGAACTATTATGTGATTAAGTATGTTTGTTAACAATGTGATATTCTCAGTACGGGCCATAAACAGTAGATACAGAGAATGATTTTTTGATTACGCAATTTATGCTTTTATTTAGTCGATTCTATTTGTCAGAAGAAAGAGTAATTAAATAATTAGTATTATTAAAAGAATTTTTTTGTTGATGAAAGGAAATAAATGTTATGGTTATTTGCTTGCTTAATGCTTAACAAAAGAAATTTCTATTGGTTAAAAGTAATTAATTTTGTACAACTCTCACTCATAATAAATAATATTAATTTATACAAAATTTATTATCCATAAACAATTGACATGTACTAATAATTTTGAAAAATACTCACGAGATGTCTACAAAATTCATTATAAATGATATTTATTATGCTTGAGACATATACAAAATTTCATTAAGAGTAATTGAATGTATATAAAATTAATTTCCTACACACACTTTCCATACAAATCATGTGATTTTTTTAATCTTTTTTTTTTTTATGATGGTAATAATATATATATTTTTTTTTTTGGGACAAATGGTTGTGGTATGATTTAGTTAATTAATATGTCATAAATTCTCTTATATAGTTTTGTTTATCTTTTGTATATGTATTGCAGTACATATGTCATGCTTCATGTTTTGAAGGGAAGTGGGGGCATTCAACTTGGAGCTTAATGTGAATTAAGTGGTGTCAGTAGGAGGTTTGTCTATTGGGTTGCGTATTCTCTCAAGGTGAGGTTGGTTTCCCATGAGCAAACTAGTCGGGAGTTAGTGCCGCTCTTGTAATGATGGCCATAGCAAGCAGAAAACCATAGAAAAGTTAAGCCTCCTAATCATATAAAGGCCAGTGATAATGTCGAATGGTACTCCTTAAGATAAAAGGGCCTGCAATAGTATTGGGAAAGCAGAAAGGGAAAAGGATGGATCGCTATTCGTGATATGATAGATATGATGAGGTAAATAATGGTCAAGCACCACATGAGCATATAAGGAAGAGGTGAACCTCCTGTCCAGTGATAAGTAGTATTAGAGTGCAAAAGTTTCAACCCAGTAAAGCCATCTAAATGCCACCTATTGTGTTGAATGAAAAGGGTAGTTTTTGTTGACAATTAATCTCATGTGGATAAAGCTTGAAGGGAGGGTTAGCCACCAGTTGAAGAACATCATTGCTAAATGAGGCAACTGTATTGTAAGCAATATTGTAACAAGGCCCTATCCAAATCTAAAGAAAATGAAATGCACTTTAGAGGGTAGACCTTACTATTAAGTAATTCAATAAGAGGCGATCTCAAATGATAAGAAGAAAGGGTGAGAATGAGGGAATGCTTGTTGAAGCCTTGAGTCCTAGTAGAGATAATCTTGGTGTGGAGTTAGGTAATAGAAGAATAGAATCAATGATCTAAAGGTCAAGGTTAATGGTGAAGAGTTCGGCCTACAGTGAGAGCATTATGGATTTAGGTGAAAGAGAATGTCATGGTTTATATTCTAAAGGAAAGTAGAAGTTTTCAACTTAGAGCTTACTGTGAAGTGAGAGGCATTAGTAGACAATTTGTTCATGGGATCAGATATTCTCTCAAGGTAGGGTTAACATTCCGTGAGCAAACTAGTTGTGAGCTAATACCGCTCCGTTAATGATAGCCATGATAAGCTGAAATTAGTATGGAAGTTAAGCCTCTCAATCATATGGTAGATGGTGACAATGCTAGATGATACTCCTTAAGATAAAAGGGTTTGGAACAACTTGGGAAAGTACGAAGGGAAAAGAGTTTATCATCCTTGAGATGTGTAGATACAATGAGGCAAAGGATAGTCAAATGTTGTACAGACACATAAGAAAGGGGGTGAATCTCCTGTCTCGTGATACATGCTTATTGGCCAATAACCAATTGATTGTGCATTGAATAAATTAAATGGTATTAATTTTAATATTGACTTCGTACTATCTGTAATCAGTTAGAACTCCTTTAAATATACATTGAATAAATTGAAACATCAAAATGATATCAACATGTCAAATTTGACCATTTAAAATTGGTTTGAACATTGTAATTTCACAATCAATTGCAAGTAAAAAAGCAAACATTAATAACTATTAATAATGATAATGGTAATAACATATCAACCATAAAAACTGATAATAATGTTTACCAAACAAAAAAAACTAGTAACAATGAATATATAAATAAATATATATATGTAATAGAAATACTAGTATGTATATATATATATATATATATGCATGCACATGTCTATATGTGTAAATATATAATAAGTAATGATAATAGTATCTATATATATAGCAAGTAAAGACAAATGAATTATCATATTGTTTTTTGTTCTTTTTTCTTTTTCTTTCTTTCTTTCTTTCTTTTTTTCTTTTTTTTTTGCTAATTATGTTATAACTTAAGGGGGAAGGGATTCAAACATCCATCCCAACAGGACACTAATAACGATACTACTAGATTATAATGGCTTTAGCCATAATACTACTTTATTACCCCCTCCTTCTTTTCCCTCACTCTTTCTTTTGACTTTTTAAATGCATAACAAATGATCTAATGAAATTATTGTTTCTCTAAATGGATTTATCATTGTTATTACTATTATTTATTTTAAATTTGTAATTAATCAATGCATTTCAATAATATAATTTCAAAAACTCTTACTTTTATATTTTATTGTAACGAATTATTATTCAATACACTTTAAGTCATTATTTATAATATGTTATAATGTCCATTAGTAAATGAATCAAATATTTTATTGGATAATTATTTTATAGGTAATACGCTAAAAATTAAATTATCTTTACATTTTTTATTATCAAAAATAAGAAAATTATAATCATAATTGAGACTTTTTTCTACACATATTGCGAGCTCTTAACTAATAACTATTAACTAATTACTTCAAAAGAAAACGTTATACACAAGTATGAATAAGTAGATGTGTAAATGATAATAACAATAGCAACATATATAAATATATAATAAAATAAATAAATAAGTAAAAATAATAACAACTTATATACATAATGATAATAATAATATGAAAGTAAGCAATTAAATATTAATAAGATAATATGAGTATACAAATAATAAAAATAATTAAAAGTAATTGGATAAATAGTTGATAGTAATAACAATTAAACTTCATAAATAGGTTTCAATTTAGAAAGTCACTAAGAACATAACAATAAATTATACCTTGTAAAAGGAGTAGAATTTCATCAATTAGTGGTTAGAAAGTAAAATCTAGATGCATAATCATTAGCGTACTACTTGTGTGTATTAAACCTTAACTAAATAAACTTAATTAAAGTGAAATCGTAAAAATATGTATGTTGCTTGAGGTTTGGGGATGCCTAGATTGGGTCATTTCAAGCAATTAAATGAAGAGTTTAACTTCTTGTATATATTGGATTAGTTACAAGTTGTATGTGTTAGTATATGACATGGGCTGTGACATTCATGTGTTTGACTAATGAGTCATATTTTTTAGAGGTATTTAGGAAGATAAGGATCCATATGATAAATATTAGGCTGTGACATGTATTTTGCGAATGAGGCATGTTGATGATTATGATTATCTCGATGAGTAGTTCTCTAGAGTTTTAGAGTTTAGTTTAGCTATTACTTATTTTGTAGAAAGACTTATCATTTTCCATCCTTTTGATTTAGGACTTTGAGGAGTTTAAGTATTCTTTTATTTGTGGACACAAGAAAAAAAGCATTCTTTTATTTCAATTTTAATCTATAGTTGTATTTAAAGAGTTAAATGGGGCACATAAAAGTTACACATTAATGATTTGATTTAATGGATTCCTTTATATGAATTTGGTAGATAAATTATGATTGCAAGAAGGTTCCTCTATTTATAGATTAATGGTTAAGGTTGTATTAATTTTTGAAATATCACGTCATATCATTATGACATCATCATTTTCTTAAAATTTCAACCATTAATTACATGTGGAACATCACAATGAGAAAAATTGAGTAAAAATAAATGTAGATAATTCAAATTCGACTTGAAGCCTTAACATATCCATTCGAGATATGGATACATGGTAGAGTTATTATATCCCAAATTTTGTAGTGTGACAATTTGTATATTACATGCATGGTTGTAATTATGTATATTTCATTTATGTGCATAATTGTGTTGATATAATGTTATAATATTTGTACATTATATTAAAATATCTTATATAAAGTAATTAGATTACTTCATATCTTTCATTTATAGTTATAAATAACATGTGCTTTATATGTCATATAAGAAGTTATATGATTTTTTTTAGTTAATTTGTCATAAATAATTAACTAATAATTTTACAACTAATACTTAAAATGCTTTTTTCTTCTTTTTTGAGAGTTATCATTCTAAATGATTAAAATATGTCCACTTTTCCTACACGTTTACTTAAATGAATTTAATAGATTTATAGTGAAATCCATATTCTTTTGCATAGGCAAATAATAATCTATTAAGAGTATTTAGCTAAACTTAAATTGCTATATATAATGGAATAAAACACTATTGTTTAAAAATTCCTACCCTAGCTATCATTGGTGAACCATAAACTTAGGTCGTAGCCCTTGATTGATGGCCTCACATTAAACGAAGGACTCGAGCCATGGTTGGTTTGGGTTAACCTATGTCATGAACCACAATGGGTTCTAGTTGAATACATGTAGAGAGTTGTAATTGGTTCAGCTTGCATGCATATCACAAGTTAAGTAAGACTTACAAAATGAGCCATGATAAGCTTGAGTTAAATGCTTTGTCTAAACCTTAATGAGTTTGAGTTAGATCTAAGTGTAGGTTTGAAGTCAACCATGATTAGAGCCACTTAGTTGTGATAGAAGGGTTTCTTGATAGGAAGGTTTAAGTCAAGTTTAGTCTAGTCAATGGTGGCACTTTTTGGTGGTTATGGTATGTTCATCGGCTCATGATGGGTTAGATGGTTAGAAAAAGGGTAGAGTGGTTTAAACTTTTATCTAGGGCTAGCAATTTAAGATTAGTACATGATGTACTTGGACACTATACGATACGATCTAAATAGGCTAGTCTATGAAAAAATTTAACATGAGATACAAACAGATTAAACCCTTAAATACGGTGAAATCCGTGTAAGTTTGAATTAAACTTTCAGATCGAATATGAAACATGAGACACGCTATATATTTTTCCATATTTGCATTTTCTTATACAAATTATTTCTTTGTAAGTTAAAAATCTTAATTAAAGGTATGGGATATTTTTAGTTATATATTATTCTTATTGTATTGTAGCTTAAATAGAAAAAAAAAATTATGAACTTATATGTAGATTCTTTGACTATTCCTCCTAAAAATCCAACAGATAATATGATAAAAATTTTCAAATACTAATATCTATTTAAGTAATAATTTTACTTAATTTAATGATATTATATAACTTAAATTTAATAACGTTATATGCTCTTCTTACTATATTGTAACTTAAATGGAAAAAAAAAAAACGAACCCGTATGTAAATTCTTTTACTATCTTTTTTAAAAATTTAAAAAATAATGTGATAAATTTAGAAGTTAATACTAGTAGTAATATTAATGTAATTTATTCTATAGTTTCATTTAATTTAGTGATATTATATAACTTAAATTTTTAAATTTTTTATATTTAGTAAGATTTTACTTTATCAAAAAATTTTATTTGGATTATAATTTTTATTATAGATGAAAATACTATGTCATTTATCTTTATAAAATTTAAACTATTATTATCATTCTTTTCCTTTTTTATCTATAAGTGTTTTATAAATTTAAGTAGAACCTTTAAATCAATAAACGTTAACAAATCTAAGATAAACTAAATATGATATTATAGTATGAATTATCAGTCCTAATATAAACGGATCTAATCTGAACACAAGATACATTGGGTCACAGTTTAATATTCTCATATATGATTAATAAACGAGATGTATTATAGGTTTAGGTTTTTTTGAATATAAACTTATTTAGATATGAAAATAAGATATGATACATGAATTATCAACTCCATTTTCATAGATAGAGCAATTAGAGATATTAGGATAAATAAAGGGGAAATAACAATGTATTTGGATCTTAACAATGAATTATTACTCTTCTAAGGGATTTTAAGTAATAAAGATGCTTTTAATGAAGAAAGGAATGAAATAATTATTCTCTCCTTATTCAAACGGTAAGCAAATAATTAGTTTTTAATTTTTATTGTTAAACTTGAGATTGATACTAATAGTGGAATTAAACCCCTTATAAGGAGTATTTTATGTAATTTATATATGCATTCATTACTTAGAAAACACCTTATAGTAGTTGAAATATTTAAATTGCAAGCAATCAAAATTTATGATAATGTAGTAATAATTGGATAAAGGAATTTTTTTTTTCCTTTTTGGCAAAAGATAAAAAGAGATTTTCTTAGTTGCAAAAATAAGAGATAAAAATAAGTTAGAAGTGTGTACCACGTGTTTTGTCTCAACAGGATAATACTTTATTTCCTTCCATTATCTTAAAACCCTAGAACTAGGGCTTTTGTTTCTTTTCCTTCGTTCACTCTACTTCCTCTCCTCCTCTAAATCGATTTGATGTAGACAGACACTTGAAATTTCTTCGACGTCAAAAACTAACATGGCTACACCTCAATTGACAATTCCACAAAACCCTAACCTCATATCAGTGGAGACATACAATTCTATCCTCAAACAATTAATCCAAAATCTTTTAGCTCAAATCCACCATAAAACTCTAAATTTATCCTCCTCTCTCGATTCATTCCACCAATTAATCCAATCAAGACTCGACCCTCCTCTCGAATCCATCTGGTTCTACGTTGCATTAATATTCCAAGCACAGAATTCAAGTAAATTTGAAATCTTGGAGAGAGTTAATGCTTTAAAGGACTTATTTCAATTAATTTCTGCTTGTTCTAGTGCTTGTGAATGTTCAAAAAGCATAGCTTTACTTGCTCCTTTAATATTTGAGCTGTACAAGGTAGTTGTTGATTTGTTGAAAGTTGATGTTTGGGGATCAAAAAGAGGGAAGAAAGTTGTTAGAGAAGTTAAGTCTTTGATTGACAACACACTTGGATATATTAATGTTTGTCACAGTGAATGTTCAGGTGAGGGAAGTGACAATAGATTGGTTACGCCTTTTAGGGATTTGGTTTCGATTTGGGTTGGTGAGGAGGAGGTATTACAGTCATTCATGCCACTTATCACCGGTGAAGTTTTGGAAGGAATTGTAAGTAAAAATTTTGATGTTAATTATTTGTCTGGTGTGGTCATCATGGAAGCCTTTTTGTTGAAAATGTGTGTTAGTTTTCGGCTCGACGGTATGTCGAGATTGGAGTTAGAGAAGGAGTTGAGGAGCTGGGCTGTTGGTTCCATAACTGCATTTCAGAATTCCTACTTTTTTGGTGAGTAATGTAGTATGCTGTCTTATGACTTGTCTATCTTCCTTTTGTTATCTAGCCCTGTAGAGGGATTTGTTATCATTCACCTTCTTTTCATTGCAATTCTTTCAAAGATTATGGTGGTGCATGTGACTTGCATTGATTATCATTGAAAAAAAATATTCAGGAGCTTCTCTGTTTTTGGATAAGATTTGTGACTGCAACTTGGTTCCTGTTCCTATAAGCCATTTGATTTTCTCCTAATAAATCTTTTTCTGTGGAGCAGAGCTTCTTTTAAGGATGTTGCTGGAGACAAATTTGCCTGTAGCCTCCCTAGTGGTTAGTATATCCTTTCATCAACCTTTCTAGTGTGCAATGCTTTTTTATCTACTTCTATAGATATGTAGGAAATGAATGTGGTGGGTGCTTGCAGTTATAGCTGCTGCCCAAATCGCACTATGTAAATAGGCACTATTTGCTGATGTCAAAGTGCTTCTTTTAGTTTCACTTGGACATATTCAATAATTTATAAAATATTTTTTGAAGTCTTTGATGTTGGGTGGTTACCACTGAGTATGATCACATGGTGTCGAAGGTAGACAACTGCATTGACATAAATTGGTAACTGTTGTGAATTCTGAATGTTAGCTATTCAAGTTTCATGAAGCTCACAAAATAAGAAACTTAGAGTCCTCTGAATGGTTTTTGTATAATATGAAAATGTTGGCCGTTTAGAAGTAACCATCTTAAAGTAACTTTCCATTTTCTCCTAAATGAAAAGGTAAACTTTCCATTAAGATTTAACTTTTTCAAATGTTGCAGGACGATGAGGATCAAGCTGCATTGAGGAAAATTTTATACGATGCTACAGTTCTTGTAGATTATTCTTTCCTTAGTTCAGAAAGAGTAATTAACTTATCCGCTGACCATTTTAGAAGTCTTGCGACTAGAAGACTAATTGTTGCTTATGAAGCTATAGAGTCTTTCAGGTGTGGAGAGTTTGACATTTTGGTTGAAGTTATCAAAATTTCATTAAATATCACCTTGTTATTAACTTGCCGTAGGGTTATCATAATCTCATTGAAAGCTCACCTTTTTTCTTGACTTGCTGTAGGGTTAAGGGGGATCATAAAAAGGCTCTCTCTTATTCAGATGCCTTTTCCAGTTCTTGCCTTCCATCCGAGATAATTAAATGGGTCAGAAGCTGTACCGGCATAGATGAAAAAGCAACTCAATCAATTGGATCCTCGCCAAAGGCCCTCATAAGTAAGAAATGTTATTCTGTTAGCTAATATGATACTCTAGATATAGTGTATTACTCAATTGAAGAGAAATAATTTGACATTTCATTTACTTTTTTGCTTCAGTGTGGTTGTTGGACCTTGAAGATCAAGGATTAGGGATGATAGATGATACCTTGTTGAATTATCATGCCAAATTGGCTTCTGATATTTCTCTGGCAAATGAGAAGATGTCCTCAAAGATGGAGAGTGCCAACCTTGAATCAGATCTTGGTTTTTACATTGATAACAAGGGGGAAGAGGGAGATGATGATGGAGAAGATAGTGATGTGAATGAATCTGTGAAGGCTGCATTTATAGCTGCTGCCCAGATAATGAGATCGGGTGAGACTGAAGGCAGAAAGAGGAAAGAAAGCAAAAATGGCAAGAAGAAGAAGAAGAAGATCGAGTTTTTGAAATATGGCACAGTGGAGGATTCTAGTTCACGTAGGAAGAGGTCCAAAGCTGATGAAGATGATGACAATTTAGCCAGTGCATGTGAAGTTGAGAATCCTGATTCTGATGAAGATCTTGATGAATGAACTCGTGTTGAATGATAGAAAATGATAGGCTGAATGCAGTTTCTCATGTTCTTTTTCTTTTTCTTTTCTTTTCTTTTTTGTTTTTTTCACCTGTTTTTCCACCTCCTTTCCTGTTTATACTTGAAATCAGACATAGAAAATGGCGTGACGTTTGGGGTGCAAAGTTCCTCGTCCCAAGAGAGTTTTGTAGCAGAAGATACGATATTCTTAACTAATTTTGAGCCGAAGAAGATTGCCTTGTCAAGTTAGCCGTTTGGAGACTTTCTACTTATAGAAAATGTTAACAAATATTCCGCTCATAGGAAATTTTTCACTTTTCGTACACTTGCTTTTTCATAAATTGTAAATCATTTTGAATAATATGAATATTTTTTATTTGAGCTCCTAACAAGAGGTATTTGATAACACGTGACCTTTGCATGATCATAAAAGCCTCATCTCTTCATTTCATTGGATCTGATATGCAGAAAACTATCCCAGCATTGCATGATGAAGGTACTTTGTCCTTTAACTTAATTAGGCTATGCGTTGCAAATTTAAGTCAAGTGAAATACGTAAAATATTTCAAACCTAAATATTAACTTTCTTTTTTGACCATCTAAATAGTAACTTTCAAAACAGATCGTTTTGGTAAATGTTGATTTCTACATGGAAATGTATCAAAATGAGAGTGAAGCAAAACAGGGACAAGCCAGGTATCTTATCATCCAATACTTCCAACTGGCTTACAGTAGAATTGTATTATCCTAAAATTCCATATTGTTCGAAAAACAAATCATTGGATTGTCTCTCACCCCATCAGTATATTCATCTTCATAGCCGTTTGGGATGTAAGTTATGAAATGTTTACATACATTTTTATGCTCGTAATCTATGAAGAAGAAAACTGGCTTCTAGCAACATTTTGCTAGTCCTACGCCACGTTCCATACCTTTTGGCCGTCAAGTGTATTCATTCAATTCTTTTTCTTTTTTTTAATGAATTAATCATTCTTTTTCCACCAAATAAGTTTTGTTAAAATCGAGTCAAATTCGAAAAGAATAATGTGGTGTCTCCATTGATGTGTTAAAAGGTAGGAAAAACGAATTCCACATACATCCTCAACTTTCTATGTATGCATCCCATTATCTTACTTGCCAAAAAAGCTAATGGAAATGCCATCATAAATGAGTGATCACGAAACCATACCACCATGTACACCCTATACAGCCGTATGAAAGGGCTGTATTAAGCACGCGATTGCCAACTTTGCTTTCTGTTGTGGAAAAGAAAGTCGGTAGAGTCCAACAACCATTGAAAAGAAAAGACAACCAGCTTTGGTCCTCAGAATGGTGCGTTGTTTGTTCATCTCCGGCATCCATTGCGCAGGTATCCCATCTCAGTTGCTCCGAAAAATTATGCTTTCTAAGTTTATTGCTCCTGATAAATTTACCCTCCCAGTAACTAAGAGTAACTTCAGTAAAGATGAAGTGCAGAACTGAGCTAAACAATGACCTTTACTTTATTTCCAACTAATGAGGTAAAGGTAGCATATATACAAAATGCATTACAAAATGATCTATATGCAGATTATCTAACCTTCCTGCCGCCACTGAACATAGTACGGAAGCCCTTCCACTCTGCATTTCTTAATGATCAGCACTGACCCAACAATCCTCAGCAGCTTGAGGGACTGCAACGTAACAGTAGGATAGACTCCACTTTTATTTATTACCGTTACTACAAAGAATTAGATTGTGCAAATTCTTAAACCTGCTAAACATAAGGTGCTATTCTACCTCATTAATTCGTAGCTAGATGGCTGTTTGGTCCATCTCTGGTTTCCGGAGTAAAGTAGCGTTTGCCAAATGCTCATTCAGACAAGTCGTTATCATTCCTGTTGAGATCTTCCTCCCTTTGGTGCTTTAGAATATGAAAAGTTTCTTTTCTTTGTCAAACTGCAAGGATCAGGAACCCCTCAAATATTCCATAAGGCAATTTAAGAAAGAAGCTCTAGTAGTAAACTCCATCGTCAGGTTATTTCTTAATAAGCCATCGCTTCCAACTGCACATAAATTTCCTTGAATTGCAGTTGTGACTGATCTTGAGCATAAAATACGTAGTTCTGAGAGTTAACTTCAAGCTGGCTGCAACCTGGTTCTTTTCTAATTCCTCGTTCACACATAAAATCCCTTACCTTTGCAACATCCCTCCACCTTTCCACTGAAGCTAAAGTGTCAGATAGCGTTATATAATTGTAATCCTTCTCAGGTTCAAGCTCAAATAGTTTCTTTGAAGCCCTTTGACTTAAATTAGCATTTCCATGAAGTTTACACGCCCACATAATGGTCTCACATATGAAAGCATTCTCAGCAAGCAGCTTTTCCTCAATAAAATTTTCTGCCTCAGCAAATCTTCCTGCTCTACATAGAATATTGATCATACAGGCACAATGCTCAACCGTAGGGTAAATCCCATATACTGTGTTCATTAAATCAAAATACATTTTCCCTTCCTCAACCAAACCAAAGTGACTGCATGCTGAAAGTACACCGACAAAAGTAATCTCATCAGGTTTAATACTCTCATCTAACATCTGTCTGAAGGCTTCAAGAGCATCCTCTCCCCGTCCATATCTTGCATACCCACATATGATTGTGTTCCACGAGACCACATTCCTTGATGTCATGCCCCTAAAAACAGTATCAGAGTCGACCATGCTGCCACATTTAGCATACATATTAACAAGTGCACAACTCACATAGATATTATCAGCAAGTCCATATCTTATAGTCAAGGAGTGAAGCTGTCTGCCACTATCTAAAGCTGCCAAAGTAGTGCAACTGCTCAGAATGCACGACAGAGTAAAACGGTTTGGCTGGAAGTCCTCTTGTTGTATTTGCCTGAAACATTCAAAAGTCTGGTGAAACTGATTGGCTTGTGCATAAGCAGCAAGTACAACAGTCCAAACGAGGAGGTCTCTTTCAGTCAAACTATTAAAAATCAAGATGGCTTCTTCCAACCGTCTAGTTTTAGCGTACATACCAACCAGAGCTGTTCCTACAGATAGGTTACTGTCTAGGCCATATTTTATGACAAAAACATGGACTTGCTTGCCAAAACCTAAATCAATATGCATGGAACAAGATTTAAGGATGCTTAGAAACGTATCCAAATCGGGCTTATAACTTTCTATCAGCATCTCTTTAAAGATTCTCTGAACCTTATCAACCATCTTAACATAGCTGTGAAGCAACACATTCCATGAAACAACATTCTTCTTTGGCATGCTAAAGAACATAATGTCTGCTAGTTCTAAATCACCACACTTTGCATACAAACCAACAAGAGTAGACCCAACATACACATCTGAAAACATCCCCATTTTCATCAATTCTGCGTGCAATTGCACACCAAATTCTCAATCTAAACACATGGAACAAGCTTTCAATGCACTTGTCATAATAATCTCATTAGGCCTAACACAACCATCCCTTTTCATCTCACGATAAATCTTAATCCCATCTGTGCCACGTACTTCAGCGACAAAACCTGAAAGGATCACACTCCATGCCACAACATCTTGTTTAGGCATTTCATCAAACACTTGCACTGCATCTTCTAAATCCCCACACTTTACATAGAATACCTCCAATGAATTCCACAAACACAACCCATTTCTGATCATTTGACAATGAACTGCTTTTCCTTCACCCAAGTACCCTCCTTGACCACAAATTCTCAAATTCCTAGTAAAGGTCAAGACCTTCTCCGTTTTTCGATAACTACTATGATGTACTTGGTCTATTTTGCTCACAGGACACTCGTTTGGAGTCGTGCTTTTCCTTGGTACGTCCTGAAAACAACTATTAAGCCAAATATCCCAGCTTTTACTATCGGTATTACGAGAATCACTTGTTGGGTTAGATTTTTTCGTACTGTAACATGCAGAAAAACTTGAGTTTGGTGGCATTGCAAGGTTTGGTCTTGAAGAAGGATAGTGCTTATTGAAGAGTTTAAAGGATAGCGACTTGCATTTGGCTAGCCAGACATGGCATTCCGTTAACATCAAGAAGTTTAAATTTCATGATAAAAAGGTTCTTTTTTCTTCTTGGTTTTGAATTGCAAACAAGATTCCCTAAGATATCAAGGATATTTTCAGCGGAAATTTCAAATGACTATAGCGGATTTTTGTTTGGGTTGCGATTAGTTGGATAATTATATTTGAAATTATTAATAAAAATGATTAACACATATTATATTTATAAGATATATTTATAAAAAATATAAAAGAATTATAAATAAAAGATTAATTATTTAAAAAATATATTAAAAAACTTCTATAAATCTTTTATGAAAATTTATACTAAAATTTTAATAAGATATAAAATTTATATTAAACAAAAAAGAGGTACAAAAACCTTCATATGTATAAAACTATTTACGATTTGTGAGATAATAAAAACGAAAATTGGAGTTATAGTGTCATTAGGAAGTATGGAGAGAGAGAGAGAGAGAGAGAAGAAAAGAAAGTGGAAGATGGAGGTAACAAATGAGAGTGGAGGAGACTAAGGATGAGAAGAAAAAAGAGAAAGTGATATATTTATTTATTATTTATAATTTTAAAATTAGTTTTTTTGTTAAATAATATTAAATAGATAGTAAATAGGTAACTTTAAGTTTGGGGATTACTTAAGCTCCACAAAACTTTAATAATATAAATAAAATAGATTAACCTTATAAGGATTAACTTTAAATACATCACTTGTATTGTCGTACTTTTGATAAAGAGGTGACTTGAGATATTTTTATTCGACAAAAGTATGACCTAAGTTTGTTAATTTTGTGTTAATTATATAAAGGGAATGCAAGGCATGTTCCATTAATAAATGGTATTATTAAATAATATAAATAATAAAAATATATATTTTATTAAAAAAGAGAGAAAATCAAGAAAAAGGAGAAAAAATAACAGAAAAAGAAAAAAGGAAAAGGAGACTAAAGAGAGCACTATAAACTTGTTTGAAGAGCAACATGCCAAGCCATACTGTGAGGACTATTTTGCAAATGCTTGAAACTATAATAAAGAATCTCCATAAGATTACAGAATGAGGGGTTTAGGGGGTTTCTATCAAAAATGGGAGCAATGATAGGGGAGAACTTGAACTTAAAGGGTAGAAGCCTAACATAGTAAAGACTAGTAAGCTAAATTTCAAGTTGTTTGGTGAAGCCATGCTTTTCAAGTATTCATATAGAGTATTGGTGACCATATGTTTAAGGCTTAGCTTTTGGTTGGAAACTTTAGCATTCGTTGTTGTTTGGATAAGACGCCAAAGTAACAAAAATTACTCGGTGGATTTAAGGCCATAAATGAACGAGTTCGGTTTAGATCAATTGAATGCTTTACTTGAATTCAATCAATCCATTTGAGTTGGAACTTTGAATTGAAGCAACATTAGTTTTAAGAAATGGGTGTTTACTTTTTTCTTTTTCTTTTTTCTATTCTTTTCTCCTTTTTCCCCTCATTTTTCTTTTTTTTTTATAAAAATATTATTTTTGTTATTTATATTATTTAATAATTTTGTTTACTAATGTGAACATACCATGTATTCCCCTTATGTAATTAACACAAAATTAACAAACTTGGATCGTGCTTTTATAAAAAAATAACTCAGATCACCTTTTTATAAAAATACGATAAAACAAATAATATATTTGTAATTTACTCATCTCATAAATTCAAATCAAAATTCAACAAAGTGAATTTCAAGTGAGTCATTAAATTATTTATGTTGGAATTATTGCATTATCAAAGTCATAAGGCTATTAGGTATTAGGATTAGTCCTAATTACTTCTTACAAATTGACTTTATGTATTAGTGGTAAAGCTAGTGGAACCAAGACTATTTAATAGAAGTGTATTGGATAAACTTAACTTAGTAGGCTCAAAGTACGAATTGCTGATTGTTTGCTATTGGCCTTCTTCTTTGGCTAACACAAATGAAAAACTGATCAATTTGATATAAGACATGAGAAACCTAGTAAAAATTCATATATACATTAATCTCATGTTTAGTAAGTAGGAACGAGTTTGAAAAGGAATAAATTGAAATGAAATAGAACTGAGATTGTAATAATAAATCCATTCTTATGTAAGAATGGAATATATTGATAGTTGAAATTAGTAAACTTAACTTAGGTTTGAGATCGTGACTAAAGCCTATAAAAGGAAAGTGTTAGGTTGAAAAGGTATGGGGGTGATTTCTATATAACTACTTTAATGCTTAAATAAGTTTTTAAAGTAAACGGAGAAAATGAGTAATAGAGTAAAGATTGATCAAGTTAAGTAGAATTTATCATACATTCTTTAAGTAATATTTATAGATGATGGTTCGTAACTATCGCCCTTTTTACTATTAATGCGTTTTTCACATGGTGAAATACTCTTTTAGATTGTTCCTTAATTCTCATCAATGTGTAAAAGAGGGTGATTACTTGTATAGTAATTGCCAAACTGTTCATGCCACTATGTCCTAATTTAAGCATTAAGGAGTTGAGTTTTAAATAGTTAACTCGTATATGTCAATTGAAGCTAGTAGGCCTTAATTTCCAAGCTCCCACAAGTGGCTCTAGCAATCGAAGCTCTTCGTAAGGGCATAGGCCTAATTGTGCTACCTAAATACATATAACTTTATGTAGCTAGAATCTTATCCTTGAATTTAGGTTAGAATTGGGCTAACGAGCTTAGATCGAGCTCTTATGATACCATTTTAGTCCTTGTTAGACCTTTTGTAAGAATTCCATATCGACATAATAATTTGTCAAAGTGTCCATAATTGATTTTATGATTAAATTGAAGGTAAAATAAGTAATTTTAATTAATCATAATTAATAAGGGTAGGACTAAATCGTAAATGTGGAATCAAATTCTCTTGAAGCTGAAATAGTAATTGTCTTTTAAAAGTAATTTTAGACATGGGAAAGGGAACTCGTGATTGCAATTCCATTCCAAGTTCTTTCTTATGTTCTAAACATGAGGTAAGGTTGATGTGGAGTTATATTATTAAATTATTGATGCATCTAAATCAGTTCATCATTAAGATCATTTAAAAGATGTCATGAAGGGCTCATAGCGTCCATTAATCTCTAGAGTTATCTGACACTTAAGAGAAGTCTCAAAATCCATGTAGAGATGTTCCTTCCTCCTTATTCTCATTATGAAAGGTTTTAGAAGAACACTACCATAACACTGAAATCCTAATCCAAAAGATTAATGTATCCAAATGTATTGTTATACGCGCTTAAGAACTATCAAGGATTACCTATTTTTCTTCCTATGCCTCTTCCTGATCACAATCCTCCATGTTTCATTTGATAAAGTTTTTTATAAGGTCATTTCAAGTTTGAGATCACTTGAGACACATGTTATTAGTATAAAAACTTGATATCAGGCAAGTGCACCTATCAATTTTAATATAGTGGATGTGAGTCCGAGTCGATCCCTCAGAGACTTCGAGTATTAATATTAACCTTAGCTCTATTATTTAACCGGAAAATCATATTAAGTTGAATGAATTAAAAATACTGAAATTAACAAACTAAACTAATTATGAGACTTGATTAAGCAATATAGAAAGCAATAAAACTAAAAACGACTTCAAGAAGGTAATAACGTATTTAGGAATTATTTCTCCTAGTGTTTAACATGTGACCACTTAAAATATATTCAACTCAATTTCTATTATCCTTGACTGAAAGGATTCACAATTAAAGTTAATACCTTTCTCAAGTATATTAACCCTAATCCTAAATTATTTACCGGAATCTCTTCACTTAGTAATATAACTTAGAATTGCATTAATGTATAATGAATTCACACACAAATAATTAACTTTCTATAAGAAACATGTATCTTATCTCTAAGTATACATGTAATTCTCTTCAATTATGCCAATATCTAATTACACATGTAATTTCTCAATCAACATGCATAATATCATAAGTCGATATTTTAGAAATATCAATTAACATTTAAACAACATAATTGAATCAAGCAAAGATAGAAACTTTATTGAAAATTATAAATCAACCCAAGAGTCACATGAAACCCTAGGTTCCATAATCCTAAATACACGAATTCTAAGCTATCATAATGAAACTAAAAACAAGTTCCATAAAAAACATAAAATAAAACATGAAAAACCCCTTTGAGTGATGAAAAATCTCTCCAATCTTGAAGTTGGTGTTGCTTTCGTCTTTTTCTTTTTCTTTTTCTTTTTCTTTTTCTTCTCCTTCTCCTCAAGTCACTTCTCTTCTCCAATGTCTACTATGTCTTGTGAAACCCTAATATGTCCTTTTATAATGTATTGTAAGGTTTCCGTTTTTGTCACCAGACACGGCCTGACACATGGCCGTGTCCCCAGGTCATATAACTTTCTGACCCTAGGAAATTTTCCTGCATGGACACAGCCTGGGGACATGGTCATGTCCTAGACTGTGTAACTTCAAAACTTCATAACTTCTTCATTTGAACTCCAAATTGAGTGAAACTTGATTCCTTTTCTTCGTTTTCAATTTTAGAACACGTTCAAACCTTGAAATAAAAATTTTACTCAATTAAGTATCAATTTCTTTAAAGAAAACCAAAAATGTAAGGGAAATACTATAAAATCACCATGTGAAATATGTTTAAAATCAGAGTTATCAAATTTTTCCACACTTGAGCATTTGCTTGTCCTCAAGTAAATAAATCAAAACAAAACTTTTGGAACAAGAAACGCCAAACAAAATTTATCACTATTTAAGAAACCGGTGAATGAATATACTTGACCCGTAGAAAGGTAAGAAAATCACTTTCAATTAACTTGCAATAATAAAGTCAACCAATTTCATCTAACCATATTCGAATGCTCCAACAATACTTAATACTAGAGTTCACTAGTTAATTTATGAAAATCAAAGTTTACTCGAGTCATTTAACCAAGGATTCTTAAACTAAAAATTGGATTTAACATCTCGCCAATCGAAAAAGAGTCATAAAAATTTTGTCCATTTGACTAAAGTGTATACAATTCTCTCTTCCATCTCACCAAGCACCATAATCTAAAACAAACACATTTTACATCCACTCATCCTCTGATCATCCCCCTAGTTCATACTTTTGTTGAGAGGTCTTTTAAATTTACCTTATTTAAGTACAATTATGTTGGTAGAGGGAAAGAATCTCACTCTTCTGACGGACCAAGATCGATCTATACCAACTTATTTCTTATATTGATAGCGGGAAAGAACCTTACTCTTCTAACGGACCAAGGCCGATCCATATCAATTTTTTTTTTTCATTAGAATTGGCATTGGGACTCAATCTCGCTCTTCTGATGGACCAAGACGAATCCTTACCAATTTTTCTATTCATACACTAGTTATTACTTTTGACCTCCAATCATTGTGATTTTTCAAGGGTTTCTCAAAACAAGAATTTTATTTGTTTGTTTGCTAAAAATTATAGGGCTCTAAAAATTTCTAAGAGAAATGTATACATAAAAGTAAATTTTAAAAATAACCATGACTAACTCTCAACTAGTAATGTTGCTCTAATCTCAAGTCTTAAAGTCCTAAGCTAAATAACTCGTAACTTTGCCCTCCACAAATTTGACTAATCAAATCTAGTAAAGTATAATAAGATCAATAATGATCAAGATGACACAGTTGATTTGGCTCAATACTTGTTAATCACCTATTGCAAGTTAACTTAAAAATTAATTGGGTCAAATGTGAATAATTGGTATCCTAAACAGTAACAAATTCATATATATCCCTTCCCCACACTTAATAACATACAGTGTCCTCAATGTACGACTAAAAAAAAAAAAAAAAAAACATAGCAGCAAGAAATGAAACAAGAAAAATCAGCATAGGGAAAAAGGAAACATATGTACTGAAAAAGAAACTAATACTTCCCTGCCAGTCGAAAATTAAGGAAAGAAGTTCAAAACGAGGAAACATCATCATTACATATCTGAGTTCACATGCCTTGGCCAACGAAAGACAACACAAAAAAAATATGAACTAAGAAGAAGGATCGGAATCCATCTCTTTATCCTCCTCATCAGATGGTGCCTCAGCCATCGTAGCATCATCGTCATCGTCATTGCCCTCAACATCCTCTTCACTACATCCAGCCGCCTCGTCCTCACCACCCTCATCATCCTCTTCCTCACTACCCTCATCATCCTCTTCTTCAGTCTCACTATCCTCATCACGTGTATCCGACTCTTTCATTTTGAGAAATTTTTCCATTTTGTCTTGGCGGATATGAAATTTATCCACACTTTCTTTGATATAACAAACCTCAAATAGCAACACATCAAATTTGTCTTCAAAGCTTGCTGAACACGTCTGGCCTCGAGATGTGCTACTGCGAGAGTGTTGACCTTGACGTCTTATTGGTAATAAGTTCATGAGTCGGAATGAATTAAGGCACATAGGAGTGACTTGATTGACTAAGGTAAGTGAGGGCCAAACGACAACCTTAGTCCGCATGGCCTGCACAAGTAAGGTGATGTAGGGGCCACAACAAATATGCCCTTTCTTCCGTATAGTGGTGGCTTGGTGGCTGAAAAGTTCAGCGAGCTCGATGGCGAGATTGATGGCATGTTTATGAATAACATTGTACAGATAGAGGCAATCCTTGTTGGAAACCATACCGATGCTGAGGCCTCTGCCAGTCAATGTATGCGTAAAGAGCCAATGAAGAACCCGATATTCAAGCTTGACCAATTGAGAATCCTTACTCTTTGCTAGATCATACGCATCACCAACAGTAATCTCATTTCAAAACGTCCCTGTTGTTACTCCACGGGTAAAACGACATGAAAGACGTTGGAACTCTTCTGTCCGTGTATATCTATCTTCATAGAGATCGAGATATCTGCCCAATTGAGCTATGGTCAAGTGGAATGGGTGGCCACTCAAAGTGAAATGTAGTTTGCATTTGGGGCCCATGCCAGTAGCACTCTCTTTATCGAGTATGTAAACACATAAAAACTCCAAGGTCAGCTCTTTATAAACTGGAGCTTCAAGAGATAAAAAGCGCTCCCAAATGGTACCGTCCAAGAGCTCCTTCATTTCTGTGGTGAGCTCCAATTGAGCGAGAACATCCCAATCCAGACGAAGGGTCTCGCTGAAAGGCTTATTCTTAAGTAAACTATAGCGTTGCGCTTAGTAATCTTCCTTAAATTGAAGCATTGGGTGCTCCATCGGAGAGAGAGTGACTAATGGTTCAACAATTGCTCCTGCTTACGATGAAGAGGATGCTACAAATTTGGATTTCCGTCGAACGATAATCTTTGCACGATTTGCCATTGAATACCTGAAAAGAAACAACAAACTAAATCAAAAACGCACATCCTTGCCACACGTAGTTCAAGAAGACAGAGAGAGATAAGATTAACAGTGAAGAATATTAACAAAATTCTCATTGGGACATTTAAACAAACATGTAGAGTGCAGCTGGAAAACTAGTTGGTGGAAAAGAAATAGCTTGCAAATGCATCCAACTAATTCTACAATAATCCCACTACACTACAATTAGCTTGAAACACAAACGTCCCAACACATAAAAGACGCTAAATGACCCAGAATTGTTTTCTCATACTGCTAACCCTAACTAACATAAGTAAATAATGATTAGCAAATTAGCAATCAAAATTTGGAATTGAGAGAGCATACATGAATATCTAACTAGATGAGGCATCATAAAGGCATTAAAATCAAGAAACACAAGGCAATGGTGCATGACGTTTATGAAAGAACAAAATAAATTTACAGACCAAATGCAAGAACCAATGCACCCAAGACCGAAATTTCTAGTAGCTAAACTGCCTAAACCATGAGGAAGATAGAGCAAAAGCAATAAGGAGAACTTACTTGGATCTGGATTTGTAATGTCAGGAATCGTGATGTAAAGATGGAGAGAAGAGAGAATACGAAATAGAGATATGTTGGTTTGTGAGTGTGTAAGAGAGTGTGTGTGTTTTAAATAAATTGGGCGTGTGTAGAATCGTGTAGGGCTAGGCAGACACGGGCTGGGACACGCCCGATTACACAAGTTTTCCCGTATGGGACTGTTGAAGTTACACACCCGGAGAAAGGCACATTTAAGGTAAATGGGCAACGGTTGAAGTTATACTTGAGTGGAAACTTAGAGCATGTTGGACGAGAGGAGTTTTATCTCCACTCGACAGAACTATCATGAGAAAACGTATCCCATCGAGCTATCGACGTTAACTATAGCGCTTCTTGGGAGGCAACCCATGTCTAACTTTGTTTACGCTTTAGTTCTTTAAGTTTATTCCATTTTATTTTTGTTTTATCTAACTTTGCTTTGCTTCTTTTATTTGCTTCAATTTTAGTCATAGGCTTTTCCCTTTTAGTTTCATTTTTTTCTTCTCTTTAGTTTTCTTTGTCTTATTTATCTAGTTTAAGTACTTTTATTTCTTTAAGTTTCCTTTATTTTTAAATTAAATTTATGAATTAAGGCTAAAAAAAAAAAAAACAAAACAGAAAGTTACATGGGCATGGGACACGATTATGTCCCAGCCCGTGTCCATCCAGGCCCCTTTAATCTGCCACACCTACATAAAGTTACACTGGCGTAGGATACGGTCGTATCCCAGCCCGTGTCCGCCTAGTTATAAACCGCGTCAACAGAGAGTTATACTGGCATGGGACACGGTTGTGTCCTAGCCCGTGTGCACCCAGTATTCCCGACCGCCAACAGAAAGTTACACGGGCGTGGGACACGGTCGTATCCTATCCCGTATCCATCCAGTTTTAACGCACGAATACAGTAAGTTACATAGGCGTGGGATACGGTCGTGTCCCAGCCCGTGTCTGCCCAGCACCCACATGACTCACCACACGACTTACAATTTATTAACACACACACACACACACTATCTCACACACTCACAAACCTTAACACATATTCATTTCATATTCTCTCTTATCTCCATCTTCACATCATGATTCCTGACATCACGTTCCTGATGTAAGTAAGTTCTTTTAATTTTTTTTCTTCTGTCCTCTCTTGTTTATGCTGTATTTTTCTCATTGTTTCGGCATGTTTAGCTACCCAACATTTAGGTATTTTGTGAATTAGTATATGCATTTTCCCTCTTCTTAGGATGATGAGGGTGGTGAGGAAGAAGCAGCTAGGGGTAGTGAAGAGGATGATGAGGGCAGTGAAGAAGACGATGATGCTACAATGGCTGAGGCACCATTTGATGAGGAGGATGAAGAGACGGATTCCGATCCCTCTTCTTAGTTCATATTTTTTTTTGTGTTGTTTTTCATTGGCCAAGGCATGTGAACTCAGACATGTAATGATGATGCTTCCTCGTTTTGAACTTCTTCCCCTAATTTTCAACTGGCAGAGAAGTATTAGTTTCTTTTTCGGTACATATATTTCTTTTTTCCCTATGCTGATTTTTCTTGTTTCATTTCTTGTTTCATTTCTTGTTGCTATGCTTTCTTAGTCGTACATTGAGGACAATGTACATTTTTAAGTGTGGGGAAGGGATATATATGAATTTGTTACTGTTTAGGATACATTATTCACATTTGACCCAATTAATTTTTAAGTTAACTTGCAATAGGTGATTAACAAGTGTTGAGCCAAATTAACTGTGTCATCTTGATTATTATTGATCTTATTATACTTTACTAGAATTGATTAGTCAAATCTGTGAAGGGCAAAGTTATAAGTTATTTAGCTTAGAACTTTAAGACTTGAGATTGGAGTAACATCACTAGTTGAGAGTTAGTCATGGTTATTTTTAAATTTACTTTTATGTATACCTTTCTCTTAGAAATTTTTAAGAGTCCTATAATTTTTAACAAACAAACAAATGAAATTCTTCTTTTGAGAAACCCTTAAAAAATCACAATGATTGGAGGTCAAAAGTAATAACAAGTGTATGAATAGAAAAAATTGGTAAGGATTCATCTTGGTCCGTCAGAAGAGCGAGAATGAGTCCCAATGCCAATTCTAATGGAAAAAAATTGATATGGATTGGCCTTGGTCCGTTAGAAGAGCAAGGTTCTTTCCCGCTATCAATATAAGGAATAAGTTGGTATGGATCGGTCTTGGTTCGTCAAAAGAGCGAGATTCTTTCCCTCTACCAATACAATTGTGCATTAAATAAGGTAAATTTAAAAAACCTCTTAACAAAAGCATAAACTAGGGGGATAATCAGAAGATGAGTGGATGTAAAATGTGTTTGTTTTAGATTATGGTGCTTAGTGAGATAGAAGAGAGAATTGTATATACTTTAGTCAAATGGACAAAATTTTTATGACTCTTTTCCGGTTGGCGAGATGTTAAATCTAATTTTTAGTTTAAGAATCCTTGGTTAAATGACTCGGGTAAACTTTGATTTTCATAAATTAACTAGTGAACTCTAGTATTAAGTATTGTTGGAGCATTCGAATATGGTCAGGTGAAATTTTGACATTGTTAAGGGTGAAATTGGTTGATTTTATTATTACAAGTTAGTTGAAAATGATTTTTTTATTTTTCTTTGGGTCAAGTGTATTCATTCATCAGTTTCCTAAATAGTGATAAATTTTGTTTAGCGTTTCTTGTTCCGAAAGTTTTGTTTTGATTTATTTGCTTAAGGACAAGCAAATGCTCAAGTGTGGGGAAATTTGATAACTCTGATTTTAAACATATTTCACATGATGATTTTATAGTATTTCCCTTACATTTTTTGTTTTCTTTAAAGAAATTGATACTTAATTGAGTAAAATTTTGATTTCAAGATTTGAATGCATTCTAGAATTGAAAACGACGAAAAGGAATCAAGTTTCACTCAATTTGGAGTTCAAATGAAGGAGTTATGAAGTTTTGAAGTTACACAGTCTGGGACATGACCATGTCCCCAGGCTGTGTCCATGCAGGAAAATTTGCCAAGGTCAGAAAGTTACACGACTTCAAGGCACGGCCATGTCCCAGGCCGTGTCTGGTGACGAAAATGGAAACCTTACAATACATTATAAAAGGACATATTAGGGTTTCACAAGACATAAGAGACATTAGAGAAGAGAAGAGACTTGAGGAGAAGGAGAAGAAAAAGGCGAAAGCAACACCAACTTCAAGATTAGAGAGCTTTTTCATCAGCTAAAGGGGTTTTTCATGTTTTATTTTATGCTTTTGTTGGAAGTCGTTTTTAGTTTCATTATGATAGCTTAGAATTCGTGTATTTAGGATTATGGAACCTAGGGTTTCATGTGACTCTTGGGTTGATTTATAATTTTCAATAAGGTTTTTATCTTTTCTTGATTCAATTATGTTGTTTAATTATTGATTGATATTTCTAGGATATCAATCTATGGTATTATGTATGATGATTGAGAAATTACATGTATAATTAGATCTTGGCATAATTGGAGAGAATTACATGTATACTTAGAGATAAGATACATGTTTCTCCCGGAAAGTTGATTGTTTGTGTAGGAATTCATTATACATTAATGCAATTCTAAATTATATTACTAAGTGAAGAGATTCCGGTAAATAATTTAGGATTAGGGTTAATATGCTTGAGAAAGGTATTAACTTTAATTGTGAATCCCTCCGATTAAGGATAATAAAAATTGAATTGAATATATTTTAAGCGGTCACATGTTAAACATTAGGAGAAATAATTCTTAAATACGTTATTACCTTCTTGAAGTCGTTCTTAGTTTTATTACTTTCTAAATTGTTTAATCAAGTCTCATAATTAGTTTAGTTTGTTAATTTCATTAATTTTAATTCATTCAACTCATCATAATTTTCCGGTTAGATAATAGAGCTAAGGTTAATATTAGTACTCGAAGTCTCTAAGGGATCGACTCGGACTCACATCTGCTATATTTAAATTGATAGGTGCACTTGCCTGATGTCAAGTTTTTGAAGGGGTCTGGATGGACACGGGTTGGGACATGACCGTGTGCCATGCCCGTGTAACTTTCTATTCTGGTTTTTTTCTTTTTTAAGCCTAAATTCATGAATGTAATTTAAAAATAAAGAAAACTTAAAGAAATAAAAGTAATTAAACAAGAAAAATAAGAAAAAGAAAACTAAAGAGAAGAATAAAAATGAAATTAAAAGGGAAAAGCCTATGAATAAAATTGAAACAAATAAAAGAAGCAAAGCAATGTTAGATAAAAGAAAAATAAAATGAAATAAACTTAAAGAACTAAAGTGTAAGCAAAGTTAGACATGGGTTGTCTCCCAAGAAGCGCTATAGTTAACGTCGATAGCTCAACGGGATACGTCTTGTCATTCATGATAGTTCTGTTGGGTGGAGATAAAACTCCTCACGTCCAACATGCTCCAACTTTCCACTCAAGTATAACTTCAACCGTTGCCCATTTACCTTAAATGTGCCTTTCTCCAGGTGTGTAACTTCAACAGTTCCATACGGGAAAACTTGTGTAATTGTAAATGGTCCAGACCACCTAGATTTCAATTTACCTGGGAATAAACGAAGGTGAGAATTATACAAAAGAACATGATCGCCTTCTTTAAATTGTTGACCTTGTTTGATTCGCTGATCGTAGTACTTTTTGGCCCTTTCTTTGTATAATTTGGAGTTCTCATATGCATTCGCTCGCCATTCCTCTAACTCATTCAATTGAAGTTTCCTGTGAGAACCTGCACGCTTAAAATCAACATTAGCACTCTTAATTGCCCAATAAGCCTTATGTTCAATCTCTACCAGTAAATGACAAGCCTTACCATATACAAGTCGGTAGGGTGTAGTCCCTAGTGGTGTTTTGTAAGCGGTTCTGTATGCCCATAGAGCATCATCCAACTTTTCTGACCAATCTTTCCTACAATACTCTACGGTTTTTTCAAGAATTCGCTTAACATTGCGATTGGCAACTTCCACTTGGCCACTACTTTGGGGGTGGTACGGGGTGGCTATTCTATGTGTAACGCCATAACGTTTCAATACTTGGTCGAGTTGAGCATTACAAAAGTGTGTTCCCCTATCACTTATAATTGTCCTAGGGGTGCCAAATCGAGAAAATAGGCCTTTTAAGAATTTTTTTACTACCCTAGCATCATTAGTAGGTAGGGCTTTAGCTTCCACCCACTTAGAGACATAGTCAATAGCTACTATGATATATTTATTTCCATTAGAGTTCGAGAAAGGACCCATGAAATCGATCCTCCACACATAAAATACCTCAACCTCGATGATGGGGTTTTGTGGCATTTCATCCCTATGAGATATATTCCCCACTCGTTGACAACGATCACAAATCTCAACGTATTTCTGGGCATCTTTGAATAAGGTAGGCCAATAAAATCCAGCCTCTAGGACCTTATGAGCTGTCCTATTGGCATTATGATGCCCACCTGTAGGCCCCGAATGACAGTGGCTCAAAATTCTCCATCCTTCGAGGTGTGGTACACACCTTCGAATGACATGATCTGCACATACTTTAAACAGTTAAGGATCATCCCAAAAATAATGTTTCACATCAGAAAAAAATTTCTTCTTTTGCTGGTGTGGAAGTCCCTTCGGTATAATCCTAGTAGCTAAAAAATTAACGATATCCGCGAACCAAGGAATTTCCATATCACTTACCTGGGCGATGGCATAGAAAACATAAGGCACATCCTTCTCCAATAACTTAGTCAAAGGGCGGGCAATTTTCGAGAAATCCTTAATAAATCGCCTATAAAAACCTGTATGTCCTAAAAAGCTTCTTATGACCTTAACCGAAGTTGGAGATGGGAGTCTTGCAATTGTATCCACTTTAGCAGTATCTACCTCAATTCCTTGATATGAGATCTTATGGCCAAGCACAATACCTTTGTAGACACCTAATTTTTGCCTCTCCATAGTCTTAATTTTTATTTTTTTACAAAAAAGGGTCCTAATTAAAAAAAAAATAAAAAATAAAAAAAATAATAAAAGATAAAAAGATAATAAAAATTAACAAATAATGAAAATACCAAAAAAATAAGAAAAGGAAAAATCATAAAGATTTGGTAGATTTTTAGGAAGTAATTTATATGAGGAATAATTAGTTTTAGTGTTAGTTTTAATTTAGTTAAAAATTTTATTTTAGGGAATCGGATAATTTAAATATAATTTAAAGGTAATGAATGTCAAGATATAGGTCAATGGTCTAATGGATAAACAACGGAGTATTTAAGTGGATTTAGTTGGAGGTTACGGGTTCGAGTCTCAACAGGCACCTATGTCTTTATTTTTCTATCTTTACAGAAGCAAGATTTAAAATCGGATTCATATCTAATCAAATCATATGAATATTAGTTGAATCAGATTTGAATTAAATTTGAATCTAATTTAATTAACGAATTAGATATAATTACATATGATATGATATGATTTGGTTAGACTATATAAGCACTTT
>JAMXBB010000007.1:22602083-22780409 GCA_024138015.1 Lumnitzera littorea
GTCCTAACTTTTGATATGATTAAAAGACTCTCTAAAATACCCTAAAAATTTTATTGATTTTTATTAATTTATATTTCTAAAAAAAAATTTGATTTTCTAGGTGAGAAATCTAAAACAAAAACTAGTCCTAAAAAATTCCTAGACTAATATATACATATATATTATTTGTATCTATATTACTACTATTAAACAACTATCCACTTAAATCAATATAACATATTTAACTTATATAATAAAGCAGAATAATGCTAAAAGAAATATACTAAACTAATATATACACACATATGCTATGTCTAATAATAAAATAATAATAACATAGTATAATAACTAAATAAAAAAAATTCGAACTAAACCGAACCTGATTTGGCTATGCAGTGAAAGAGCTGCTTGGTGTTTGCTGGAGTTGCTGACCGTGTGCAGCTGCCCGATGGAGTTTGTATCGCTGCTGCAGTACGGATGTGGTTTGGGCAGCGTACGTGGCCAGAGTTGCTGTCGTCAGTGTGCTGTAATAGTGTTATGCGCTGCGTCAGTATGCTCTTGGATTGCAAATCGTAGCATCGTATGTGTGTAGAAGAGAGTAGGGTTGGGCGTTGTCGAGCTTTGGATGTCGAATGGTGCGGTGGTATTGGTTGAGAAGTCAGCGGTGGAGCGACTAGCGTCGATTTTGGCGCGTATGACTTGCTGTTCAGTGGGCGAGGACGATAGATTGCTGTTGTGTCCGGCTGCTGCTGTCGTGCATTGACGTCTGGATCGAAGATGCCGCAACTGTGGGGTTGCTGCTGTGCGTGGAGTATGCTTCAAGTCTGGTGGATGAAAGGGCTAATCGTCGGAGATTGGAGATCAGTACGTTGGATTCAGTTAGAGATGTCGTCTGTACATATGCTTCGCTGGTTATCGTCTAGTCGGTGGAGCGCTGATCATGTTCTAGACAATTGGAGTTTGTAAGTTATGCGCGGCAGCGTCACAGGATAGTTTCTGCAGCGTATTCCTGTTTCCGTTATGTTTCTGTTTCTCCTTTTTTGTTTCTGTTTTTTTCTATTCTATTTTTTTCTGTTTTTCTTTGGTTGTTGTTTCTGTTTCTGTTTTTTCTTTGGTTGCTGTTTCTGTTTCTGTTTTTTCTTTGGCTGCTGTTTCTATTTCTGTTTTTCTTTGGTTGCTGTTTCTGTTTCTGTTTTTTCTTTGGCTGCTGTTTCTGTTTCTGTTTTTCTTTGGCTGCTGTTTCTGTTCGCTGATGTTCGCTGCTCTGCCGTTCTGTTTGCTGATGTTTGCTGCGCTACTGTTTTTGTTGCTGTCCGCTGCACTGCTGTCTTTGCTGCTGTCCGCTGTGCTGCTATTTTGTTCGCTGCAGGACATGGGATCATGGAATTGCGACAGTGGATAGGCGACAACTATGCGAGGACAGGTGACATTCGACAGACTTGTTGATCGATCGAGGACTTACTGGAGTTGTGCTGTTCATGGAGCGCGGCAAGGGCCATGGCGTGTTGCTAGTTTCTGCAAGGGCTCCTGTTCTTTTCTGTTCTCTTTTTTCTGATTATGTGAAGTGCTTATATAGTCTAACCAAATCATATCATATCATATGTAATTATATTTGATTTGTTAATTAAATTAGATTCAAATCTGATTCAACTAATATTCATATGATTTGATTAGATATGAATCCGATTTTAAATCTTGCTTCTGTAAAGATAGAAAAATAAAGACATAGGTGCCTGCTGAGACTCGAACCCGTGACCTCCAACTAAATCCACCCAAATACTCCGTTGCTTATCTATTAGACCGTTGACCTATATCTTGACATTCATTACCTTTAAATTATATTTAAATGATCCGATTCCCTAAAATAAAATTTTTAACTAAACTAAAACTAATTATTCCTAATATAAATTACTTCCTAAAAATCTACGAAATCTTTATGATTTTTCCTTTTCTTATTTTTTTTGGTATTTTCATTATTTGTTAATTTTTATTATCTTTTTATCTTTTATTAATTTTTTTTATTTTTTATTTTTTTTTAATTAGGACCCTTTTTTGTAAAAAAATAAAAATTAAAACTATGGAGAGACAAAAATTAGGTGTCTACAACCCTCTTATACCATGAAGTGGCACTTCTCCCAATTGAGGACAAGATTGGTCTCTTCACACCTGGTAAGTACCCTATCCAAATTATTTAAACAAAGGTCAAATGAGTTACCAAAAACTAAAAAATCATTCATAAATACCTCTATTATGTCCTCAATCAAATCATCAAAAATAGCTAACATGCATTGCTGGAATGTAGCAGGTGCATTGCAAAGACCAAAAGGCATTTTGCGGTAAGCAAAGGTGCTATAAGGACAAGTGAAAGTGATCTTCTCTTGATCTTCCGGTGCAATAGGTATCTGAAAATAACCAGATAAGCCATCTAGAAAACAATAAAACATATGTCCAGCTAGTCGCTCTATCATTTGATCAATAAATGGTAAAGGGAAATGGTCCTTACATGTAGCATCGTTTAACTTTCGATAATCGATACATACACACCAACCTGTTACCGTTCTCATTGGGATCAATTCATTCTTTTCATTAGGGATTACTGTCATCCCACTTTTTTTTGGAACTACTTGCACTGGACTCACTTATGAACTATCAGAGATAGGATATATCATACCTGCATCAAGGAGTTTAACAACTTCCTTTTTTACTACTTCTTTCATGTTTGGATTCAAGCGTCTCTAGGGCTGCACAACCGGCTTGTGGTTTTCTTCCATTAAAATCTTATGAGTACAAAAGGAGGGATTGATACCTCGAATATCGGATATTTTCCAAGCAATGGCCCTCTTATGCTCCTTGAGTACTTTTAGCAACCTTTCTCTCTGTTCTTTTTCCAAATTGGATGCTATAATTACCGGTAGTTTGGAGTCCTTCTTTAAGAAGGCATATTCTAAGTAGTCAGGTAATTGCTTTAGCTCCAATACTGGTGGCTCCTCAATCGAAGGTTTTAACTGTGCTTTCTTCCTCTTTTCAAACTCTTCAAACCCTTTCTCAATAGAGATAGGTTTATTTGCCTGCAGTTGGGCTACCACCTCGGATTTGACAGGATTTGACAGGATCTTCCAAAGCTTCTTCCATGCCTAATTGCAAGCAACTCTCCAACGGATCCTTAAGAATAACTTTCTGCATATAACTTGAAACAAAAGTATCAGTAACATCCAGAAAGTAACAAGTATCATCCCGATCGATAGACTTTTTCATAGCCTTCGAAATTTTAAACATGATCTCTTCATCTCTTACTCGAAGAATGAGCTTGCCATTACTAACATCAATGATAGCCCTAGCGGTAGCTAAGAATGGTCTACCTAGGATAAGGGGCAACTCAAAATCTTCATCTATATCCAATATCACAAAATCAATAAGAAAAATAAATTTACCTACTTGGACTAATACATCCTCAATAATGCCTCTAGGATACGTCACAGATCTATTAGCTAATTGCAAGCTCATATGTGTGGGCTTAGGTTCCCCTAATCCTAGTTTCTTGAAAAATTTATAAGGCATTAAATTGATGCTAGCACCCAAATCAGCTAAAGCCTTGTCAATTAACAAGTTACCAATATGACAAGGAATTGTAAAACTTCCTGGGTCTTTTAGCTTCTTGGATAACTTGTTTTGCACGATCGTTGAACACTCTCCACCTAAGATGACTATAGAAAGCTCCTCAAGCTTCTTCTTATTGGATAACAAATCTTTCAAGAACTTAGCGTACTTCGGCATCTGTGACAGGGCATCAACAAGAGGTAAGTTAATATGCAGTTGTTTAAAGAGGTCAAGAAACTTACTGAATTGTTGGTCATTGCAATCTTGCTTGAGTCTTTGGGGATATGGGATAGGTGGTTGATATTCCTTCACCTTTGATAACTCTACATCTTCCGCTGCTTTCGTCCCCTCCTTGCTCTTACTAGTCTCCTCGCTAACCTTCCTCTTAACATGCAACTCCTTCCCACTTCGAAGTGTCACTACCTTGACATGTTCCTTTGGATTGGGTTTTGTATTCCCTGGTAGCGTTCCTTACGGTCTTTCAGAGATTAGCTTCGCAAGTTAACCAATTTGGTTCTCAAGGTTGCGATTTGAAGCCTCTTGATTCCTTAGCGATGATTCAATGTTAGATAAGCGAGCCTCATTACCTTGAATATATTTTGTGAGAAGTTCTTCCATACTGGACTTCTTTTCTTGAGGAAAAGGAGGTGAGAATGGTCTCTGAAATCTAGGTGGGCCAAAGTTAGTCTTCTGTTGGCTTTGGTTTTGATTTCTTCATGAGAAATTGGGGTGATTCCTCCATCCGAGATTATAAGTGTTACTGTAGGGGTTATTTTATTGCATGGGTGGATTTCTTAGATAATTTACTTGTTCTAGTTGTTCTTGTGCTCCATATCCCTACATACCAAAGTCACTTACATCTGATTGCACTTATTGAGGGCCAATAGTGAGTGCATCAATCTTCTTACTCAATAGGTCTACCTTGGCTGCCAGAGCAATGATCAAGTCCACATCATAAATTCCCATAACCTTTTGCTTGGCTCTAGTGCTTTCCTATTGATAATTGTTCATCGCTATTCCTTCAATTAAGTTTTGTGCTTGCTCAGGTGTCTTTGTGTTCAAAGTACCTCCTGCGGATGCATCAATCATCTGTCTCGTAAATAAATTGAGACTATTATAGAAGGTCTAAATCTGCATCCATAGTGGGAGGCCATGATGTGGGTACCTCTTGAGCAAGTCCTTGAACCACTCCCAAGTATCATATAGAGTCTCTGCTTCCAATTGGGTAAAACAAGAAATGTCGTTTCGAAGTTTAGCGTCTTCGCAGGTGGGAAATACTTCTCCAAAAATTTCTCTACCAATTCATTCCAAGTTGTGATTGAATTTCGTGGTAGAGAGTTTGACCACTGTTTTACTCTACCCCTCAAAGAAAAAGGAAATAGTCTCAGTCGGATGGCATCATCCGTGGCTCCGTTGATTTTAAATGTATCACAAATCTCTAGAAAGCTAGAGATGTGGGCATTAGAATCTTCATCTTGGAGACCATCAAACTGAACATATTGTTGCACCATTTGCATAATGTTAGGTGCAATTTGGAAGTTATTAGCCACGACAGTTGGCCTTGTGATACTAGAGTCAGCTCCAATAAGTGTAGGCCTTGAATAGTCGGACATGGTTCGATTTGCTTCATTCTCATTGTTAGCCATATGTGGTGGATCTTCTTGCTCGATGAATTGAGTGTTGGCCTCTTCACCCTCTTCCTTATTCTCAACGATTGACTCGTTGTCTATGGTAGCTACAATTTGTCTAGGTCGCAATCTCAAATTTTGAAGAACATTTCTCTCAATTTCAGGATCAAGTTCCACCAAATCTTTCGGGTTGCTTCGGGTCATGTACTACAAGGGCAAGAAATATAGAATCAATTGCAGCTTTAGGTATAAAAATAAACAATGAAAACAAAAGAAAAGAAAGAAAAAAAAATGGTCAAAGTAATAAAGCAACTAGCGTTCTTAATATCGAAAATCTCCGACAACGACGCCAAAGACTTGATATCAGGCAAGTGCAACTATCAATTTTAATATAGCGGATGTGAGTCCGAGTCGATCCCTCAGAGACTTCGAGTACTAATATTAATGTTAGCTCTATTATCTAACCGGAAAATTGTGATGAGTTGAATAAATTAAAAATACTGAAATTAACAAACTAAACTAATTATGAGACTTGATTAAATAATTTAGAAAGCAATAAAACTAAGAACGACTTTAAGAAGGTAATAACGTATTTAGGAATTATTTCCCCTAGTGTTTAACATGTGACCGCTTAAAATATATTTAATTCAATTTCTATTATTCTTGACCGGAGGGATTCACAATTAAAGTTAATACCTTTCTCAAGCATATTAATCCTAATCCTAAATTATTTACCGAAATCTCTTCACTTAGTAATATAATTTAGAATTGTATTAATGTATAATGAATTCCTACACAAACAATCAACTTTCCGGAAGAAACATGTATCTTATCTCTAAGTATATATGTAATTCTCTCCAATTATGTAAAGATCTAATTACACGTGTAATTTCTCAATCATCATGCATAATATCATAGATTGATACCCTAGAAATATCAATCAACAATTAAACAACATAATTGAATCAAAAAAAGATAAAAACTTTATTGAAAATTATAAATCAACCCAAGAGTCACATGAAACCCTAGGTTCCATAATCCTAAATACACGAATTCTAAGCCATCATAATGAAACTAAAAACGAGTTCTAACAAAAACATAAAATAAAATATGCAAAACCCCTTTGGTTGATGAAAAATCTCTCCAATCTTGAAGCTGGTGTTGCTTTCGCCTTTTTCTTTTCCTTCTCCTCAAGTCTCTTCATTTCTCTAGTGTCTCATCTTCTTTTTGAAACCCTAATATATCCTTTTATAATGTATTGTAAGGTTTCCGTTTTCATCACCAGATACGACCTGGGACATGGTCATGTCCCCAGGTCGTATAACTTTCTGACCTTAACAAATTTTCCTGCATGGACACAGCCTAGGGACATGGTCATGTCCTAGACTGTGTAACTTCAAAACTTCTTTATTTGAACTCCAAATTGAGTGAAACTTGATTCCTTTTCTTCATTTTCAATCCTAGAACGCGTTCAAACCTTGAAATCAAAATTTTACTCAATTAAGTATCAATTTCTTTAAAGAAAACAAAAAATATAAGGGAAATACTATAAAATCATTGTGTGAAATGTATTTAAAATAAGAGTTATCATTAGCATCAACACAACACCTATAAGACTTATATGATAAATTGATAATAACATAAAATTCACTTAAATATAGAGGAATTTATTGAATTTTTTCATGCTTGAGGTTACTAAATCATTAAGCTTCACTATACAGGCTAGTTAAAAAGAAAAGCAATACCATTTTATATACTTATGGAAAGTGCTTGACAGGTTGAAAATCCAGTAAGAAAACAAGTAATAGAATGATGTGGACATGTTTTGTATTTTGTCTTGTCCTTGAAATGAAAATAAATTTAAATTCTCCTTGTGTTTTTTCAAATCATCACGCATCAATCAAGGGAAAGGAAAAAAACTTACAAAAAAAAAAAAAATAAAACAAAACTAAAAATATCAATTTTGAGAAAATGTTCTCAAGATTATGATACTTGAAGGCGATTTTAGCTCAAATTGAAATTGCCATGATAAAATGACCTCTTAAAGATTCTATTTTAGTTTTAACACAAATTTATTTGGATGTATTATATGATTATGGAAATAACCTTTTAAAGAGGTAAATTTTTTTTCCCATTTTTTTTTCCCTTTTCCCCATCAATCACTGCTCCCTATATTTAACCCCTCTACAATCACTATTAGTGGCAAACACTACCATAATTTTTTGTTATCACATAATAATGCTAAAAGCCATTTGTAATTACAATATTTTGAAAATACTACAATAATATTCTGACAACAATAGGAGTTAGACTATAGAAAATGCTGAAGGAAAACGGCAAAACGTTTTCCACTTAGCATATGCACCCTAAAAATTCAGTTGTTGCATTCTTATTTTGCTTTATTGTTGTTATTATTATTATTTGAAATACTCCTTGAACTCCCATTTACCTTTTGTGTTAATTTTTACGAATATTACAAACTTTACCTAGCATGGTCTGAACGTAGTACAACACTAGGAAAGAAAAGGTATTGGACGCTATGTTTCATCCTTTATCATAAAAGAAAAATGGGCATTTCTTCATATGAACAGATAAAATATAATTCAAATATCTGAAGATAGAATAAGATATTATACCGGTACTGGTTGAGTATTTAGGTATAATTTAAAACTAAATAAATCTAATAAACATGTAACCCTTTGTTAGCATAGCCGAACCCTATAGTGATTTCTTGTACAAGCAACTTCACAGAGCCTCGACATTTTGGGCCTAATTCACAACATCAACATTGTCATTCTTTTGGATTCTTTCTTGTGGTTTGTCAATGGTTTCATGTTCTATTCTTAAAAATTTTTCCACCTTGTAAATATTTGATGCTGATTTTTTCCCCCGTAGGGTCACCTTCAGCAGAGAAATTATTGTCCTCCTGCTGTTCGGAACGAATGAAACCACTTTTAGTGGAATAGGAGCAGAATAATATATCATAATGTTGTGAAGATACTGGATTTTGTTGTTGCATGTTGTACTAATAAAGTCTGCATACAATGAAACATGATGTGGCTTGTGTCCAAATGATTCATAATTGAGCTGGCATCATGACAACAAATTAAATATTATGATTCCAATATATTAAAGTGTGAAACAAGGAAAACTTTCCTTCAAATTTTGTTTGCCTTTTCGTTTAATTATTCCAACTTTTAATAATTTTATTGAGTTGTAAACCACTTTTTTAATTAGTTAATTAAGTCCTTTCATATATTTTCCATTAAAAGCCTCCTTTTTTTTTTTCTTACTCTTTGCGCTTGAAATGAGACCAAAGTAATCTATGTTTGGTTAATTAAATATTTATTTTCTTTCTCAACTATCCCTTCATTTTCAAATGAGTGCTCATAAAAAGTAAAGTTATTAGATTAAGTTAAAAAAAAAAAAAAACAAGTATAGTTGTCATTCCATTCATGATTTAATGGGTTTGTTTTAAACTATAGAAGCTTAATCCTTTTTTTTTTTTTAATTTTGATAACCCATTAAACTCAAATTAAGATAAGATATAAATTTAGTTGAATGATAAACTCATAGAATTATATAAAATCAGTAGAGTCTTACTCCTTACCCATGATTATACCATAAGTCTATATCTAAGCGATTTCGTTTCGATTTAACAAAAAAAAGCTCATAAAAAATTTGAACTCATAAAATTTTGTGAATTATGTTGCAACTTTAAAAGTCATCCAAGGAGGCGGAAAAAGGGTAAGAAGAAATATCATTAGGAATGGAAGATGTAGCAACACCGGTAGTAGACCAAGGATCAAAGGGAGAAACGAAGTAATTGGTTTAGAGTAAGGATAAGGAAAAAAAAAAAAACAACTTTTGTTTAAAAGGAAAAGACTTAAAAGAGAAAGTGGCCAATCGTAGAATTTAGACTCTTGTATCTTGACTAAGCTAAATTGCTTTAATTGAACTTGCAGGTGTTGAAAGCCACAACTACCCAATTTATCGGTGAAATTAAACCTGCAACAAAGCAACTCAATAAGAAAGATTTAGAAAAGAACTTCAAATTGAGTGATTGATATTCAACCAGTGAGCCAATTTGCATAAGTTTAGATAAGGATCCTTTGCAATCCTCAAATTTAGACAAACCAAACTAAACTTATAATGCATGAATATGGTTTTACCCCGAAGTCAGTTTATGTTTTTTATAGGTCCATTGATATAATTCCAATGTAGGCCCTTGTAAAGCAAATGTTATTGAGTTAATCTCTGTTCCACCTCCATTTGATGAAATTCCATAATGGTGATTATAAATACTTTTTGGAGCTTTAACATCTCATTTTAACTCTCAATATTTATGTATCAATTAATAATTGGATATACAAATGTAACTGTGAATGGGAATTATAATTCGTTCGGCATATTTCAAAATTATATTGTTCTTTTTTTTTTTTTCCATATCTAAGTAACTGTGGTAAAACCATATTTAAACACAATAAATATAAAAAGGACAATAAATGTTGATAGAAAACTTAATGCTTTCAGAACTTCAATAGAGACAAACAATATGTTTGATTGATTTTATAAAAGTAAATTAAAGTATAGCTATCCTTTTATAAAGACGATATTGCATTTAGTCTATAGAATGGTTTTTCAACAAAATTCCTATTATTGTCAAATAAGAAATGCAGTTTCCTCATAGGATGTTGGAGGTAGTTATTCCTTTGCCTTTTCAAGCATGTTTCTGTGTTTTCTCTTGAGACTATTGTTCAATATCCAAATCATAGATTGGGGTATAAGTGTATTGATATTTTAATATATATTCCTAATGTATTCTTAATGTCGTTTTAAGTGTAACCAAATAAAATAGTAGCTATTTTTTATTTTATTTCTTAGGACTTGAAATTTTATTCTTATCTTATACTACTCTACAAAACAAAAATGGTATGTGATTAGTGATTTTGGTTATCAAGTGTAGGATTGAATTTTATAAAATTAAGAGTTTTAAGAACTTATTTGCTTACACATAAATTTTGGATATAAATTGTTATATAATAGGAGCTAATATTTTAGATGCTTATTTGTGTGTTTTGCTTTTAGTAAACATGCACTAAATGACTTCATGATGATATAGAGATGGAGTAGAGAATAATATTTCATAGAAAAAACCAAAGAAAAAGAAAACAAAAGAGAAAGAAAAGAACTAAAGAACCAAAATGTCACCAGTAAACCAATGGAATCAAAACTTTGATGATATGCTGAGCATAAATAGGGCAAACTATGATCAATCATTGAGTGAGAAAAAAGGCAAGGCAAGGCAAGGCAAGGCAAAGCAAAGCAAAACTAACACCTCACCGATTAGTACCTTCAAAACAAAAATATGCCCTAAATAGACCACATGGGTCCTACATTAAAGAATCAATGACAGTTGTACAAGTCAGCTGGGTCCCACATAAAAAGAACACTTTTAGTCAAACCAAATTATTAGGACAATTCAAAGCTCACGATGCCATTTGCTTTAGTCAAAAGTAACCATCTTTCTTTCTTAACTGTAACAAAATACGTAACAATCCCATAAATAGTAAAATTCCCCCTAGCAAACGCCCGGAAAAATTGTCAGTGTTTTTATTAACTTCGACTTGTGGGTTTCTTACCTGTAAAACGTCAAGTCCAAGTCCCTTAACCCTATTGACTCCGATTAAAAAGAAGAAAAAACGTTTTTTTATTTTTATTTTTTTTGGGTAGAACAGGAGATATTGTCATAAAAAGCTAAGAAGCAATACGCAAAGGATCTCCTAGGGGAGCATTATCATGTCCTGTTAAAGAAAAAAAAAATGTTAGTGGTTGTATTTAATTCACTTTAGTAAATAATTAAATAAAGGATTTCTTCTTCTTCTTTTTTTATTTATAAATCTACCTTGTCTCGGACTGTGTAATAGATTTTATAAAATTTGAAAAATTTTATTTCAAAGCTTTTAACAAGTGTATTCCAATATAATAACCCGAAACATTAGTTATTGACAAATTTTTTTTTTTTTTTATAGAAAAGAAAAGTAAGGGGTATAAGATTTTAAAGGGAAATAGATCCCCTCGATCTATATTATTCATTCCCTAGACATTGAAGAAGATTAAAGAGGAAAATATATATTAATATTTTTAAATATAAATGAATTTCAAAACTAAATAATAAAACATATGACATAAATTTATTCAAGGGTGGAGGGTATATTTATTTCTAACCTAATAAGTGAGCCATTATTTATCATTATCCATTTCTTTAATGAAAAATGAAAAGTAGTTATATTTATTACACATTTTGTCTAAAACTTACCTACTTTAAATTTCTTTTTCTCGTTTTTCTTTAAATTTCTTTTTTTTTTTTCGATGGAATCGTAGCTAACTTATATTACTTTAAAAAACTCAAAAGCACACAAATCCAGTATAAGAACAAGTCTAGGCCAAGAAAAGAACAAATCAACCTGGCTTGATAGGCAACATAGTAGAAACATAAAGCAAACTAGAGTCTTAAACAACAAGGTCAAAAATAAAATTAGGAAAACTATCCTCAAAAGTCACACAACCGGTAGACTTTAAGCCTTTCTTAGCTTGTAGATCAACCACTTACTTCTAGTCATGACTTACCTTGCAAAAGAGAATATGTTTAAAGTGGGGAATGAGAGAAATATACTTTGTTAGCATTGGGTAGCAAATGTCTAGGTTAATGTTTGGTTTCTTTATCCAATCTACAACTAGTGTCGAATTTGTCTCGATGATAATTGACTTAAGGTTCCTTTGTCGTGCTTACTTTATTCCTTTAAGAATAGCCATTAGTTCTGCTTCTAATGGTGACAAATAGTTGGTTTGCATGTACAACCCACCAAGAACATGACTTGACTCATTTCTTATTATTGCCCCAACACCTGAAATTCTACCCAACTTTACTACAGCTCCATCATAGTTAATTTTAATCAAACCCCTCTCCAGTCTAGTCCAACAAGCTAAAAAGCTTCTTTTCTCTTATAGCCTTAATTTACAACGAAGTGCCTACCATTCATTTGCCTCAGCTCTAATATCTTAGATCCAATGATGTTGAAGAACTTGCTCACGATTAAATATTATGTTGTTCCTTTTCCTCCGTATGTCCCAAAGCATAAAGAAGATATAAGCTTGTTTGAGGGGATGAATTCCTTCTATCGCTTCTTTCTCTAGTAGACATTCTTTTTTAGCCATTGTAACGTCAATTCCCTATCCTTTAGTCCATCTATGTTTTGAATATCTAACTTAAACCATCCTTTTTTACTTATCGAACAGTGAAAGAACAGATGGCAAATGGTTTCCACTATCCCTATACATAATGGACATTTCAAACCAACATTAACTCCTCAACTAGATAGTTTGTCCTTTCTGGGAATACCTTCCATCATAATTCTCTAAAGCAACATTTGGATTTTTGGATAAGTAGGAGTCTTCTAAATCTAATCCTAGTTACTCATATCTTTGCCCTCTTCCCTACTGTTCTACAATTTTGTAGAAACTGATTTTGTAGATAACTCCACATCCATATTCTTTGGCTAGTAACATAAGTCTCTATTTTGGTCATCATCGGTTAAGATTACATCTCCCAGCAGACGGTTAATAGTTGCATCGAATGGGTAACTTGTAATATCTTCCTTCCACTTGCCTAAACCATCTTAAACTTGTTGTATTGTACGAAGGTGATCAAATTTATTAAGCGAGCCATATATCCTCTTGGATATACTACCTTCCCGTATCTAAGGGTTTAACTAGTAGTTTGTTGTTTTTTTGTTTTTGATCTTCACCTTGGCATGCTTTTTAACCCACTCCCATGTCTTTTTTAAGGACCTCTAAAACCTTGATCTTGAGTGTTTTTGATGTTGGTCCTTGGACATTTTATATTTAGCCCATATAACCTCAGTCGAAAGAAGTTTCTTCTTACTCAAATCCCAAGCTAGCTTTACGAAGTTTGGCTAATTTCATTTCATAACATCCAACATTCTTAACCCGCCTAACGACTTTGGCTTTTTAATCTTTTTCCAATTCATCCAGTGTAATTTTCTTTGTTCATTCATGACTAAAAAGTTTTTTTAGCAGTCATTAATAAGGATTAGCGGATAATTCTATCGTATTGGATGTACATTCAAACTTTACTTAATTAGATAGGTTCTCTGTGGGCATTTAGGGTTATAGGATATGTTTTAGGTAGTAATTTCTCCAAATTTGTTTCAATAGAATATTGTACGAAAACGAAGTCAAGATAAGATATCCTATACTCATCTTGGAACTTGTATTTTAAATATATGAGTTATAGGTTTTGATGTATCCTATACCTACCTTATAATAACAATTAAATAATATTGATAAATAAAAAAGAATAGTGTTTCACATTTTTAAGCTCTAAAAGGTTTTATCTCTTATTAGCTTATATGTCAGAGTTATGTATACACTTAATTATTATTTGATAGGTTTATTAAAAAGTATTAGGACAAATTGAAAACTATCACTAAAAAGGGCCAAGTGTATTTTCCAATTTACTATTTGGGAAGATAAAATTAGCATATATTAAGATTCCATTTCTATGAGTTTATTATTCAATTGATGAATACATTTTTCATATAGTCTTTACTATTGAAAATGTGCCATTATGGGGAAAAAAAATTATAGGTTTTATGATTTCAAGATATTATAGATAGCTTTTGATTCCAAAAATTTAGTAACTTGTATCTTAAGTGGAGTATTAGTATAACTTTATATCTTTCCTGTCCTTGGTATACTCATCTCTATTTGTAAATATATTTTTAAAAAATTGGCAAAAAGTAAAAAAAAAAAAAAAAACTAACTACTTTAGGCAAGACTAAAACGGGTAATAAAGAATATTCAACAGTACCAACCGGTCTTTTAAATAAATCGTCGGTGGAGCTTCACCGTAGGTTGTGTTCTGGAGAGAGAAAATCTAGAGCGCTCCATATATAAAACCAAAGTCCTTGGCAAGGCAAAAACTAGAGAGACAGAGACGGAGAGAGAGGGGAGTTGGGCGCGCAAGACCCACAGTCTAGGAACCACGGCCATGGTGAAAACAGACGACTCCATTTCTGTTGATGTGGAGAAGATCTGTTTTGGTGGAAAGGTGCAATTTTGATGCAATGTCTTGGTTATTCATATGTTTTTGAACACTGGGTTGATTGTTTTGACCTGGAATTATATAATATCATGAATCTTTAATCGTGAAATTGGTGTTTCTTTGTATATGTTGTTTTGAATCACCCATGGATGAATTTTGTTGGGTTTTGAGAATTTCACATTTCACGAGAAAGCAATTATATGGAGGAAAATGTTAAACGTATTACAAGCACTTGTTAATAAGCCAAAATGTTTTCCTAGTCTCTAATAAGTTCGGGACACGTGTTAAGGAAACACTTGTAGTAAAAGTTGGAAATTTTCTTTATCGTCTCGAGTTAGAGCTCCAGCTCCCGGTATTATTTTGTTTAAACATATGATGTTTGGTATTGTGGTCAAATTAAGGAAAGCGTGAATTAGTTTTGTTAGTTATGTTGTGGTTTCATACTTTGCAGTTACTATAGTAAGAAGCTATCTTTCTCTACTTTTACCTTGTTATTAGGAGGGCGGTTTCTATGTTGTTTAGATGCTTTCTGATCTTGGATTTGAATTTTCTTATACTATGATGGACACAGTTTGTTTTGACACATAGCGTCCTTGTTTTTAGTGTTGGTTCATATCATTGAAGTTTTGAACCACGTGCTTTAGGTTCAAGTTACAGCAATTGATATGTAAGTCTCAGCAATGTGGATCAGCTTAGCTCAAACATCCTTATTCAGAAAGTTTTTGATTTTTGCTAAGCCATAGCTTGCTTTCTAGACCCTCATGCTTGCATGTGCTTTTGTGCGGATTCCTTTGTTTTGTGAAACTTTGTGTTGCAAGAAAGAGTATTGGCTAGAATATTCATTTCCTGTGATCGTTAAGGAAACCAAGCTGTAACTTTTTGCCTCATGTGTTTAGGTTGTATCCATTATCCATATCAATCTTTGTTCTTTCCCCAGTTTTAAATATCTGAGTTTCTGCGCAAATGTAAAAGAGTATAATAAAGTTTTTTATGGCCTGTGAAGTGAAACAACCTTTTAGCTAGTGCACAACCAAAATAGCCGATAATTTTCTCTTGTAAGCATAGCTCTAAGTATTTTATAATTCTACGATCCGAGCAACCTTGGGCTGGATGTTGGAAGGGGTCAGGAATGCCTTTGGAATGGTAAACATTGTAATTTTTATATAGGCAAACCGAGTTTCTTTGTTTAATGTGTTATAGTACCTTTTTAGGAATCTACCTTGTTTATTTCAAGATAAGTCGATTTATAATATGTAGGGCAAATAATTGAGCTTACTTCCTGAATGGGTGCCTTGTTTCTGTGGAATTTGATTTCTTTTGTCATTTATTAGGCATTATCAAAGGAATTATTGTTATTTTCTTTCCAGGAACATATTGTGCAAACTGGCCGTGGTCCAGTGACTGTCATTGTATATGGAGAACCAGACAAGCCGGCACTAATTACATATCCAGATATAGCTCTAAATTGTAAGTTGATGAATCTATAATCTTTTGATATTTCAAAAAAGCAATTCATATTACTTGTAGAGCAAGATTCTCCAGATATAATACGTGTTTGTCATTAACGTTTGGTGTTGTAAGTTATCTAAAGAATAAAAACATATATTCTTCCTTGAGCATGTGAACATCTCTCTTCTCTCTGTCCATCCATTCTACCTTTTTTGCATTTTCAATTATAGGTCCTCATGTCTTGTTAGCCTTGGATATAACTACCTCTGCACTATGACAATCTATGGAGCACATCTTTGCTGGTTGTGTGTCTTTATTTATGGCACCAATATTGGTTACCAATAGATATAAATTATAGTTTAGCACCTTGTTACTCCCATTTGATTTGTGTCACTCCTCTTGAGAACTTATTCCCTTCTGACAATCATGTTTTTCATGTGTTTGTGAAATTTCCATTTTATCCCTACTTATTAGTGTGACCTAATAAAATTGTCTTTCTGTATCTACCAGACGTTTCTTGCTTCCAAGGATTATTCTTTTGCCCTGAAGCAGCTTCTTTACTACTTCACAACTTCTGCATATACCATATCAGCCCACCTGGGCATGAGGTCTGTAATTCTAGATTAGTTTAAGATAATTGTCTAATTGTCGTCTCTTGTCTTTATCTATCTTTTCTTGCCACAATTTTTATGCAAAAAACAATATACTGCATTAAACTACCAGGGACTATTAATCACATAGTTCCTTTGTCCCACATCCATAAGAGTTCTTACAGTTGGGAGCTGCTGCAATAAGTCGAGATGAACCATCAGCTTCTGTTGATGATTTAGCAGATCAGATACTCGAGATTTTGAACTATTTCAGGTACCATGCTGCCACTTTAATACTGAGCCATCAATTAAAAATTGCATGGTGCTTAGTTTTGTTAGCCTTTGTATCTTGCAGCATGCTTAGAGCAACATTTTCTTTGCTTAATAACTAAAAAATAGTAATGCTTGCTTGTACCTTGTTGGTTAACTGTAGTTCTAGGTCTAACAGAGAGGTTCTACTGGTATTGCAGGCTTGGTGCTGTCATGTGCATGGGGTTGACAGCGGGTGCTTACATTCTCACTCTATTTGCAGTATGTGACAAATTAGTTCCTTTGTGCAGTCTCTGTTGATGAATTTGTGTTACATTTATACAATTTATCTCTTTGAGTAATTCAGTTTAGTTTTTCAATGCAGCTGAAATATAGAGATCGAGTTCTTGGTTTGATACTTATATCACCTTTATGCCGATCGCCTTCTTGGTCTGAATGGTTTTATAATAAGGTGCTATCTCTTATCCTGCTAAGTTGTTGTAATGGGAAACTCTTTTTCGTGTATTTACAATTGCTATCTATGCCAGTGGATGTCGAATCTGATTTATTATTACGGGATGTGCAACATGGTAAAGGGATGTCTGCTGAGACGGTATTTTAGTAAGGTATACTTTGAGTTCCCTCCACTGCGACCATGTAATGATTCAGTAGTTTTATCTAAATAATGAAATACTTTGAAATTACTGTAGGAGGCTCGGGGGAATGCAGAAGTTCCTGAATCTGACATAGTAAAAGCATGCAGAAGGGTAAGCATTATCCACTTCTATCTGTTTCTCTTTGAATATGCATGTTTAACTATGAGATTTGGTGGACAGGGAAAAACATATATATATGTCCACTTACAATATTAGTTTTTTATCTCCAGTTGCTCAAAGAGAGGCAAAGTACCAACGTCATGAAGTTTCTTAATGCAATTAATAGGTAAACGCCCAACTTGCTTCCCTTTGGCATGTCCAAACTTCAAAGTTTTGAGTGCTTGCATTTTCATTTTGATCTGTTTTGATATTCTATTCGTCTATCATCAGGAGACCTGACATTTCCAAAGCGGTGAAGAGACTGAAATGCCGTACACTCATTTTTGTGGGAGAGAATTCTCCCTTTCTTTCCGAGGCTCTCTACATGACATCTAAACTGGATAAGAGATATACTGCCCTTGTGCAGGTATTTCATTTAATTTTCTGCGGTTCATCATCCTGGATAAACCACTCTAGGAAACAAAGTATTAAAAGGGTCTAGAACACTGGTTGATCCAACATATTTTTGCTTCCATAGCCTATGAGTCCCTAAAAGCCATAGTAGTGTACTCAATGCACTTGAGTGAACAAACGAGTAGTTGAGTATTGGAGGCATGGTTTATTTTTGTTGCAGGTTCAAGTTTGCGGGTCAATGGTGACAGAAGAGCAGCCACATGCAATGTTGATCCCTCTAGAGTATTACTTGATGGGATATGGGTTGTATAGACCGTCCCTTCTCAGTGGCAGCCCCAGGAGTCCACTTAGCCCATCTTGCATCTCTCCCGAGCTTCTCTCTCCCGAAAGCATGGGGTTGAAGCTGAAACCGATAAAGACACGGACCACCGTGCAAGTATAGCACGTGATAGATATCTCGAATGAGAAAGGAAGCTCTTCACGCCCGCATGATCATTGATTTTTTTTTGGTTTCTTTATTGTTTTTCTTGTGTCTAATTATTCTAGAAGAAAGGTAGATCGTGGTGGGGATCTTGTAAATGTATAGAAAAATTTTAAGAGTACATAGAGACAGATACCATCATTCATTCATTCATTTGTGGTCAATCATAAAGGATTCACCTTCCTATCTGTACATTGAGGACTGTATTTATCTTGCGATGATGAGTAACTAATAACATGAATAACTTCTCTCTTTTATCCAAACTGTTCCCGTTATCATGTCCAAACACAATAAATAAGGTTATGCTTATTCCGTTGTATCAACCATAACAATTCGTTTATTTTACTTACTTCACTGAATGAAACACGGAAGGAATGTAATAAGGATATAATATCTATTAATTTGTTTAATTAGATTAATAAATAATTTAAGAATAGATATATAATGGAATTTTAATGATTAAATTATTTTTAATTTATTTTTTTAAGTAATTCTAAAGTAATTGATAATGGTGATGATTGAAATAAAAGTTGATACAATAAAATGGTAATAACAAACCTGTGTTGTAGGTTAGCTTGCTTTTAACTCCTATTGGAATAGTTTTCTAATAATTAAATTGAATCCAACAGAATTCGAATTCGGATCTTGACAAGGTTTAAATTGCAGACAAATTTGTTAAAGGTGCTTCCAAATTCAAAAGGGAAAAGTTGCCATGTCATGCAAGTAATGTCTCCCACCCAATTGCCAACTCACAGCTGTCAACAATCGAGGAATGTGTCTCCCATTTAGGAAGATAAATGCACGTGAAACACTCAGCCAAACAACCTGTAACTTCGAGGCAATCCAGGCCGTAGCACTCGTATCTTCTCATTTTATGCATGAATATCCGGAGAAAATTATTTAACTGATCTCTCTTCACTGACCAAATATGTTGGTGTTTGGTTATTCTTCCTTTTGTTGAACTAGGGACATTATATTAACAGAAACTGCAGGGTCTTGCATGGTATTTACATGCTGGACATAAGGCATTCATTCAGGGACTCTAGATTCCTTTTACATACATTAGTACCGACATCTTTAATGAGCACGGAAGCAATTTTAGAAGGCGGAACAAGGAGCAACTAGATCATTGACAGCAAGAGTGTGCATGTAATTGGCCATGAAATCCGCTGCTTGATTTTTCTCACTGCTATATCGGCAATCTATCTTCACAGCATCAAGCGGATGTAGTCTTTCCCTTTGGCAGATTAAACATTAGCGAACTTCAATCTAAAGCTGGAATTGAGAGGATTAGAGAGGAGATAAATAGCCAGGGTCGAATCAGAGCACAATTCAACGCTTTTTGAGTCCTAACATATTTTCAAATGCAAGTAGATTCCCTATAAGTCAGCTAACAATGCGTCAATTTTTCCAATTTTCCTCCCAAAACCTAAGGTCAAGCTGCCCCTTTCATCTCTAAAGATTCCGTCTATTGGAGCTTCATCTCTCATAATTTTAAGGAAAGTGTTGGTGTTAATTTTGACCTAACCCTCTTTAGGGGACTTCCATTTGAACATTGATTAACTTTATAAACCTTTAATCTTTTCTTACTGTAAATCTATTAAAATATTACACTAGGAATTTAAGAGGAGAGGTTGGGGTGAATTGAGTTTAATGACCAATTTTTACTTTGATAACAAATCTTTAATCAAATTAACTAAATAGATGTGATATAGAAATATTTAAGAAATAATTAGAGTGTAGAAATATAAAGAGAAAGTGATAGAGAAATTAAGCTTGGATTTAACGTGGAGTTCGGATTGCTTGTTACTTTCCACAAACAAAAATACCTCAAATTGAGGACTTCACATTACTTTATTAATTTCTCAATCGAAGCTTTAAGAGCTATACATGTACAAACGTGATTATACAAATTTTACAATCATAATTCACTCAATCTTGATTTTACAAGATTTTCAATCACAATAACTATCAATACAAATTACAATCTTAACTCACAACACAAACTCAATTTCAAGTATAGTGTACTCTCTCAAAGTTCTTGCAAGTATAAATTATTTTGCACTATACTAGGATTTACAAATGATTTATCAAATTAAGTACACAAGACAAAGAACAAGTGAATAAAAGGAATAATTGCAGATTTTCAACTCTATTTCTTCCCCTTTAACTACCAAACAATTTGTATTTATAACCTTTTACAAAAAATCTAATTGTTAGTTCACTTCTCTCTTCATTTAATGCTCTATAGCGGCTTTTTTCTATGTGGATTAGCCGGATGGTTCAAGTGGGATTAGTCGGACAATCCATTCAAATAGGGTTACCATTCGGACGGTCTTCAATTCACCAATCGCATGGTCCAATATAGCTCACTTACCTGCAATAATCAACCGGACAGTCTAGGAACAACTAGCTACATAGTCTATCACCTACCACTGATCTATAGCAACCAGCTGAATAATTCACCCTAGAATAGTTGAACAACATATACTAAGATACAATAAATAGTTCTGCTCCCCTTTACTTCTTTCAAAAATTTCAAACTCAATATAATCAAGTTATATTATGAAAATATCATGTGAAACATAGTGTTATAAAGATAATTTAAGTCCTTTATTAAATTATCCATATTTTTATAAGATTTGCAAAGAGATACATAATCAATGATTTATTTAACATAACTTGCATGGTTTTGTTCTCATCAAAATCACACACAAGAACCTATTGGTTCAACAATCTCCCTCCTTTTTGATGAGAATAAAACTTTGCAAAACAAACTCCCCCTAAATATAATACTCTCCCTCATATTAACACTCCCCCCTCAATGAAGCACTAGTTATAAAATATTTCCTTTGAGAATGTTTATGAGAGAGTCAATATAAGAGCAAGTTGAAAGTGTTTAAACTTCATTTTAAAGGATAGCCAATTTAACTTCATGTTTCAATTTGATATTTATTAACCAACCAATCTCTTCAATTTTATGATCTCACCTTCACTAAACTTAGACAAAAACAGTTAAGTGACTTAAATTATTCTCCCCCATTGAAAAGATGAGATTCTAAGCTGTGAGGAGGAGGAGGAAAGCAAGTCAAAATTCTAGTATAGCCTCGACTTAAGCCTTAAGGTATGTCACCTTAAAAAAAATATAATTCGATAGCCAATATAAGTAAGCAATACAATGCGCAATGATTCGTAAGATAGCAATTGCTTTCTCATTGTAACAAGATATTTCATACATCAGAGTAGCCAAAGTTCATAAGAGATAACATAAACATAAATTAGTATACTAACAAAAGGCCAGTAGGCCAAAATCTTGAGTTAGTACGTAATCAAAGAGAGATAAATCAAGATGATTTTAAGGACAAATGGACCACATATGGAAGCTATATAACGGAACAAAGGATAGCTAGAGTTCATGTCCATATATAAACATAAAACATATTAGTAGTGCCAATTCTGCAGCAACCGTTTGGACAGTATGATTGAATCATCCATATGGTTGCATGCAAATTGCACTGGCTACTTGAAATTTTCACATAACTCATGGAATCTTCACAACATTCAAACAAACCTTATCCTAACATATTATATAAGCTTAGATGAAGCATGTTTGACAATTATAACTTTGCATTTTAGGCTAGATTAAAATAGGATGTTTTAAATATCTAGCTTTAACTTAGTTTTTGGAGGTTTAAGGGTGCTAAAAACACATCAATTCGCCATGAAGTAAATCTAATCATTTAATCATGATTTATAAGTTAAAATATGCATGTAAGAGCCTTCATTCGACTTAGAAGTTATTAAATGAGAAGGATGTGCATAAGAGAACTTCAACAAGTAAGTATGAATTCAATTGTGTACATAACATATCAAATGATGAAATTTATACAAGAATCCTGTGAACATGTTCCTAAAACTTAATATTAGGTTATAAGCTATTTGATTTAAAGGAAAAGACATTTTATCCAAAAATAACTACTTTAGATCATAAAAATCAACTACATTGAGCACAAATTAAGCTTAATGACAACCATACACACTAAGTTAAGTTTACAATAAGTTGGTACTTTAAGAAAATTTCAATAGTGTCTATAGGAACAAAATAGTAATATGAACCGTGACTAAGAATAGACAAGGCGGTGTGCCTAAGAGCTTAGTTATTACTAGAACTTACTGTGGCAAATCTGATTAAAATGGGTCCTCCGAAATATCGAAGAAAATTAGGATGAAATGGTCTACAACTGAACAAGAGTAACTGACGTGAAGCTGTTCGGAGGATGTAACTCAACAACGAACATAACACGACTTAACACCTCACTTGATATGATGCAAAAATCAATGTCAAGGTCTACTCGCCACTAATTTTAAGCTACTCAGCAAGATTAGATAAGAGTGTATGAAAAATAAACTTGGAAAGGGTTGTTTTACAAGAACAGAATATTCAACATTAAAATGTAAGTTATCTATGACTTACAAGAGAAAAGGACTATTTATAGTAAGTCCTTAGAGTAGCATTACAAATAAGGAAATTATAAGAAAATATATACAAAAAGGGGATTCCTAATACATGCGAAAAAGGGTAAAAAGGATAAAAGACCAAAAATAGAAAAGTAGTATAATGTCAGACGAAATGGACAGGTAGCAGTGCAACATTGGTCCCGTACGAATATTCTCTAAGCACAATAGGTAAGAGGAGTCAAAATGTTGTGGCAATAAAGGGGTCGAGATACGAGAGATGGTAGTACACCAAGAGAAAATTATTCGGCCGTTTAAGTGAGTCTCTTGTCACTAGATAAGAACTTCTTGGCAACAGTTGTTTGGGTTACTTGGCACAGGGTCTTTAGTAAGAAAATGGTTGGCATCATCACTACCGAGTGTATAAATCAACGTATGACAATTCGGGGAGCTCAAGGAGTTCAACCACATTCCTTTAGCGTAAAGTTTCTCTCGTCATCAGTATATTGCCGAGAGAGAATTTGTTGGGTGAGGGATTGGAGTCCTCAGAGCTATGCGTGAGTAATGGGACTGTTGGTTGGCAATTCATCACAAGGTCAGTCGCTAGTGAAGAACTCTAGGCTAAAGTCAAGAGGGAGAGGGTGAATTAAGTTCTAAGACAATATGCAATTTTTTTCAATATAACTAAATAAATGCAATAATAAGAGTAATCAAAGCAACAATAATAAGTACAGAAATTAAAGGAGATAGGGATAGAGAAATTCAAGTTTGGATATAACATGGAGTTCGGACTGCCCCCTAGTTTCCATGGACTCATAATGCCTCTAACCGAGGACTTCACTTCGCTTTATCAATTTCACAACTCAATGCTCTAAGAGCTACACAAGTTTACACAATCTCTTCTACACACAACTAACTCGAGTATATCACTTTCTTCACTCAAGATTACAAATATGAAGACTTCCAAGCACCACAACTATGTTTCTTTTTATTTGATAGCAAATAAGTATACAAGAGACTAAAGAGAAGTAAATAAGCTCAAGAATGTAAGAGAATGTCTTTTAATTACAGTAGAATATTAGATCTTAATTGCCTTTGGTCGGGTTGTTGAGCTTTTATATCAACTCATTAAATTCTTCTTGTTACCGCGCATTAAATACTCCAACGGCTACTTGAATCAGACTTACTAGTATATCGGCTCCTTGTACTACCAGCAAGCCGATAACAAAATACTCTATCGACATGAACACCGGCAAGTGAACCGCCATGTCAGCTCCTTCAGGCCAGTGAGTGTTTTTTTAGGGCTTTATATCGTAAGCTTGGTTCTTTCTTGAACCGTCAACCTGGTAAGCCAAATATCATCTGAAAATTTTTTTAACACATAACAAACAAATATACTTTGCAATATAATTTCTAGATTATTTGATCACCATTCAAAAGATTAAATTTCTTGTAGAGATAATTGATATATTTATTCTTTAATCAAATTAATCAATCTTATTCAATTACCTCAATATAAATAAATGATACTTAGTTTAGTCATCCACTTGTTTGGTTCTCTTTAAAAACAACATGTTTAGATATATACTTTTTGTTCTCATCAAAATCAATTAATGAACACTAGGTTCAACAGTTGGATGGATCCAAGCTTGCAAAAAACTCGAAAAGGGAAGTAATGAGGATTGGGCAAAAGGATAAATGTAAATGAAGAATAAGCAAAAACACACGAATAACTCCAGAGGATATGGTGCACTAATGGAACTTTTGAGGACTCATGAAATAATTCAATATGACACACGAATCGGTCTAGTGAGGTTACTCGCCACTTAACCTTGTTCAAGGGTTAGGATAAGAGTGATGTAGAGAGTAAATATGTAGTGTTTATGTAAGGAAGGAAAAATACTCAAGTGTATTAATGATAATTTATCTAATACAGCTATAATTACAAGGGTATTTATACCCATAAGTTACGATAACTTGCTCAAAAGGGAAAAGACAAAAGGGTATTTTCTAAAGAAATAATGTACAAAATACAAAAGGGTAAATAATAAATATTTAAGAAAAATAATCATTGGTGTAATGGATTCTATACATGATTATGTATAAGTAGCGATGTTGTATTGGTAAGGTCGTTGAAAGATGTAGACAAAAAAGTGCGGTCAGCTTACTTGTCCGAGCAAGGATGGTTGAGTCAGTCCGGAGTCTCTCTTTTGTCATCTCAGTAGGGGTGATGCCGAGTAAGTAATTAGCTATGTATGAACGAGAATGAGGATTGGCTGTTCTTTAGGCCTTTTGTTTCTTGACACACTATTTGCAAGAAATAGGCAGTTACATGGCTTGGTATGCAGAATGTGTTGGTAAGAAAATAATCAGCTTCGGTAAGAGTTGGCTGGAATAGGAGAATCTGCTATGCCAGGCCTTTTAGTCCTTAAGCTTAGTTGTGGGTCAAAGGTCTAGTGGCCTAATTCCCATCATTCCCTTTGGTTAATTTGGATTTGAGATCAAATCCACATGATCTTTGGTTAGCTCTCTGTTAGGGTGATAGGGACTGAGATCGGCAATGTTAAAGGTGTTGGATACCCTACAATCATTGGGCAGCTCCAACCAATAGGTGTTATAATTGATTTTCTGGATGATCCTGAAGGGTCCTTTAGCTCTTATAGATAATTTATTCCTCTTTTTTCTCAGAAACCATTCCTTGTTGAGGTATAACCATACCAAGTCTTCTTGCAGGAATTGTTTAGTCGTCCTACCCTTAGTTTTCTCTCACATTCTTCTAGTAGCTTGGTCGATGTGCCGAGTGACTTTATCATAAACGTGCTGAAGAGATTATGCTCTAGCCTTCCTGTTAAGATCTTCTTGTGCGGGTATATGTATAGAGGTGTGATTGAAGGGTAACTTGGGATTGAAACCATAGATCACTTTGAAGGGAGTCTACTTAGTGGTATTAATAGGGATTAAGGACCGATTATACACTCCCAGGCCTGAGGGCTCTCTCAAGTGGTTCACTGAGTTGTCCGAGGTGAGTTAAGTGCCGAGAAGCATTGCTTACCCCAGTCTAATCTGGCAAGCTATTTTGCTCTCCATGCTATCCAAGATGTTGTCGAGGTGATTAACCAGCATGCCAAGCTAAACCCTCCACTAGACCATATTCCGAGCACCAAATCTGAGTATAGCAATCTCTATTGTGCCATGGCCGACCAAGACTATCAAGAGCTAACCCTCCAAGGCCAACTTAAGATGAGCCGTCCCTGAACCAACTACAGCCCAGCCTCTTCTAATGCCGAATAAGCTTGAACAGAGGCTTACTCCTGCTTAGACTACAATACTTCAGAATTACAATAAGAACACGCGCGCACTGTTCTTACTGACAACCATATTGTCCTTTCTATCAAACGACGTTCACTGTGTACGATTTCGTATCTCTCTGTATAGTAATTTCCTTTTATTTAGCAAATAGGAATTCATTTTTGTAATTATCTGTAGCATAGAACTTGCCCTAACAGGGTATTATAAATAGTCACATAATGTAACAGTTGTAAAAAGATATATAGAAGAATATACTGAACCTTTTTACCTTCTCTTGAGCTAAGTGTCTTCTTAATTACTCTTGAGCTAAGTGTCTTCTTAATTACTCTTGAGCTACTCTTATTTAGCCCATTTGAGTATGGATTAGTAGCGAGTAACCTTCGGCTACACTTGTATGTCATATCAAGTGCGACCTAAGCTCATGTGAGGTATAGGTGCATTATATCAATCATCGGTGCACAGGAACCCCTTCTCTTCTTCGACTATCATTTACATTTTAGGCCATCTTGCGGCTTGGACCTACCTCCTTTGGTTACGCATGATATTAGGTTCGTGTGTTCATCCACGAGTTCGTATCATCTTGGTATCAGAGCTTGGCTACGTTCAAAGCTGAATTTTGCTACTGTGTTTTTTAATAGTTTGCCACTACTCTCGTGTGATAGTAGTTCTATTGTTAGCTTTGAATTTTAGTAGTGAGAAGTGTTTTGTACTTTGTTTTCCCCTATTTTCGATACGTTAAAACAAAGTATGGTTGACTATGTATTTGTTGTGAAATTATCATTGTGAAGTAAACATCAATGTTGGATTCAAGTGTGCAAGGGACTTTGGGAAACCAAGAAAGTAGTACTTGACATGGTTAAGGATAGGAAGAAAGCTTCTCACCTCAATCAGTAGGTGACTACTTGGATAAGTTTACCAATTTGATAGCTAGTTTAGTGATTGTCATCCAAGAAGATAGGCGGTGAGCTAGAAACAGCCCTACAAGGGAACGTGAACAGCAAGGCTGAGGTAATAGTCAATTTGGCCAAGATAACGCCCCAACTCGACCACCTCGAGTTGAAGGAATTATCAGGGATGCTATACAAAGACTAGTGCTTGAAGAGATTGGAGAGGAAGCAAAAGGAGGTAATGAGGTAGAGGAGTACTACAAACCTAAGGAAAGGAATGTACGAGCCCTTAGAGTTGAAGGATTGAAGATGTGTATTTCGAGTTTCTCTAGAAGTAGTGATGCTAAGGACTACCTAGATTTGGTAGATCGGATTGAAAAGCAGTTTGAATACCATGAAGTACTAGAAAATGCAAAGGTTAGGCTAATTGTGTTGGAGTTCATCGGCTATGCTGCCTTATAGTAGAAGAACCAACAAGCCACCAGAAGAAGGGAAGGAGAGCGAGAGATTAGGAGTTAGAACGAAATGAAGAGAGTTATGCAAATGAGGTTTGTGTTGAGCTATTATCTACAGGATGCCTTCAAGAGATTGCAAGAATTGAGACAAGGAAGATCGAGTGTGGACACTTACGTTAAAGAGTTCTAAATGCTAATGATTCGGTGCGAAGTTATGGAGCCAGAAGACTGAATTGTGTCTCAATTCATTGGCAGATTGAAGTATAAGATTAGGGATATCCTGGAAACCATGGACGTTAGAACGCTCAATGATGTAATCTGAGCCACCTAGAGGATAGAAAGGTACCGAACAGGAAGATTTCGACCATCCATCAATTGTCCTAGCAATAGCTGACTTATTTTAAGTAGACCTGTGCGAATGGAACTGAGCAAGGTCATTGACAGTGGCAGCTGCACCAATGTAGCCTCTGCATTTATGGTCTAATAGTTGAAATTGCCGACCATGCCCCACCCGAAACCTTACAAGCTTCATTGGTTCAGTGATAAGGGAGCCCTACAAGTGAATAAACAAGTGTCTGTGCCAATTTGTATAGGCAGGTATCCAGATGAAGTGCTTTGTGATGTGTTGCCTATGAGTATGTCTTACCTTCTACTTGGATGACTATGGATGTTCGATCAAGCAGTTATATGTGACGGCAGGAGGAACACATGTTCTATGGAGCATGAAGGAAAAAGGTTGAAATTAAGTCTCATGATTGCTGAATAGGTAAAAATCATGCAGTCCTAGCTTAGCCGAACCTTGAAAAAGGAGGCTTTGGTGCTGACCCAAGCCGAACTAGAAAGAGAAATGGAGCTGGAGGGACCAACCTATCTGCTTGTCAAGAGGCTTTTTGAGATGAGACCCAGGGAGGAGGAGTTGCTGACCAAAGCAAAAGCCTTATTAAAGAACTTTGCCAACCTATTTCCGGAGGAGCTACCGGAGGGTTTACCCCCAATCTGAGGTGTTGAGCACGCGATTGACCTACAACCAGGAGTCGCACTACCAAACAATCTTGCTAATAGGCTGAACCTTGAACAAGCTATCGAGCTATAGAGGCAAGTAGACAACCTCATGGAGAAAGGGTATGTACGCGAGTTCCTAAGCCCCTGTGCTGTATCGGCCTTGTTAATACCGAAGAAGGATAGTTCTTGGAGGATGTGTGTAGATAGTCGAACCATCAATTGAATCACTATCAAGTACATGTATCCCATATCCAGGCTTGATGATATGTTAGATGAGTTAAGTAGAGCAAGAGTGTTCTCCAAGATTGATCTCAAATTTAGATATCATCAGATCCGAATGCGTGAAGGAGATGAGTGGAAAACCATATTCAAGATACGATATGGTTTATATGAGTGGCTTGTAATGTCATTTGGACTATCCAATGCGTCAAGCACATTCATACGACTTATGAATCATGTGCTCCAAGAATTACTGGGAAGGTTTGTTGTGGTTTATTTTGATGACATTCTAGTGTACAGTCTTGACCTGGAGACTCACTGAGAACATCTCCAACAAGTTCTTGCGAAACTCTAAACTAAACGACTCTACGCCAATCTGAAGAAGTGAAACTTTTGCCATTCTGAGGTGATCTTCTTAGGATTTGTTGTAAGCGGAGGTGACATCCGAGTCAATGAAGAGAAGATAAGAGCGATCATAGAATGGCTTGAGTCGACCTGTTTTACCAATGTGAGAAGTTTCTATGGCCTGACGTTGTTCTATTGCCGATTCATCAAGAACTTCAGTGGGATTATGGCCCCACGCACTGAACTTTCAAAGAAGAATGTTGAATTCAGATAGGGTGAGAAAGAGAGGAGAAGTTTTGAGGAAGTGAAAGAGAGGCTAACTACAGCCTCTGTCTTAGCTCTGTCGAGTTTCAACAAGATATTTGAATTAGAGTATGATGCGTCCAGACTAGGCATAAGTGTTGTACTGATGCAAGAAGGTCGACTTATTGCTTACTTCAGTGAGAAACTTTGAGGAGCTACAATCAACTACTCCGTCTATGACAAGGAGTTTTACGACTAAATCCGAGCCCTAATGGTATGGCAACACTATTTGCTGCCCAAGGAATTTGTGATCTATACCAATCATGAATCCTTGAGATATCTAAAGAGCGAACCAAAGTTGTCCTAGAGACAAGCTAAGTGGGTTGAATTCATGGAGTGTTTTTTCTTATGTTGTAAAATATAAGAACAGAAAGAACAATGTAGTGGCCGATACCCTATTGAGACGACATACCTTCCTGATTGAGCTACAAACAAGGCTACTTGATTTTTCAACCATCAAGAATTTGTATGTTGAGGACCTGTATGTTGGTCTTATCTATACCCGTTGTGAGGAAGGATGAACATTAGACGACTATTACAGGGAGGACAGATACTTATTTAGGAAGGGAGGCTATATATCTTGACTTGTTCCATACGAAAACTACTAGTATATGAGGTACATGGAGGGGATTGACTGGACACTTTGGCCAGTGCCAAACTTATGAGGTATCATCCTCCAAATTTTTTTGGCCAAGGATGAAGAGAGACATCCAGTCCATGCTAGAAAAGTGTGTGACTTGCCAAAAAGCGAAGAGTTTAGCCAAGCAAGGACATTACCAACCCTTGCCAACCTCGACTAAACTATGGTCCAAGCTGAGTATGGACTTCATGTTAGGATTGTTGAGGACGTCCCGAAGGAAGGACTCCATCATGGTGGTTGTGGATTGATTTAGCAAGATGGCACATTTTGTGCCTTGTTCTAAAACTATCGACGTTTTGGCTATCTCTTTTCTTTTCTTTTCTTATAGGAAGTAATCAAGTTACACAAAATTCCTAGGACTATTGTTTCAGATTGAGACCCTAAATTCATGAGCCACTTTTGGAGGACGTTGTGGAGGCAAATGGGAACTAAGCTCCTATACAAAACGTCCTGCCATCTACAGATCGATGGATAGACCGAAGTTGCTAACAGAACTGTAGGAACTTTGTTACGAGTTGTTATTGGATGAAACATGGCCGGTTGGTATCTGTACTTACCAATCATTGAGTTCGCATACAATAGGACCGCTCATAACGTAACAAGCATGTCTCCATTCGAGGTCACCTATGGGTTCAACCTTAAATTTCCATTGGATTAAGCACCCTAGCTGATGCTTGATGAAGACCAGCCAACCGTCAAGAGAGTTGAGGCCATCAAAGCTATGCACCAGAAGGTTGTAGAGCAACTGAGTTGAGCTACTATTAAGCCAGAGAAATGAAGCCAAGGACAGAGGAAGAGGGAATTTCAACCAGGTGATTTGGTCTAGATACACCTTAGTAAGGAATGATTCCCAAACTTGAGGAAGAGCAAGTTATCTTCTAGAGCCGACGGACCTTTCAGAGTGCTTGAAAAGATTAATCCTAACATCTATAGGATCGAATTACTTGAAGGATATGGAGCTTCGAACTCTTTCAACATTGTCGGTCTCTAACCTTACACTCCCGAGGACTAACAACCAAGAGGGGATGATAGGGATTAAGGATAGATTATACGCTCTCGAGCTCAAGGGCTCTCTCAAGTGGTTCGCCGAGCTATTCGAGGCAAGTTAAGCACCGAGGAGCAGTGCTTACCCTAGTCCAATCAATCAAGCTACTTTGCTCTCATGCTATCCAAGATGTTGCCGAGGTGATCAAGCAGCATGTCAAGTCGAACCCTCCACTAAACCATAGTCCGAGCTCCAAATCTGAGTACAACAATCTCCACTATACCGAAGCCAACCAAAACCGTCAGGAGCCGACCCTCTAAGGCCAACCCAAGATGAGCCATCTCTAAACCAACCACAATCTAGCCCCTTCTGACGCTAAACAAGCTTGAATAGAGGCCTACCCTTGTTTAGACCATAATACCGTCAAAATCATAGTAAAAACGTGTACGTACTATCCTTACTAACAACCGTACTGTCCTTTCTAACAAACGAAGTTTGCTGTGTACGATTTCGTGTCTCCCTATATAGTAATTTCCTTTTATTTAGCAAATAAGAATTTATTTTTGTAATTATCTGTAACATAAAACTTTCCCTAATAGGGTACTATAAATAGTCACATAATGTAACAATCGTAAAAAGATATATAAAAGAATACATTGAACCTTTTTACCTTCTCTTAAGCTAAGTAACCTCACTTACTCTTGAGCTACTCTTATCTAGCTTATTTGAGCGTGGACTATAGTGGCGAGTGACCTTCGGCCATATTTATGCATAATATTAAGTGTGACCTGAGCTCGTGTGAGGCATTCCTGTATCATATCCATCGTCAGTATATGAGAACCCCTGTTCTGCCTCAACTATTATTTACATTTTAGGCTATCTTGTGGCTTGGACCCACCTCCTTTGGTTATGCGTGATATTGGGTTTGCGTGTTTATCTACGAGTCCATATAAGGTATCATGCACTGTCTGGTTGTAAGCAAATTCAACTACTGGCAAGCAAATGTCCCATTAACCAAGTTCTTGCCCACTACAACTTGGAGTAGTGATCCCAAAGTGCAATTAACTACCTTTGTTTAGCCGTTAGTTTGGAGGTGATAGGAAGTGCTGAATAGTAGTTTGGTCTCCATCCGATGCCACAAGGTCCTCCAAAAATGGCTCAAAAACTTTAGGTCCTTGTTAGAGACTATACTTCTCAGCATGCCGTATAACTGTAAAATCTTCTGCAACAAAATAGCTGTACTAGTTGAAACATTGTTAGTTTTAGAGTTGGGCACAAAGTGTGCCATCTTGTTGAACCGATCCACAACAACTGTTACAGAATCTTTACCTTAGGCAGTTTATGTTAATATGAGAACAAAATCCATACTTAATTCGGTCCGTGGTTTCGTTGGAACAAGTAATGGCATTGCTTTCCCCTTTTTGTCTTGGCACTTTGCCTTCTTGCATACAGCACAGCTTTTGATAACTTAGTGCACATCTCTCCTCATTCTCAGCTAGAAGAATCAACCATTTAACAGTTCACAAGTCCTTCTTTCTCCAAAATGTTCGAAGAATCCTCCATTATGGGCTTCCTTGATCAGTAGCTCCCTTAAAGAACAAGATGGTATGCATAATTTTTCACCTTAGAACAAGTAACCATCATCTACACGATACTCATTCATCGTCCTTCCATTGACGCACCACATAATTATGGGTCTAAAGTGTAGATCCTCAAAATACTGTTCTTTGATACTTATAAACCCAAACAGTCTAGTTTGTAGTTCATTCATAAGTGCATGACATTGCTCTTTCCTTGCTTAGATTTTATTATAAAATTGAATCCCTCAAGGAATTCAACTCATCTTGCCTGCCGCTTTGATAACTTCGTTTGACTTCGGAGGTACCTCAGTGACTCATAGTCAGTATATATAACGAATTCTCTTGGCAGTAAATAGTGCTACCATACTTGTAGTACTCGGATTAGCACCAAGAGTTCTTTGTCATACATGTAATGATTCAACTGTAGTCCTGTAAGCTTTTCACTGTAGAAGGAAATTGGTCGGCCTTCCTGCATTAGGACAGTGCCTATTCCAATGCTGATGCATTACATTCTAGCTTAAATATTTTCTCAAAGTCAGGTAGAACTAACACTGGAATGAAGTTCATCTCTTTTTTATCTCATCAAAGCTCTTCTCCTCCTTTTCTCCTCATCTAAAGTTGATGTTTTTCTTCGTTAGCTCAGTAAGTGGCGTGGTGAAGCGAGGCGAGTGTGCTAAAATTCCTAATGAATCATCTATAGAATGAAGCTAGTTTGTGGAAACTTCTCATGTAGGCACAAGTAATAGGAGTCGGCCACTTTACAACTGCTCAGATCTTCTCATCATTCTCTCGTAAGCCTCCCTTATTGACTATATAGCCTAAGAAGACCACTTCCTCTTGGAAAAAGCAACACTTCTTTAAGTTACTGAATAATTTCTTTGCATGGAGAATATTCAATATGATTTAGAAATGCTTGCAATGACTTGGCACGTTGGCATTGTAGATCAGGATGTCGTTAATGTACACCATGACATACTTCCTGATTAGATGTCTTAGCACATGATTCATTAGTCTCATGAAAATGCTTGGGCCATTCGACAAGCCGAAGGGCATGACCATCTATTCATATAATCCATGTTGAGTCTTGAATGCCGTTTTCTACTTGTCTCCTTACCTCATGTGGATTTGATGATAGTTAGACTTAAGATCAATCTTGTTGAAAATCTTGGCTTTACTTAGCTCATCCAGCATGTCCTCTAATCTCGAGATAGGATACCTATACTTAATTCTATTCTTGTTCATGGCTCGGCTATCAATATATATTCACCGAGTTTCATCCTTTTTTAGCACTAGAGCACTAGTACATTACAAGGGCTAAGACTTTCTCTGACATATCCTCTCTCTAATAACTCATTGACTTGACGTTGGAGTTTAGAAGCTTGCTTCGGATTCATTCGATAAGCTGGTTTATTCAGTAATGCGATGCCGTGTACTAAGTCAATGCAGTGCTCTATGCCTCGAATAGGAGGCAACCTATCAAGTAAATGTTTTAAGAACAAATTAGCATACTCATTGAGTAACTCTTTGATTTCTTATGGTAGTTCACCCCGCTCCTTCATCTTTAATAGGCGCTTAACCAACATGAGGGTCGACTCTTCAGCATTGATGGCTTCTCGAAGCTTGGCCCTACTCATCACCAAAGCTTTCTTCAATCTATGAGTAAGTTTTGTCTGTAATTTATTAATTTCCTTCTACGGCATCGGATTTAGTGTGATCTTCCGGCCATCCTTCTTGAATGTATACATGATCTTGTAGTCGTTATGGATAACTCTCCTATTAAACAGCCACGGTCTACCTAGTAACACGTGGGATGCACACATGGGTAATACATCGCAGAGAATCTACTCAAAGTAATTCCCTATAGTGATTGACAGTAGTATTTATCGAGTGACATGTAGTGCATCTTTTTCACTCAACTAGTGAAACTTATACAGCTTTGGATGTGCAACAATTGGGAACTTCAATTTTGAAATAAGATCGGCTGATGTCACATTGGTGCAACTTCCATTGTTCACAATAAAGGCACACACCTGATTATTCACCTTACAGGTGGTATGAAACAAATTCTCTCTTTGCTCCTCCTCTCGTGAGCATTCCATGTTCATTGTGTATTAGATAACCATGATCAGCTGATCTAAGTCCTTAACCTTAGATTACCATGATTCTTTCTCAGTAGCGATCTCCTCTTTGGGTTCCTCATATGTATTGTTTACCTCTAGCTTCGGGACGTCTCCCTTGATCACCATGATTCTTTGGTTCGGACACTGAGCGGCCATGTATCCAAACCTTTGGTATTTGAAGTACCTGACTTAGTTTGTCTTCCTGCTTGATCTTTACCCCTTCTCATGAGTTTAGGTCAGCACTTTACCATCAGGTCGGCCTTTTTGATCGGCTCGGACATCCATCTTTCGGCTCAGACAATTCCACAATGTCTCGAATGTCATCTCTTGACCTAGTAATGAATCTTAAGATTGTTTGAGCTAATGGTTCATCAACTTCGCAATGGATTATAAGCATTTGAAATTCTTGAATATACTCATCAACAGTTTGGCCTCTTTATCTCAGCTCCTGAAGACAAATAAAAGTATCTTAAAGATAAATTTTCAGTACGGACCTGTTTTTGAGTATTCTCTTCATCTTAGGCCAAGTATTAATCTCTCGGTAGCCCTTTCGCCTCCTCATAGCCTGGAAATTCTTCCACCATGTGGCAATATATTCGGAGAACTTAACAGCAGCTGTTCTCACTTTCTTGTAATCCTTGTACTGATAGTATTAAAAAACATGTTGTACTTTCTCTTTCTACTCTAAATATTCATCAGCATTTCTAAATCCATTGAAGCTCGAAATCCAAAGCTTCATAAGGTTGGATGCTTTAGGGACTCGGACTTGGACTCGCTCCTATTCAAAATACTCTTCCTTATCCTCTTCATCTAGTTTTCTTAAGTTTATCCTTCGTCTTACTCGTTTACCTACTCTTTCCCCTCAGATTGGTCGAGCTAAGTTCTGACCTCTAATAGGTTGAGTAGCTTTTGAGGTGTTTTGGGTAGTCTCAGTAGGTTAGCAAGCTAATGCACGAACAGCTCCGGTCAGATCTACCAAAAGGTTAGCCACCTCATTAAGTCTCTTGTTAGTGTTTCTTAGGGTTTCTTGAGATTGTCGTCCATGATAGATAACTCTACTATTGTCATCTCCCATACTAACATTCACACTCAAGTTTGTTATTTTCTTCACAAATTCAAAGCTCAACAAACACTTTAGGAAATTGACAGCTAGCAAATACATCAGCTAAGGTGAATACAATAACTTGCTCTATTTTACATACGCAGAATAGAGTATAACAAAACTTAAAAAAGAAACAACTATAGCTTGCATGAAACCTTCACTTTGATACCAAAATGATATGAACTGTGACAAAAAACAGATAAAGTTGGTTGCTAAATGGGTCCAAGTTTATAGAAAGTTTGAAAAGGGAAGTGATGAGGAATGGACGAAAGGACAAATGTGAATGAAGAGTAAAAAAATACCCACAAATAGCTCCAAAGGATATGACATACTAATAGAACTTTTGAGGACTCATGACACAATTCAATATGACACATGAATCAGTCCGATGAGGTTACTCGCTACTTAGCTTTGCTTAAGAGTTAAGATAAGAGCGATGTCGAAAGTAAACAGGTGGTGTTTATGCAAGGAAGGAAAAATACTCAAGTGTATTAATGATAATCTATTTAATGCATTTATAATTACAGAGGTATTTATACTTATAAGTTAGGGCAACTTGCTTAAAAGGGTAAAATCAAAAAGGGTATTTTTTGAGAAAATAATATACAAGATACAAAAGGGTAAAAAATGAGTATTCAAGAAAAACAATCATTAGTGTAACGGTACATGATTTTGTACACGTAGCGATGCTGTATTGGTGAGGCCGTTGGAAGATGTGGACAAAAAAGTACGGTTAGCTTGCTTGTCCGAGTAGGGGTGACTGAGTCAATCTAGAGTCTCTCTCTCGTCATTTCAACAAGGGTGATGTCGAGTAAGTAATTAGCCAAGCGTGAGTGAGAATGAAGATTGGCTGTTCTCTCGACCTTCTTCTTCTCGGCACACTATTTGCTAGAAATAGGTAATCACACGGCTTGGCATATAGAACATGTCGATAAAGAAATACTCTGCTTCGGTAGGAGTTAGCTAGAATAAGAGAATCTACTGTGCCAAGCCTTTCAGTCCTTGAGTTCGGCTATAGGTCAAAGGTCTCGTGGCCTAATTCCCATCAGATAGCATGATTAAGATATATAGCATGTAAATGAGCAAAATGATTATGTGACTTCCCAAATATTAATAAGAACCTAATTTAGGTCTAAGGGAGTCAAAATCACACAAAAACAAAAATAATCCAAATCAATCATTCAACCATAATCTATGAACAAAATTAAACATGTGAAAGCCGGATTTGAGCACGGAAGTCAAGGCATAGCAAAATTGTGCACATATGATCATAAACATATATAAGAAACTTTAAATGTGCACAAAATATATGGTATTTGCAATTATCCATTCCAAGCAAGATCTAAATGCACATTATAATATGGTGAGAGTATAAGCATGGCTTAGAAAGCAATTAATTGCAAAAACATTAGGTGAGTTCCTAAACGCTCATGAAAGCTCAAATGTGGTTAATGAGAGGTCAAATTTATATATTTTCATAAATATATCAAATCAACCATTTAAACATGAGATATTGGCACATTTAAACACGCGTAAATACATATTTAACATGAAGACCAAATGTGGCAAAAATGTGCACATGAAAATGTAATAAGCATAGAGAATTTCAAGTACACACAAAATATGTTAATCATTCTATGGAGACTACTTGGATGAGTTTCTTAAATCAAATACCATATTGGAAGCATTCCAATTTTTCTTCAAGCATTCTCCATTTGAGTTTCTTAAATTGCTCCAACTCGAAGTTCTCACAAAAATGTCTAATTACTTCTTTAGTACCCATGCAAGTTTGGGTCCTTTGTGATTAGTAACAATGGTATATCTTCATTCTTTTGGAACCTAAACCATCTTGCCTTTATGATTCAAATTGGTGTTGTGATGTATTGCATATGTATGTGTAATATGGCCATATCTGCTGCAATAGTTACAAGTTTTAGTTATTACTTTTACAAAGTAACTTTTGTAGGACTTATAAATATATTTCCTACTATAGCCAATTCTAGTTTTGTCTAATCCTTGCAAGGAGCTTATCTAAATTCTTTTCTCCATTCACAAACTTGGCTATAGTTTGTTTTAAATCATTTAAGCTATACTTCAAGATAGCGTTTTCAATTTGAAGCTCTCCTAACTTATCAACTATAGTATATTCACTTTTTATGCTTTAATTTTTGCTTAAAAAGAATTATTCTTTTCTTTTAATCGATCATTTTCCTTAGTAAAATCCTCATTCTTAAGATTCAATTCTTCATTATTTCTATTTAATTTATTAACTTCTAATTTTAAGTACTTATTGTCCTCCTCTAAACTTTCTTTGGCATCATTCGCTTTATTGTATTCATTCTTAAATACATCAAATTCACTTCCTATTTCAATCATCGTTTATTTCAACACCTTATTTTTCTTTTGAACTTTAATAAATTCTTTAAGTAACTCATTATACATATTTTCAAACTCATCAAATGAAGAGTCATTTGAAATAGAGCATACCTCATTGTCCATTGACATAAAGTACATTTCTCTCTTCGAGTCACTTGAATTGCTATCACTCCAAGTTGTTATCATAGTCTTTTTCCTTGCTCCTTTCTCGATTTTTTAAAGATCCGAGCAATATTATTGAATGTAACTCGGTTTTTGGTAATTATAGTACTTAATTTCTTTTTTCTTGATCAAGATATGTTTTTATCCTTGTCTTTTGCTAATTTCCTATTGAACTTCATAAATTTTTTGAAATTTCTTATGGTCGTGGTCACATCATCATCATCCTTACTTTTGTCGTTAGTTAAGCTCTCCTTGGTTGCCTTCAAAGTAATTGTTTTCTTTTTGGACTCTTCTCCTTACCTCTTAATCATCTCATGAGTCTTAAGAGTTCCAAGAAGTTGCTTCTTTGACATTATATTAAGATCATGAGCTTCCTTAATTGCGGTTTTCTCGACTTCCCAATCTTTGGGTAAAAACCTAAGGATTTTAGAATTGATTTCAAGATTAGTAAATGATTTGCTAAGAATATTTAAAGGATTAATTATGTTAATGAATCTATTATGGATCTCATTAATTGTTTCGTTAGGATCCATCTTGAAAATTTAAAATTGGCTACAAAGTAAGCTTATCTTTGTGTCCCTAACACAGCTAGTTCCTTTATATATGTTTCTTTAACTCTTCTCACATTTCCTTGGCACTCTTACATGTACAAACTCTATTAAAGTCATGTTCATTAATGGCATAATGCATGATCTTCATAGCTATTTCATTTAAATTAAGTAATTTCTAATCATTTTTAGTATAATTCTTTTCTTCCATACCTTTTATCTTAAATGGTCTTTTATCAACTACTTGCTACAGTAATCTATTTTGCGCTTTTAGGAATATGGTCATCTTACATTTCCAATAAGGATAATTATTCTTAGTTAAGAGTGGTGGTCTATTTTTACCCTTCCATGAAGCCTAGTGTGCTCAATGTTATGATTTTTACTCTAAATGCGATTAAGTAATAAATTTAGAGACTTGGCTTTGATACCAAATGAAATATTATACTGGGAACTTAAGAGGCGGGGTGAATTGAGTTTAATGAATAATTTTAACTTTGACAACAAATCTTTAATCAAATTGACCAAATAAATGCAATATGGAAATATTTAAGAAACAATTAGAGTGTAGAAATATAAAGAGAAAGGGATAGAGAAATTAAGCTGGATTTAACATGGAGTTCGGAGACCCCCCTTGTAAGCTCTACAACCAATCTCTCAAAGTTTCGATCAACTGAATGATCCGATCAAGCCTAAATTATAAGTAAAACTAGAAATATTAGTAAAAATGATCTCGTAAGATTGAATTTAAGAAAATAAGCAATAAAATAAAAGAATATAAAAATTTCAAATTTTAAGTATATAACTCGTTACTTATCGAAAATGCGTAAAATGCATTTCGATAATTAACGAATCACTAGAGATAAATTATATATATACTAAAATTCATAAAATGACCTAAATAATATTTAGGAATATCTATTTGTACTATATATGAATTTACATGTAGGTAGAAATATGCGTAATTACTTAAAATACGCAAAATGTGCTAAAATAATACTAAATAATTAAAGAAAATTCATAATTAATTAAGAAAAAATTAAGAAAAATCAGGAAAAATAAGGAATGATCCAGATATAGGTTGTGGTAGCTGGGGAAAATAAGAAAAAAATTAGCTAATTAAATTAGAACAACACAAAAGTTAAATTGGAAGAAGATAAAGCAATTATCTAATCAAATTAATGCACAATAATTTCCCTAAAGCTCTATAAATACTCCAAATTTTTTAGAAGCTCATTTGGGTAGTTTGGAGAGTGAGAAAAATAGACAGAGGTGAAATTAAGAGAAAAATTAGAGTTAGAAAAAAAGATAGGAAAAACTGTGTAATTAGAGCCTTAGAAGGGAACCCATACCAGACGAGCACTTGGGAGTGGACGGCCACCACCACCATACGGTGGTGGCAGTGCCTAGACTGGCTAACAAGGCCACGGCGGTCGGCGGCCGGAGCCACTGAGATTGGTAAGTTCGATTTCCAGCTCGATTTTGTGTAATTTTGTAAAAATAGTAAATATTCTTAGAAAATTGTGAATTTTATTATTCTGAAATATTTTTGTATGTAATTTTTAGCAAAAATATTATTTTGATAAAAATATATCCCGTGATATATGGTCCTTAAGAAATCATGTAAAACCGAGTATGTTTCGGTTTTGAAATAAATGACCTTAGGAGTGTAGTTTTGAACTTAAAATTTTTGTGTAGACTACTTAGATGATATAAAATAGTACTATGAAGCTTTTCAAAAATTTTAAATAATTTTTAGGCCTTCAAACGAGGCATAAAATGGGTAATTTAGGATTAATTAGGTAATTAAATGGTTAATTACTGATTTAGTGAATAATTATATATTTTAGGATGTTGAAATCTGATGAAGTATGATACTTGTAGCATTTAGAGTGTTAGATATAATTATTAGGTTAATTATATAGTAAATAAATAACAAAGGAAAAATAGTAAATTTTAAGTTAATTTTGTAAAATAGGGTAATTAGATGTAAAATCTGATTTAGGATAAATTTAGACATTTTGAAATAATAATTGATGTTGGGAGATGGTAATTAGAATGTTAGAAATATTAGATGTGTATTATATACATAATATGTAATTATTGGAAATATAATAAATAGAAAATATTAGGATAAAAATTGATATTATATAAATAATAGGGATATATAATAAAACTGATAGAAAACTTAAATTTATGTAATTATATGAAAAATGTAAAAATTTCTTACATCAGGAGTAAATTCGGTACACTAATAAGGATTTAAGTGTACCGGGTGAAATAAAATACTGACTAGAGATAATGAGGGTATTTAGGATATCTGAAAGTAATGTGATTAATTTCACATTATGAGTTGAAACGAATTTCTAGGATTCAGGTATAAAACAGTACTTAAAAATCGAACTAGAGCCTAATTTAGAAATCGATGTGGAAATCGAACCTGAACCTAACCCCAAACCTAGAATAATTGTAAAAGACTTAAGACCTAGATAATTAGGTATATTTAACCTTAAATAAAACATAACAATAAGCGTTATAGGATAAAACGAATTTATAATAGTTATATGAAAAACCGAAACCACGTTTGTATTATAGGGATGATCGGCAATGGCTTGAGCGAGTCGGACCTCGAGCGAGTAAGCGAGGAGTCGAGGTAAGTTGGGATTAATACGATGCTGTATTTTGGAGGCTTCAAATTATATTTGGTTGTGCTTGTTAGATAGTCTATTATGTGCATGTGCTTGATTAAGAGTGATACTATGATTTTGTTTGTTGTTCTAGCTTGTATTGTATGATTTGTATGAAATGATTGATTACTCTAAACTGGACCTAATCAAATATACGACCAGTAATCATAATCGGACTTGCATAGCAACCCATTAAGGGAAATCTAGGATTCTCCGGCCAAATACCGACCCCTTCGAAAGGGATAACGCAAGATTGCAAAGAGTCCCTTCTTCATCCTTAGTCGAATTAAGCGACAGGTGAGGAGGTTGTGGTGAGGGTGAAGTCAATGGTTCGAAGGTAGTCGTGGGGGGAGCGGTGTCTCCATTGCACAAGCTTGGGTTTGGTTGTGAGTTGTTGCATTAATGGCAACTCCTCAACCCGGATTAGAGTGGGCGCAATTTCTTTAATCTCACGACTGGCCGGACAACGTTGTGCGATGGTATTTACTTGAACATACATTGCATCTAATAAGTTGGTTGATAACCTTGTTATGTTATGGTATAGTTTTAAGTCCTCCATCCTAACTTACTGAGCTGTGGTTACTCACATCCCTATAGACGTTATGCAGGTGCTGGCTAAAAAGTGGCTTACAACTACTATGAAGCTAGCAACTGCTGGATCTTAGGGAGTGAGGAAAAACATTTGAAGAATAAATACATATTTTTAAGGTCTAAGCTTTTATTTCAGAATTTTTCATTTCTGAATAATGTAATAACTAGGAAATATATTATGGAGAAATATTGTAAATTTTAATTGTAATAACTGAATTATAGTATATATATATATATATATATATATTTCCTTACTTTCTTAGGTAAATGATTTATTTAAATTACAAACTGTTTACTTCAAAGCGGGTTAGTCGTGGACGCCTTGTGTAGATCAGGTCTAGGATAGCGGTTGTAAGGCCAACTTCTATCTTAGAATGGTTTACACGGCGGGACTATTATGACTTTGCCGCTTCAGGGCGTAACACCTCCCCACCCTTCACCTCACTTTCTATGGACACATTGATGGGAATTAGCCTCCGACTATATCCAAGTCGAGGCCTATCAATGCTTGTCGAGACTAAGTTGTAGCTAGAAGGACAAGGGGAAGGAAAATAAACACTCGGCATTAACTCTATCATCAGCTGAGTACTTGAGACCAAAGAACCACTCGGTACAACCTCGAGAGACTAGCGCAGACTAATTCCAAAACTCAGTAATTATGGGCCAACCTCTCTAGTGTTTCGGCCAAGCTATGCAAGACATTAGGGACCCCTTCCCTAACTTGTACATTCAACTGCTGACCTCATCTAATTCGAATATTACTCCTCTTAGGATATGTTGAGTGACTGCATGCCGAGTTTTATAAAACTTATAGTTTTGTATTCTTGTATATGTTTTCCCTTTATTTTATTTATAGGCTCGATTCTTTAAGGTTTAAGGCCATGTATTTTATTTACAGTTTTGCCATTAGGGTTTAGGACTTACTATAAATAGCAATATTTGTACTAATATAGAGATAGATAGATTGCATCCTAATGCCTTAAGTTAGCATTTGCTGAATTATCAAGTATTGATTAGACTCTTTAATCATGCTCACATTCTTATCAATCCTAGTCTCAAATTGTGGTGAAACCTTTTATTTGAACTGGTTAGTGAGTTGCATCTAACCTTCATTTGAAACTTTAAGTAACATTTAGTGTTTGTGAGTCGAATCGAACTCTATTTCGAGCTCAAACCCCTGATCGTGTTTGTGTCTTAGTAAGTTATATTTATCTACATTCACCATCAAAACCCTTCTTGTTCTTCATACCCATTTTCCTTGAATACTTATTCTTGTTCATTTCTAAATCTGCTACTGTTTCTTTTTAGATTGATCCTTTGATTCTTTATCAACTTGACATCAGAGATTCGATCCTTATCATATTGGTATCAGAGCTTTAGGGAGACACGCGTGTTAGTGTTCTCAAAGTAGATTTGTGGTTTTAACATTTCTGTTCATCATTGTTTTGTAGTGTTGTGTGTTGTTTGTTAATAACGGTAGTTGTAGAAGCGATAGTTGTAGAAGCCGAGTAGTGGTTGTTTCTGGGTTGCTATTATTTGTTTGTTCAATTCTCTGGTCAATTACTGTACGAACAAAAATGTTGGAAGATAGTGTCAACAACATTAGAGGCAGTCCTCGTGAAAGCTTGAGGAGACGTATTGATAATCTAAAATACAAGATTCAAAATCTCACTGACTCTATTCAGGAGCTTATTGGGTTAGTCAAAAGTTGCAGATGTGATGGTCGAGAAGAAAGGAGGGAACGGACACCTACCAATAGGAGTGGTTCTAATGAACTTTGTAATGATGTAAGATAGTCGAGAAGAGCTGCTGAGCTAAAGAGAAGAGAAAACTATCTAGTATCAAGAAGGAGGAATGAAAGGAGTGTTGACTTTGAAACAAATCAAGAAGCTTAAAGAAGAGAGTTGAGGCTGAGAAGAGGTGTAGCTGAGCAGAGCTCTAATAGAAGTGGTTGAACTGAAGAGAATCGACCAGCTTGGAATGCATGGGATGGACCTCGAGCACTTGGTCGAGGACTTGACAATGCTAAGCTGAAACTGCCAACCTTCTATAGAAGTAGCCAACCTAAAGAGTTCCTTGACTGGCTTCCCCAAGTCGAGAAGTTATTTGAGTGCTACGAGTGTGGTGATCGAGCAAAGGTTAAGCTGACTTCCTTATCCTTTGTTGAATATGCAAGTCTTTGGTGGGATAAGCTAGTTGCCAAGTGAGATACTGAAGGAGAAGAGTTGATCAAAACTTGGAGGCTTATGAAAAGATCGATGAACCAATGCTTTGTGTTGACTTATTTCAAGCAGGAGATGCTCCATACCTTCCAGTACTTGAGACAAGGTCAAAATATTGTTAAAGAGTATTTACAAGAGTTTGAGATCTTAATGATGGGATGTGAAATTGTCGAGCCATAGGACCACACCATTGCTAGATTCTTGAGTGGACTTCGAGACAACATTACTGACATAGTTGAATCATAACCGTTCAACTCTTTGGATGAGCTAATTAATTTGGCACTAAGAGTAGAGAGGTAAAGGAGGAGGAGGAGGCATTAAAGGTTGAGTAGCTGACCACAACAAGGTAGCCCTAAGCCTGAGAGGTATGCTGAGAGAAGGCAAGAAAAGAAGATAAAGAAAAGAGAGTCTAGTTGACCAAACCATGCCGAGAAAATGATTGTTGAGAAAGAGAAGGCATTCGGTAATAAGGCCCGAGAAGTGAAGTGCTTCAAGTGCTCAGGCTACGGACACATTACATCTTAATGCCCGAATAAAAGGGTCATGGTCTTGAAGAGCAAAGGGCTTGAGACTCAAATAGAGAGTCAGAATGATAAGAGCTCGGAAGATGGATTGATTAAAGAAGATGTCTATGCTAAAAATTTAGATGAATTCTTATCATTGACCAGTTAACGAGTTGATCGGAAGGCAGATCTTGGATAAAGGGAAAATTTGTTTCATATGCGATGCCTAGTGCATAAGAAGACTTGTTCCCTAGTTATCAATAGAGGTAGCTGCACCAACATCGTCTTTACCGAGTTAGTGGAAAAGATGAGGTTGCCGACTTATCCATACCCCTGACCCTATAGATTGAAGTGGTTTAATGATAAGGATATGGTCCATGTGCATAAGCGCGCTTGGATTGCATTCAAGGCAGGATAGTACGAGGATGAGATTGAATTAGATGCGGTCCTTATGAATGCCGCAAATCTACTTCTTGGCTGACCTTAGGAGTATGATCAAAAAGTAATCCATGATGACTTCCTCAACACTTACATCATTCTGAAGGATAGGAAGAGCTATTGCTTAACCCCTATAAGCTTTGAGGAAATCCAGAGACACTTGACACCCATGGTGAAGAGAAAAGGGAAAAGAAGTTTATTCGGTATCTCGGTCTGTACTCAACACTTAACGTCGAGGACGACTTCCTTTCAAACTCGCGGTAATGATGGGAATTAGTTTCCGACCATATCTAAGCTAAGAACTATTAATGCTTGTTGAGGCTAAGTTGCAGCCAGAAGGATGAGGGGAAGGAAAATAAACACTTGGCATCAACTCTATTGTCAATTGAGTACTTGAGACCAAAGAACTATTCAGCACGACCCTAAGAGACTAGTGCCGATTAATTCAAGAACTCGGTAATTATGGGCCAACCTCTCTGGTGTTTCGGTCATGCTACATAAGACGTCAGGGACCCCTTGCCGAGCCTGTACATCCAACTGCCGACCCCATCTGGTTTGGATACTGCTCCTCCGAGGACATGTCAAGTGACTGCATGTCGAGTTCTATAAAACACACAGTTTTATATTCTTGTACATGTTTTCTTTTTATTTTATTTATGTGCCCAATTCTTTAAAGTTTAAGGCTTTGTATTTTATTTATAGTTTTGCCACTAGGGTTTATGAATTGCCATAAATGGCAACATTTGTACTAATATAGAGATAGATAGATAGAGACAGATATATATATAGAGTGAAACTTTCCCCTTTTGAGCAAGGCTATACTTGAGTTAGCATTTTCTGGATTATCAAGTGTTGATTAGACTCTTTAATCGTCCCTGTATTCTTATCAATCCTGTTCTCAGATTGTAGTGAATCTCTTCATTTGAACTGATTAGTGAGTTGTATCTAATCTTCATTTGAAGCCCCGAGTAGTATTTAGTGTTCGTAAGTCGAATCGAACTCTATTTCGAACTCAAACCCTTGATTGTGTTTGTGTCTTAGTGAGTTATATCCATCTACATTCACTATCAAAACCTTTCTTGTTCCTCATACCCATTTTCCTTGAATACCCATTCCTGTTCATTTCCAGATCCGCTATTGTTTCTTTCTAGATTGATCCTTTGATTCCTTATCATCTTAGCATCAGAGATTTGATCCTTATCATACATAATGCCTCTAATCGAGAACTTCACACCACTTTATTAATTTCTCAATCTAAGCTCCAAGAGCTATATATACACAAACGTAATTATACAAGTTTTACACTCGCAACTCACCTAATCTTGATTTTATAAGATTCTCAATCACAATAACTATCGACCCAAATGAAAAGCTCAACTTACAATAAAAACTCAATCTCAAGTATAGTGCATTCTCTCAAAGTTCTTGCAAGTATAAATCACTTTGCATTATACTAGGGTTTACAAATGATTTAGCAAATTAAGTATACAAGATAAAAAACAAGTGAACAAAAGGAATAATTATAGATTTTCAACTCTATTTCTTCTTCTTCAACTACCCAACAATTTGTATTTATAGCCTCTTCCGAAAATCTAACCGTTGACCTACTTTTCTTTTCATTTAATGCTTTGTAATGGCTCTTTTTTGTATGGACTAGCCAAACAGTTCAAGTGGGACCAATTGGATAGTCCATTCAAAAAGAGTCACCATTAAGATGGTCTTTAGGTCACTAGTCGTATGGTCTAACATAGCTCACTTACTTGCAGCAACAAGCCAGACAATTTAAGGACAACTAGCCGCATAGTCTATCACCTGCCACTAATCTGTAGTAACCGGTTAGATGGTCTAGGAATAACCAGTTGCACGGTCCAGGAACAACCAGTTGTACGGTCCAGGAACAACCAGTCGCACGGTCTATCACTTGCTACTGATTACAAAACACCTAATGCAATTGGTCGGACGGTTCACACCAAAATAGCTGAATAATACATACTGAGATACAACAAATAATTCTATTCCCTTTTACTTCTTTCAAGAATTTCAACTCAATCTAATCAAGTTATATTATAAAGATATTATGCAAAACATAGTGTTATAAAAATAATTTGAATCCTTTACCAAATTATCTATACTTCTATAAGATTAATTTAGCATAACTCATATGGTTTTGTTCTCATTAACATCATATACAAAAACCTATTGGTTCAACGTCTGTTATAAATTTACCTAAAGTTTTATCATGATTTTTTTTCCCATATTGCTCTTGTATTTCTTTACATTTGATGTATTCTAATAAGATTATTACTCATGGGATAAGGGATTTCCAATAGCTAACAAAGGCACTGCGACCTGATTCACAACTTATAGATGTGACTCTTAACCTACCAACTCGGGACTCTTTTACTTTTTTCCATGTCTAGTGAATGTTAGATTCTTTAACCTCTAATCATTAATATTTTCCTTCTCTCTCATAAGCAATTTCAAGTTTCACTTCTATATACAAATTGATTTACGAAGTATACCTTATTGGGACCCCAAATTATTTCAGTAAATTGAGAAATTACAATTCTTTTATAAATTGAAAAATGAAAACACTCGATATTGTTAATAAAAAACTAAATGCATGTATGAATCATTTTATGTTTAAATTAGCGACAACAAGCTTTGTATTAATTCCACTAAATAATGATGCTATAAATTTTTGCTTAAATTAATTCCATAGTACTTAAAGTCTTAAGCAATGGTTTGACTCTTGAACGATTATGGACTTTCCCATATATTTAGCATAAAAATTAAAAGTTGTCTCTCAATATTATTGTATTGTAAATGTAGTTTCATTGTAACAATCCACCATATACCTTATAGTGGATTGATCTAGTTGCAGTAGTTATGTGCAAATAGCATGCTTCTCATACTACATGCAGCTTCAAAGGAGTGATGTGAGAATGAATGTGGAGATGACCAAGAGTAAAAGGTGGAGTAGAATAACAGGTAATCTTAGCGAATTTAAACACATTAGTGACAAATGGAGGAGTTACAATGCATTAACCCTAGAATTCTCAAGGACATATAATATGTTCTTTGCTTTGGGTTTGTTTGATTTTCCATTGCAACATCTTGACATCATGACAATGTTTCTCTCAATTTTTTAGTTATGAGGAGAAGTTCTTAAATATTTATAAATTCTAGCTAACAACGTGTAATTTGTGATCAAAATTTTTATAGAATTGGATGTGAAGGTACCGTCTTTATTAGTAAGTATTCAATATTTATCTTGAAAATTTCATATCTATTGGTGGTTTGTATTAATTTAGGTTGATTCTTTTGCTATTTTGTTAAAATCTAGGAATTTCATTATCGAATTAAACATCATAAAACTCAAGTTTGATTTAATAAATTACTTGAATAACTCGAGCTCAAGCTTAATTGTAACTAATTTGAGTTTAAGTAGTTGGCGATCTAAAATCAAGTAATTTGCGAGTAAGCTTGTTTTATTTATATCCCAAATTTGAATATATCATTTTTCAATTTTAAAATTTATTAAGTAAAAGTTGATGCATGTATTATTTACCGGCTTCAACTTTAAATGTAGAAGTTGAGATAATGATTAAGGAATTATCTCTAAATTAAATGACTAAAAAAAAAAAAGGAAGGAAAAAGAGGTATGCAAACCGGTGGACGGTCCACGGTACAAGTTCCTTACAGTAAAACAGTTCTCCAGGCATCACTAAAATTCGTCTCCAGACAATCCTTTACGCTACCAACTGGCAAGCGCAAAAACCAAATACAACGAACTATCGCCACCAGGTGGTGGCTTCCGGCGAGTAAGGACTAAGAGAAAGGATGGACAAGAAAGTGGTGGTTGTGTTCGACTTTGACAGAACATTAATCGACGGAGACAGCGATAGCTGGGTAGTGAAGGAAATGGGACTGACCCAATTATTTCGTCAACTGTATCGTTCAATGCCTTGGACCTCTCTCATGGTTTGTTGATTTTTCCTTCTGAAATGTGTGATTAGTGCTTTCGGGAGTGCATATTTTTTTCGGATACTCACTGACAAAACCTAATTTAACTTGTAATTTTTTCATTAGTTTTAGGAATTACATATATCGACGAAATATTTGTTTGTCTACAACTGTCTCTGTTGTTTTATTTCGTTGACAAAATATCGAATCGCAGTTGGTATTATCGTATCAAGTTCGTGTTAATGGGAAAACTGTATAAAATAGACTGATCATCATGGATAACTAACTATATTGCTGTATGGTAATGTCAACTTGTGTCATATTTTGGTCAGACATGCCATTGTTATGTCAGTTTCATGCATTGACTATTTTCGTGTCATGTTGAGACTATCTATGCTTAAATAATGTTAATGTGTTCTGCTCTCTGACAGTATTTGGCAAGCAAAATCTTTGAGATTGAAACATTCATGGGGTTATAAATAAGACATGTTTTGATTGCTTTCATTTATTGTAGCAACATGTGAGTGAAGAGAGAATATATGATTTGCTTATGGCACTATATTTAAGTTGATGCTGGAGGATGATTGAGAATAAAGATTGAAATTGTTTGATGAAATAGTGATGTTTTTGGTTTCACTAATGCAAGAACACTGATTTTGTTTGTGCTGTAGAATAGGATGATGATGGAGATCCACTCGCAAGGAAAAACAGTTGGGGATATTATGGATTGCTTAAAACAAACCCCTCTTCATCCCCGTGTTGTTGAGTCCATAAAACATGCACATAGTTTTGGGTATGGAGCTGTAATGTCCAGATCATTCTTTGAATGTCAAGCTCTAAGATATTGGACGTCTGTTGATATTTCCACTGTGGTGCGAGCTATGGAGATAATGTAATTGTTCTTTCTTTTTTCAGATGCGACTTAAAGATTATCAGTGATGCAAACCAGTTCTTTATAGAGACGATCTTGAAGCATCATGGGATACTGGGATGTTTCTCTGAGATATTTACAAATCCAACATATGTAGATGAAGAGGGCAGGCTAAACATTATTCCTTTCCATGATTTTACATCATCATCCCATGGATGTGAATTGTGCCCCCCAAATATGTGCAAGGTAGTTATTTTTTTGTTAAGATAACATGTCAAATAAAAATCTATGATCACTATGATATGTAAAATATTGTCAGAATTGATATTCCTTTATTGCTAATTTATAGGAAATGAGCGGCAATTGTTTGATTATCTGAAGCAAATGTTAATGAATGTGCTTGTGCTATGGTCATCTGCATTTGATGCTGAAACTTCAGTCTGCACTTCTAGCTGGTGACATTGGGTTTTGTGATTTCACTTGCTTGTGCTGGTTGTAGTCCAATCTCAGCTTCTAGACAATGGCTGTGTTTTATACTCCCAATGTTATTCACTAATTTTGCCTTTTTATATGACCTGAGAAAATAGCTTTCCTAGAAATATTAAATGACTTTTGAAAACCATATGATATATTATCTCTGGTACTTAGGTGGATATGGTATTATTATTATTTATTTGTTTATTTTTCAAATTTGATATCATCTTCACATGAATATCTGATGAATATGATTGTTTATTTTAAAATTATTTACATGCAAGGTCAGCTACTTCTTTTGCATTTCAAAACAAAATGCATACCTACTCATCAAAAGGGAAACTAAGGGTATATACTTTATAACTAGAAGTTTGTGGACTCAATTCACTCCATTAGAACCTAGGATGGCAATACTGAAAAGTTTATTGGTGATACGTCTAGGGTTCTAGAAATGAAATAGAGATCAGAAACAATTGATACCTGATAGAATAGAAGTACACTGTAGAGCCAGTCACCACTCAAGGTACTCCACAGTTGAAGAACAGGGGAAGTCTTCTTCGAACTTCTTTTCCTTCCACTGGTATTCGACTAACTTCTCTCTCTCTAACTAACGCTTCTTTACAATACAGTATTTACACCCCTATGCCCTATTAACAAATTTACAAGACTACCCCTCCATTAGATTCTTCAATACACCACCACTAATACACTATACTATACATATACACAACAACACACTCACAACAGAGCACAACGTGACACAACACTCACAACACTACTTTAGTCAACACTACACAACAATACAAACGCAACACTACACTATACTATGCATGCCTCTTGTAAACATGTAAAAATGGCCTATGGACTCTTGGAGCTGTATCAATTGGATTGTCCTTTCGTTGGATTTCAAGTTACTTGGCATGCCAAAAGTTAGAATGCACTTGGTGCTTTTTCTTCTGTGAGATCATACTTCCTTGTATAGAATGACAAAAGCTGGAACTGTGAGTATTAGATTTTGTCCGAAGCTGGGATTAGCATGGGAAATTACATTTACCATCTGAAATTTCAAGTTATGCATGCTCAATCTATCTTCAGTTATATTGTTGGCATGTTACCCAATGGTAGTTCAAGCCGTTGGATTTTTTATGCATCAAGTACTGGGTATTTTTACTCATTAAATATTGACTTATTAAGATGCTGCCTCGGAAGTTTTACTATAAATATGTTATGGTTGATGGCGCAAAAGCTGAAAATTTGTACAAAAAGGATCTTTTTTTATTCCTTTTTTTTTTTTTTTTGGTGTCTCCTTGGATATGGCTTCACATGGTGCTATTAGTGGCAAATCTTTTTTATGTATGACTTTTCTACATTAGTTGTGTCCAAGAGACACCCTTTATGTGAGGGATAGAACTTTTAGAAGAGCTAGAACCATTTGAGTTATCATATAATTTATGGTTTATATATTAAATTATAGTGTCTACAGCATACTTTCAATAATTTATAATCATTTATTGTTAGTATATTAAGTGTGAAAATTTTTTAATAAACTTATTACTTCCTTTAATATGAATATATGCTTTAAACCAATAATTGCACAGAACATGGGGTTTTACCTACTCTTACATTAATCTGCAATATGACGATGTAAAGGTTTTCCTAAAATTGAAGATTAGGGGACACTTCCCTTGAATATTTGTGAATCAGAGGTCAACTTGTGGGAGGGACTTACAAATATTTCTGATGTCCTTTGCATACAAATGCTGCTTGGAAATCTAGCTGTAGTGGTGTATGGCCTCATGGATTTCTCTTTGTTTAGGCTCTGTATTCATGGCCATGTGCACTATCTAATTCTGTTTTCCTCTACAGGGCATTGTGATAAAGCAAATTCAAGCTAATGGCTGTGCAGATGTGAAGAGGAAATGTATATATCTTGGAGATGGAAAAGGCGACTACTGCCCCATTCTGAAGCTTGGGAGTGAAGACTTTGCGATGCCAAGAAAGCACTTTCCTTTATGGGAGTGCATGAACAGCAACCAAACACTCATCAAGGCTGAAGTTCTTGAATGGCGTGATGGAGAAGAGCTTGCAAGAGTCCTCCTCAGTGTTATTGAAAATATAGGCCCCAGTAAAGACAGAGCTCTTGCCATCTAATTTAATATCCCAGTAGTTTGTTGTCAAACACTCCTGATGAATTGAAATCATTAGTGATGTTATCCCATCCCTAGTAGGTAAACTCAGACTTTGCTCTTTTGAATCTCATTATGATCTTCATGTAGTACTTAGCATAGCTATTACTAGGAAAGTGTTATTGAGAATATAGGCACCAGTAAAGACAAAGCTCTTGCCATCTAACTTGATATCCCAGTGGTTTGTTGTCAAATAATCCTGATGAATTGAAATCATTAGAGATGTTATCCCTTCCCTAGTAGGTAACTCGACCCTCTTTTAACGTAAGATGTAATAATGGGCTTTTTTTTAGTAGGCTCTGGGACTGGTCGGAAAGTCAACTCGGGTTTTAATCTACTCAAATCCGAAGAATTTGATCTTTGTTTCAATTTGGATGAGAAGTGAACCATGAATCTTTTGTGCGGATGGAATATTTTGACTACTATATCAAATACATTCTCTTGATACTGTTGGAGATGAGGGCATATTTGTTTGACAATCATGTAGGGAAAGAGAATGCATGTCCCCTTTTGTCGCGGAGAATTTTTGCAGATACATTTCAACTGTGCTAAATACAATGTTACGATGGTTAAAATAGTATCATAATTATCTCGAGAAGTTGCATCAAAGTGGTTGATTTTAGGTGGTAAGTGAAAACGGTAGCAGCTGGTGATCAAAGACGAATAGCAATAGTTTGACTGAAAATGACAAAAATGATTTACACTTGTTCTCGATTAAAAGTTTCTTTTTGGATAGTTGAATTCTAACCTCGCAATGTTTATCATTTACACCAATATAAACAATATAACAAATATTTCGCTGACTTTGCGAATTATTTACCACGCAATACAAATGTTAGAAATTTTTTGAACCTAGATTTAGACTCATTGTATGTACAATAAAAAAGAAAAAAAGGATCTAAATAAAATCAAGATAGGGACTAGAATGTTGCACAAAATAATTCAGAACAGTATGATTCCATTCAAGGAATCTAGTGATGAACCTTTTGTAAACTAAGCTAAATTTTATTTTGGTTCAATTTACATTTTGGTTCGATGGCATCTTAATACTTGGGATAAAAAGATAAGACTTTATGTACATTGCTAATTTTGGACATAACCTTAGTGCTCAACAATACTGAGTCTAAAGGCCCAACAGGGCCAAACCTAATGGCATTAAAAACAAAGACCTTAGCTTTAGAACCTCTTAGCCAACTCATTGGGTACTCAATGTTTGAGCTGAGCTTGGTGTCAGAGGGCCAAGTGCCTTGAGCCTCATAGTGTCATAAGGTGTTAAATGAAATGGGATAGGTGTATGAGTAAGGGTAATTTTGTTACTTATCCTTTAACTTTGTCAAAAGATCACACCACCAACCCTATCCTCTAAAAGTTAACAAAGAACATCTTAGATGGCAAGCCATCAACAAATCAAAACTCAGCAATGTATCAATGAATACCAAGGTGTTACATATTATAATCAAGGTGAGAATGTCATAACTTCTACACTCTCATATACTCTTATATAACCTTATATACCCTCTATCACTATCATTTACGATTGATTTAAACTGTAGTGCTTACTTTGGTCGTTTGTTGTTGCTACAATTTATTAGAAGTCCATTACCTAGCTAGATGAAAATCTACAACCAACAATTTGGTTCCAGTTGAAAATTACTACACCAAATTAATTCAAAGATTCCAATCTTATCATAGTAATTTCTCAGGTCCAAAAATATCAAGACAACAAACTATAATTTTTCAATAGCAAAGGCAAATTAACATTGGAAACAAAAAAACATGCATTGTTAAAGCTTCTTTTGCACCGTTAGAAGATGATAATATTAGAAATATCAAACCATAAAATGATAAAGAGAAAAGAGATAAAAAAACAAGAAAACGAGTACAATTTCAAATTGTTCTTTCGAACTACGTCATGTCAAGCTATTAGGTTTGGTAGGATTGCATTATCCTCATCCTCAATCTTTGATATTTCCATTTATCTTGTTGCCATGCACAACAATAAGTATCTTAAAATTTGGGAAAATTGAAATTAGACCCCTCATCTATCAATCATTTATGACAAACCTCTTAAAATTTTAAAATATCAACTTTCTATCACTTTTGAAAGTATAAAATCTCGTAAAAATATCAAAAGTGTTCCAAGTTATGGTATTTCTAGCAACTTTGTCAATACTTTTTTTTAGCTAGTTATGTTACAACTTGGGAGGAGTAGAGGGATTCAAACCTTGATTTATTACAACCAATTAGTAGTGACGCTACCAAGTTATAACAGTCTTGGCACTCAACCAATAATTTGAATGGTGCATCTTTTATGGTTTTTTTTTTAATTGTTTTTATTGCCTATTACTTGTTTGTATTTATTATTTGATGGATCTATTTGAAATTATATGTTTGGAAAGTAGCCGATTAAAACTTGTTTTGTTTCAATTTCAAAGCCTAATGTTTGTGGGTTGAGTGTAACTTTGTCATAATGCATCTTCATGTGCTTTACTCACCCGAGTAGGTTTTAGATATGTATTGAGAGTTACAATTTCTCTAAACATGCTCCTATAAACTAAGATACAATAAAAGAAATGTGTTCAATTATTATTAGTAGTTACCCATCATATATTTATACACATGGTGAGTAATACTTATTGAATATTTTTCCCTCGAATTAGCATTAACCTAATACATTGGTCTTAAGGGAAAATTCTCACTCTATATCTAGAGAGGGAGCTTGAAACGTCAAAGTTTAAATACTCCCATTGGCTTTTAGCATAATAAGATTATATGAAGAATAAAAATGTATTGTAGTATTAAATAATAATAAGATAGAAAATCATTATTATTAAAATTTTAATAATAGAAGTGGTGTATACAAATAATAATGATGAGGTTCATATGAACATACAATTTATCATAATTACTCTCATTTACTTAAACTTATCCTTCGTTGACCATAAGACTATAATAAAACTGTAAGTAATATATTCGAAATAATTAAAGTTATTGAAAAGATAATATTGTATAATTTTATCATTTTTAATAATGCAAATTGAATTCTATTTCCATATGTGTAATGCCTCAGAACTTTAGATATTACAACCTACTACGTATTCCTATGGCCTATTGACATGTTAGGCATATTAAAACCATCCAACTAGCTTCTCTACATAGTTTACAACCACCAATAACCTATAATTACTTTGAATCAAAATTCATGGATGTTTCTAACATCCAAATCCACAAATAATTTTGAATGATCAACTTGTCAATATTCTTATTCAAAGAGGATGAAATACAATTCTTTATTTGACAATATTTGTCTCAAGGGAAACAAGATACACAAAATTCAAAAAAAAAAAAAATTCTCGCAATAATAGTCAATAAATAATACAAAACTAAGTACTTTGACAAGGGAAGTATCAAATGACTTCTCATGACCTAGTTAATAGCATAAAAACAATTAAAGAGTCTTATTTCATGACCTAACCGAATTAACAAGTCTAAATAGAAACTATATGGAATAGCTCTTATTGCCATAGTAATAATCATAAAATCACACCACATCATCATAGTACTTATAATCATCATAATAATAATCTTCATATTTCTCATAACTTGCACTTGAAAAAAAAAAAAAAAAAAAAAGAGATCCCTAAGGAGTGAGCAAAGCATAGTATAGGGTAACCAACCACATGAACATATCATACTGTATACACACAAGCACATATGTTCATAATTTCTACATGCAATAGCAACAGATTCTTATCTTTTATTTAGTTCATCAACCACTATAGATCTAAATCTCAGAACTTGGAGTAACTCGTGACTTTGGTACATAAAATATATAAATATATATAAGTATAATTATTAGGTCCTTTCAAATATTCTAGGAATTAAAGATCACTTAAATCTACTTAGATCATTTCAAAATAAGACTCTAATCAAGACAACACTGCACTAGGATTATTGGGTTGCTACCCTAAGGTCATCAATCCTCTTGGTCCCTTAGGCCTAACCATATACACATAGCATACATTAGATTTAAGCTAAGTAATCATTAAGTTTGTTTAACATGAACTAGTCTTATAAATACAAACAACACACAATATCCCAAACCTAACTAAATGGACTACTTAAATTCGGAAACGTTTGTCTCACAACTTGCTCACATGGAACCAAAATACTTTTACTTAGTCTCAACACTTATCTAACATCACCCCTAGACTTAACCTAACTCTTACACTTACAACTTGTGTCACTTAAAAAATCTTGGATCACTACGATAATAGATTCGCTTGTAAAATGTTTTAAATGATGATTCAAGTTTAGAAAGATGTTAGAATGGTTTATGAAAGGAAAAACAAGCTAAAAAAAAATCAACAACTAAGGGAAAACATCATTGTACACTTCTATAGTGTGGCATCCAAATGCCAAGGTTTTTGGGAGAATTTTCTCTCTAGCATTAGGGTGCTAAAGGGAGTGGTGTCCAGATGCCTAATTATAGTATGTAGAAATTTGCAGATTGCAGTAGCGTTTCACCACCCATAACAAAACCCCTTTCAATCTACTTCAACATCTACCATTTCCTGTGATTCTCATGCATCAATAACCTAAATTCTGACCCCTTTTAACACCTTTTAACATCAAAACGGAAATTCACCATTTCCTTAATCAACCAATATTACTAAACTCTTAAATCTTAAGGAATAACACAATCATTAAGCATTCAATAAAAATCTTACCTTCCGAATGTATAACCCTAAACCACGTTAGAATCCTTATCTTTTTAAATCACTAAAAACACAATCTACAACTTATTCTATAGCAAACCCTAGCCAAAAATGAATTTCTTTAGGTTCACCTTAAAAGAAACTTATCAAAATTTGGGTTTTGTGTGGCTTAACTTTAGAATTTAAAACTCGTACCCTTACCACGAAAAGCCTGTTGTAAAAACCTCAAAACACTACCTAAAATTCGTTTTACTCATTGCTCTAAAGAGAAAAACGAATTTTCAATTGAAAATTGATCGAATCCTTTAATAAAAATATGTTTCCAGACCTTACCTTACTCTTCTATCTTGATCTTGTGGAAATTAGCAAAAACCCTTTGTTTGATCTAGGTTTTGCATGGGAAAAGGTGCTGCACGTAAGGAGTGTGAAAAAGAGCTTCGAGGTGATTATTCTATCTTATACAGTACGGTTTATGACTTTCTGTAATACCTAAAATTACCCTCGGTTCACTTTGGTAATACCAAACACACCTTCGCTCAAATTATTCATTTGTTTATTTTCTTTTATTCTTTTTTCCTTTTTTCTAGGTTTTACAATATGACTTATATCTTAATTGTATAAATAGTAATGTTAATAGAATTAGGAATACCAATACTATAAGGAATTCACGAGTTTCAAAACTTATACATGCATATATCAAGATTTTCTTATTTAGCTAATATACTAAACTAAAGATTTTAAACCTATTGGCCCATTTGCAAGTCTCTTGACATAATAATAATATGTATACAACCTTAATTAATTCCAGAAGAATTACTAAAGGTGCACAAAACTATAAATTTTTGCTTTGAAAAGTCTCAATATTAAATTAATCCTTTGCTTATATTTGCCAAATTTCATTTTTCACCTCTAATTTAATATTAGTTACATAAACAATCAAATTGACATGCAAAACCATACTCGAATATTTATTAAATCATATTTAAGCTTCAAAAGTCATAATATATTAGATTTAAAGAAAAACTAATTCTTTTGTTAGATTGCACAAAATGACACTTTATAAAAAATAAACATAATAAATATTAAACTTATGATTTTTTGAAATTTCTTTTAATTTATGTAAATATATTTTTAGAGAAATCTACATAAAAATTGAGCTTGTACTAATATCAATTAGTTTTTTCAAAAGTGCCAATGGCCACCACTTAATCTAAATTAATCTCGCATATATTGTTATGTTTTGGAGCTCAAGTTTCGAGTTTCAATTAATAACGTACTATACCAAAAAAAACTTATATTTATAGAACTTTGTTTAATTATTATGGTTAACTATATAGTTTGAGTTAAAAGGGAGAACATTTTCTAAAAGTTCTAAATCTTATAGCTTTAAAACTTTCTATTAAAACTCTAAATCTATCTATAATGTAACATTACATGATGAAACTAAAAGCATAAGTTTCTAAATCAATAATGCATAATATTATAATCCTATGTATAAATATATAATATTAAGATTAAATAACTTTATTTTGAGATTTAGAATATATAAATTCATATGCCATAAAAATTTCAAGTAATTTCTAGAATATTTTTTTTAGGACTAAATTTAAACATTATTATCTTAACTACTACATTTGTGCTGTTTACAAGAATTGTCCAAATAACTAACTAAAATAAATTATGAAATAGACTATTCAAACTTATGTGGTTTATTGATTAAACTATAGAATATTTTGGGATGTAAAGATCAAGTTTGAGGTTCGTCGATAGCAAAGTAACTAGTATTTCCATTTTATTATTGTGATTACAAGACTAGAATGATAATTTTAAAACTATTTCATCATTAATAAATGAAATATTTGCAACTTGTTGTTCCATTGAGAGATTTCTAGATTGGCAATATAAATTGGACCTACAAAGGAAAGGAAATTTTAGGATGTTGGGTTTTTAGTTTAGGCATTCAACTTCCGTATATAAATGGGTAAGTGCAGCTAATTGCTAAGATATAAGTTTAATATTCTAGAGAATAGTTGTAAGTCGATTACTTTAGTGTAAAGAGACTGTCATGGATGGTTCCAATGGTCTAGTTGTTTGATAGGTGATACTAGTCCTAAATTAGGCGACTCTTATAATTATATTTAGTGTCCTTGTTGGGATTGGATGACCTACACATATTAAATGTACAAAATATTTTGAGCAATATATAAAATCCTTAGGTATTTGAATTGATCCATATTTCTAATGAAGCCAAGAAAAATCATTTTGTGATTAATTCTTTCAAGAATGATTTGAGCCTTAAATCAAATGAAATTGTATTTCTTTATCCTAATATTTTATATGTTAGAAAATATGAAATTCATGTTATGATACATTTGACATGCACATATAATATGATATTTGTGATAGTACAATGCACCTATATATTAAATTCATAACACAATAATATATAAATTGAGACCATATACATATATTATTTGGTATATTATACATCTAAACGATTAGAAGCATGGTAGGAGAGAAAACAATAAAAAGTCAATATTCAACTACCACATTATTCTCTATTTGTTATGTTAAGAAATCAAATTAAGCCATATAATTGAATTATCTTAGTTTTGATATGAGACTAATAATAGAGAGAAAACAACAAAAGTCAATATTCAGCTAATGCATTATTCTCCGTTTGTTATGTTAGGAAAACAAATTGAGCCATATAATTGAGTTATCTTAGCTTTGATATGAGACTAATAATAGATCTAATATAAACTAAATATTTTAGTTGTAATTTCAGAATAATAGCAAAACCTTTTCTTGCTCTTGTATACACAACTTCAATTTAGCAAAGGAGAAAGAACAAAAACGAGAGGTAACTTATTGGTTGTGGTTTTTATGTATGCCATGATGACATATGATGATGGAAATTTTGAACTAAGCAAAATGGAAAATAGTGACGCGTTTTTTGCATCAAGTGTAGTGGTATTTTTCTCATCGTTGATATTGATATTCCTAATCTTCATGAAGATGCCCTTAAAGCTTTTGAAATATGGGATGTTTATCCTTATATTCTCCATGGCGCAAATGGCATATTTGGGATTCTACATAGTGCAACTTCTAAACTATCTATAGTTATATTCATTATCATTCATTCCTTCTTGTATTGCCTTTGTAAGTGCTCAAGAAAATATGTCTTTCTTATATGAATCAATTTATTCAATCATTGAATTGAGTTTCATGCTTCCAAAGTCTCCTTTATGTTGATAGAAATCTACATCGAGTCGTGAATCTGTTAACATTTGTAGAGCATTTGCACAATGCTCTCTTTTGGGAAGTTTTATTTAATTAGTTCATTTGCAATAATCACATAAATTAGCTAGCTACTTCATTCCGTTAACGAGATATAACCATAGCATTGGCTTAATATTCAATAACTTCTTTTAATTTACCTCTTTCTTATTATGATCTCTTTTGCCGCTTGCTGGAATTGCTTTCTCTTTCTAGATGTAATTTCTGATACTGGATGTTGAGATAAATGAAATGGAAAGGATAAAAGCAAAACCTACATTAAATATTCACCATAATTGGTAGCAATGGTGAGTATTGACAAGCTATGAAAGTGTGAAATTTATACAAAATTATTTATGTTTGATCAAAATTTAATCATAGTTGAAGTTTCATAATTCTCATTTTTCCACTCTAATTGGTACCTCAAGTTATTTGGTGTAAACTCAATCTTCCTACACATTAGATGTAACTATAAAGTTGTGCCTTATCTCGAAGATTTAGTTCCTATACAAGCAACTAATAGATCTGATTCTTTGATGATTCCATAGGAGGATCAAATTAATTTACATAAAGCTTAAAAAAGTAAGTTTAACCAAGACTGATGAATAGATTTTCCACTAAGTATCCTTCATAGTTTTTGAAAGTACCCATTCTTTTATCATTAAATGATGAAAAAAGAAAAAAAGAGAATACTATAGTATCTTGAGTTTTCAATATAGTCGATTTAGGGCTTCTAATAGAAATTCCATATTGCAAACTTCACGAAGAGGCCATGTAAGATAAACTAAGTGGTGGTAAAGTTTGTTTTCTAAATAAAGCATGCAAAAGCTCTATTTTGATATTAATATAATCAACTTTACCCATTATCCATTAAAAACTCAACATTCGTGTCCTATAAATAAAATAATATCTTAAAGATAAATTACTTGATCATTAAGAATATAGTATGACAAAAAATATGTATACATACACATATGAGAGAGAGAGAGAGAGAATATGTACATTGATGTTAGCATAACTATTAAATATAGGTAAAATATATTCTAAAAATATTATTCCATGTAAGTTAAAGTAAAGCAAACTTTGAATAGACACTTTTGAGTAGGCGTGACAAGAAATGCTCTAGATTGATTGTAGATTACACTAAGAAGGATTACGTCATTAATACTTAGCTAAGTAAGTCATATTGTGGCATCATGAAAACTTGGCAACAATTCTCTCAACAATTTGACATGTAATTGGGACCAAACAAGTTTTACTGATCATTGAGGGAAAGAAAGTCTAATAAAAGAAAAATAATTAGTCAAAGGTTAAACCATAATTTTGCCAGCATCCTAGCTCAATAACTTTATTACACTAGCTTATTCTAGACTTGAAAGTTAGTGATAAAATATCATAAATCAGCAAAACGAATGAAAACTTTACTTAACAAGGAACATATCAATCTAAAGTGGCAAACCAAGGATTAACCAATGCATTCTCCATCAAGATTACTTTCTTATAGACTTATCATGGAAGGAGTCTAACCAAAACACTAATCCATGCGAAGAGCAATGTTGGATTCTTGAGTTTTTCAACTTTCTAGTACTTAGTGAAACATCACTCTAAGTTGTTGCATTTCATAAGTCTGAGTGCTTGAAGCTAGTAAGGTAGGTGACCATGGTGGGGGTGGTGGTGGCGACTTGTCACCAATCGCCTGGTAGGATGCTTAAGGGTTGGCATTCTTAGTTCTTACCCTTTTTGGGTAGATCTGCCTTACGGTGAGTATGAAAATGTTGATTATGAAATCAACTAAGGTAATTGAGCATAGAGGATCCTTGATGTCGTGCATGCTCTTTATTTGCGATCACTTGTAGGTTCGTTTATGAGAGCCCTTCGATACTTAAGTTAGTAAGAAAATATTATGAGGGTTACAAGGATGAGTGTGCTAAAGTGTTTTAGTGTTCTAGGAGAACTTTCATGGGTGCTTGATGTGATGTAGGAGTTTACCTACAAGGGATGCATATCGAGTTAAGGTTTGGTTGTACTTATATCTATAGGGGACATACATTGTAGGGGGACAAGATGGCTCGACAGGTTAGTCGACTATCAACATGCTAGTAGCTATGTCTAAAACTTAGAATGTTGACATGTCCAAAATTGTTAGGCATATTGAGGTATCATAAATGCTAAGATGTAATTAATGAGAAGAGAAGGAGAGGAAAAAGACAAAGGTGCTCCTAGAAAGGTACGTTTGCTAGGCTCTAAGCTGCACACTAGTTCCCACTACGTGCTAGTGAGGAAAGAGGCGACCTTACCCCGATGGATGGGCATTGAGGGGTCGGGGAGACTCCAAGGTGCTCGGGATTGTCAAGGTGCTCAGATGGAGGAGCAAGTGGTGTGCTGATCAATGAGTGGCCTAAGCGGCGACTAGGTGCTCAATGTTGTCAGAGTGTTCAGGATACCAAGCAAGCAGCTCGAGGTAAAGCTGAGCTTGCTTGATGGGTTAGCAGGGTATGTGGAAGAACTGCTCGGGTTCCCGAGCAGCTTGTAGGCCTTGGTCCGTCCTTAGACTAGGGCTTCAACAGGTAGGGTTATTGAACCCATCGGGTGCGTAAGGCGACACTTGATATGACTGATGTGATCCGGTTGGGGGCTCGTGTTATGAAGTTACCATTGAGCCGATTGATGTGACCTTTGATCGCTTGAGGCGGTCTTCTTGTTCCAACTGCGGAGACAAACAGCTCGGCTCTTTCGACACTTCTTCCAAGTGAAGACCAACCAGGATGGTTGAGTTTATGTGTTTGCTCGGAATGAGGACACGAAAATTTTTACTAGGCTGAAGTCAAAGGTGGATAAGTGGAAGGATAAATTCTTTCATATTAGGTCGATTGGAAGGGTGTTGTTCCCGCGGCCTGGGCAAGACCTATCTAGACTATGCGATCGAGCACCTCAGGTTCGAGGATGAGGAAGCTAAGGAGGAGCTCCTTGACCTAGAGTACTAGAAAAGAGTTCTTAATTTGTCAGTGGTTGTTGACAATTATGCCCATGGGAGGCCGCTGTTCGGGTTGGAGATTGGTACTTGGTGCTCTTGCCGAGGGAGGGTAGTCGAGAGTTTGCCGCATTGCATTGCCGCAGTGACAAGGTAGCTTGGGGATGCTTGTCCTTGGTAGTGTAAGCTCTATTTTCCTTGTTTTTTGATTTCTTTAACTGTTTATTTGTGCTTACAGGGATGCAGTTGTCCTTTGAAGCGCTTAGGAGGAGCTTGGAGGAGGCGCGTGAGAAGCACATGCAAGAACTGGCCGCCTCCAAGAAGAAGAAAGTTCAGGCCAGAGGAAGGAAGGTGTCAGGGGATGCTGAGGTGGGGGATGCGCCTCCCAAGAAGAGGACTAAGAAAGCCACTAGGCCCGATAGGAGGAGGGAAGGGCAGACGACCATCCTCGAGGTCGTGAGGAGAGTACTTGAGGTAATCCTTGTTGCTCCCGCTACCATGCAAAGTCTCGGAGGGACTCGGGGTGGGTGGCACATGTTTCTGCCGGCGATTCTGGGTAAGGTGCCCCAGTGTCTGTGCTGTGGGGGGCTCTGGGCAAGGGGTTGTTAGGATCTCTAATCGGGGTCCAAGGGTACTGAAACCTCCAGCCACGGACGAGCCCATCGATGAGGGGATGAGGGGTGGTCTAGTGAGAGGTCGAGGCGCGAGTAGTAGCAGTAGGAGGAGGAGGATTCTGAGGCCATTCCATATGATTATGGCATCGCGGCGATCGAGATTGAGGACGACAAGCCGAAATGCTCCCCTCACCGAAGGAAGTAACCTGAAGCAACGCCGGTAGATTCTAAGGCGGTGTACGTCCCACTCTTTTGCGGGAAGAATGATGTCGAGGCTACCGTGATGGTCCTGGGTAGGTTGCACGGGGTAAGAGGATTTGGTAAGATTTTCTCAAGTTCTTGGGTCGACTCATATGGCTGACCTTGTTCTGCTTTGGGTGCAAGTTGTTGAGATGTGCGACTGTGCCTTCGCGTACAACCGAGCATATTTGAGGAGTGTAAGTGCACTTCTTGGATGAAACCTATTTTTCAAGTGTCCGATCACTAACTTGCACTGGCGCTTTCAAGTTGCTCAGTATAAGACGACTTGGTTAAGGCAGGAGGTCATGAGGCTTTAGGGCCAGGTCGCAGCCGAGAACAAGACGGTTGATAGCCTCTTGTCGACTTATGGTGACCTGGACCGTTAGCATGCGGAGCTCACTGAGAAGGTGTCCAAGGCATCGGCGAAAGCGGAGGCCGCAGAGGGTTTGGTGAAAGCATGCGAAGCTGAGCTGGCCAAGGTGAGGGATGACCTCGAGGGAAGGAGAAAGAAGCTGGAGGACGTTCGGGATGGTTTTTGGACCAGGGGGGCCGAGCTCAAGGAGGGGAGGGAGTTGACCGAGGAGGATCTTTGAGGAGATCACTACGAGTCCCAAGTTCAAGAGGGTGGCAACCGAGGTTGGTTTCGGCTTTGCGCGGGTGCTCCGTGATGACGTTTGCTGGAACTTCCCGCAGGATGACCTGAGCTTCCTAGAGTGGCTTGACAAGGGCGACCCAGCAATGTTCTAGTAGGAGTGCGGTTGTACCCGGCGTCTTCTTTCTTCGCTTTTATGTCTATTTTCCTTTTTGTTTTCGTTTGTACCCGGGGCCGGGATGTCGGCCCTCATAGCCTTGTACAGGATCCTTGATGAATGAACGAATCTTTGTCTTTTCTTGCTCAAGTCTTTCGTCTTGTTTGTTTGCATGCTTCTGTCCTCTAGTTGTTTTGAGTCGTTTCCTATATTGACATTTCATCGCTGCTCGGTGTCGTACCCTATAACGTGTTGAGGTGCTAAGTGGTGTGAACAACATGATCTCCAAGGTGCAATTATGGCACCTAGGGCAGAGTATAATATAGTGCATTTACGATGCTTCAGACAAAGCACCGTGCATAGTGCATTAATGAAAATTTAAAGGACACAAAGCATTTATGGTGCCACATCGGCGATTCTCATGCTAAGAGGATCCAGACCGTCAAGCGCTTAACTTGGGCACATAGACAGACTTGTATTCCTCCTGATTCCCTATTTAAGGGCCTTGGCTTCCCTAGTCTCACTCAAAGACTTACTTAGAGCAGTATTACAACCTATCATGAGATTCATTCAAACTCCCCTAAGGTCCTCGTGGTGGTGTTAGAGTCAAGGAAAATTAGGCTCTTAGGGCAAGTGCATGAGATTGATTGATATAAATCTCGTAAATTTAGTTTTTTGAATATAGAGTTGAATTCGAATGTTATTATAAACCCTGTGAAATTTTAATAATATTTAGAATCAAGGTTGGTTAGTTCGATATTCTCTAGAATCAACAAGCTAAATATTTAAAATTTGCATGATAAAAATGAACTTGTAATTATAGGGAAAGGGTAACAAACGGAGTCCTAAAACACAACTAAAGCTTACCAATTATAAAACTCTAAATCTTTAATATTTTAGTTGGAATTTGAGAGATAATTAAAATAAAATACTAACTAAGTGAATAATTTTCATTTCCAAAGGCTTCTAATTTGAACTTTAACTTTTAACCAATTGAGCTACCAGGTTAGTAGCTTTTATGTAGAGCAAATAGGAAGAACAAATGGATAAGCATATGAATGAATGAGTAACTAAATAATTAAATAAATAAAAGAAAATCTGGTCTGCAACAACCAGAAATTGCACCACAGCCACTTCAATTTTTCCATGACAAATACACAAGATGATGACTTAGTAAATTTAACCTATGGAAACCTCTTTAATTTGCAATTTTTGAAGAGATGTTTGCTGCATGAAAAGACCATGTTAAGCCACATCAAATTGCCAAATAAGGGTTGGAAACTCACTCACCAAAAACCCTTTGAAGTGTAATATAGAAAGATTACCATTTATAGTAAAAGTCAGTGTATAGGGAATGAAGTGTGACACCATAAAGCCTTGATCTAACCCTCTATGGAAGCTCAAAAATTCCCTCAAACATCAACTTTTCAAACCTCTCATGGCAGAAAATTAAAGTCAAATGAACCCCCAATAAGCCTTTACATACCCACTTGTAAGTCCAAAAGAAAAAGCCACCCATCCTCCACTTGTTTCAATCTTGCCAACACCACTAAACTTCCATCTTCAATACCCTCTTGCCACTACTTTTGGGAGCTCAAAAAACCACCAAACCATAGCTACCTCATGCCACCACATCATCTAAAAATTGCCACCCAACACAACTTCCCAAACCACTACATTCAAGCCCCCTAACTAGCACATTACATTACCCCCATCACACGCTTCCAACACGACCATCCAAACCACTTCAAGGAGCAACCAAAAGGAGCTTTTGGAGCTAGCTAAGGGGTATCTTAGGAGCACTAAGTGAGGACCAAAACCAAGGGCAAGTAAGAGTTGAAGGAATTTCATCACCACCTTGTAGTAAGCCCTCATTTCTTAGTTGGTACCATGTATTTTAATTTCTTCATGTAAAAGGTTATACATAGGAAAGTCTTGGGCTTTGTTGTATTGGGAGCTAAAATGAGAAATGTAACCATGTATATGCATAGTCTTTGTGTTTTACAATCTCGAAAATTTATAGTAGTGAGCCTTGAAAGATTCTTCTACGTGTAGTATAGACATTTGAATGCATGCCTTAGTAGCAAGGTCATAAGCTTGTAACTCAAAAGATGATTAAAATAAAACCCCATCAAACATGTGAAAGCTTGCTAGACATGAGGAGTTCAAGGCCTATTTCCAAATTTTGTTAGTCCATACCTTATTGTTTTAGCTTGAAATTGCCCCTCTAAACCTCTTTAGTATGTATATAAGTTGTTTAGGCAAAAATCTTAGGAAAAATGTTCATTAGTAAGCTTAACAAGAGCTTTAAAAATCTGACCATGTCTTAATCCTCCCTTATAATAATGTTTTAGACATGATTAGGGTGATTTAAAGCTCAACTAAGACGTATAACTATCATATTAAAACATTAGAAGGTAAAATCGAGTAAAAAACTTGTTACAGGCCTCAAATCAACTTGAACAAGCCCCAAAGACACCTTAGACAAAACTTAACCCAACTTGAAAAATAATTTAGAAATATGTTTGAATAATTTTTAGACTTGAACAAGTAAGCCAGGCTAAGGCCATAGGCCTTAAATGGTTAAAACGGGCTAAAAACTATAAAATGGGCCAAGCCGATAAAACTTTGAACCAAAGGAGCTAAGGGACCAGCAATTCTAGATTTTATGAATAAAATTTAAGACTTAACTTGGCAATTCAAAAATCTCGAAAGAATAAATAAGAAAGCCCAACCCAAGAGGCTTTAACAAAAAGACCCAAAAGCTAAATCAAGAAACACCAAGAGTAAAAAATTAAGGTTGAACCAATAATTAAACATAGACCCATACATAATTAACCTTAAATCTACCCCAAGGTTTAAGTAAGAATTTAAAACCCATTAGAAATTGAAAAAGTATAAATTAAGGACTAAGACCATGCAAAATGGAACCACCAAGCCTAACAACTACGAGGTCCATAACTTTTCGAACTTGTACAAAAAAAATTGTAGTTATGAATTGCCAAAGCGGATCACACTACGATAACCAACACCTAAAAATGATAGAAGACAACTATAAGAATGCGAAAATTGAAGTTAAAATGAAAAAGTTATGATAAAAATAAGTTTAAGTTAAACAGAGAATTATAGTAAAGATAGTTAGCCTAGTAAGAAAATTTCCTTTTCTTATTCGTACTCTTTCATGATTATTTCAGGCGATCTTGACATTGATCCAGACCTATTTGCAGACTATTACGACTCATAGTTCATCATGGTCGAGTTAATACTCTCAATGACTTTATATTTGTTTTGTACTTGTAGTTAGTGTACTTAAACTGTTTATATTAATAAATTGATGCTTGGGGTTTGGGATGTGTATTTGCTTGAAATTGGTTGTTTATTATACGAAATATTATTAAATATGATAATTGAAAAATTAGTTGTATGATTTATTGCTGCACAATTTGGATGGTTTGTTAATATTGGTTGATTGCCTAAAATTTGATTTAATTATATTTGGCTTATTTTAAATTAAAAGGATTGTGCATAAGCATGAACATTACATTTACGATTTTTGTTGTCACCTTACGTAGATGGTAATAAAGAGATCCTATGTGATTGGATTATTTATGATTAGTATAATACAGGAGCACTTGTACAACAGGATCCTACTCTTGGCTCATGAGATTACTTGGTACTTGGAGACACTAACTATGGGTGGCTGAGGGTCGTGTTTAGAGACTACCATTGTAAAGCATGAGTGTAGACTATAGGGCCACCTCACTACTAGATATAAGAATTTGTTTATTATTGAATTTTTTAAAGTGGAAATCTTTTGCGAAATACAGAATTTTAATATATTGTTCAAAACCCAAGTGCTAAAACTTGATTGTGATTGGTGCTGATGAATCTCTAACCCTTACTTCGAAAGGCATTAAGTTTGAAGTTGTATGTAACACTTAGTTAACTATATACATTGTTTAGTATACTGTTTGTTCATATATTTATATGTTTGTTAATTAATTATTTGATAACTTGCTTGCTAGTATAGTAGGAGGAATATCTCATTAAGCTCATGTAACTTATCCCCTTATAGTTTTTTTTTTTTTTTTTTTTTTTAGCTTAATTGAAAGTTAGGATTTGGGTTAGGACTTGAGTGCAGAACGTTCTAACCAATAGAATAATAGACGAGTAGGAATAGAAAGTATTTATATGTTAAGGTTCTACAATATTTAGTAACTGTTGTGATTTATAAAATTGATATATACTGTTTTATTATTTGGTAGGGAACATTGATTATCTATGGTTTTGATGGACTATGAAATATTGAAATTCCATAGTTATTTATATTTTACGATAAGTTAAAAAAGTAAGATCGAAAACTCTAATAATTAATTAATTAGAGTCTTGTAATTTTTGACTTATAAAACAGTTTTTATATCATAAGTGCACACATAATATAAAGATTTTTAAGCGATCCTACTAGACCTTCTTTACAGTTGTTACAACCAATGCCCTCGTCATGGGCAAAGTAGGTCTTTAAGTATTAATCAAGAGGTGTAGACATTTCCATTGAGGTGGAGGAGGGTCATCGAGTACTGATTGAGGGGTGTATGAGAACTACTCGGTCAGATCCTTCATTTGGACAAGCTAGTCTGAGAAGTGGAGGATATCTTAAGACACTTCCTTTAGCCATGGTGGCACTATTGTTGCAAAGAGTGCTTGGCACATGGGGTTGCCTCAGTGAATGCACATGTGCTGCTAATGTAATACTTAGGCATGCATGCTCGCCGCAGCATTTCCACATTTGCAAGAAACTTCCCTCTAGGGTGAAGAAGATGAGTCGAAGGCAGCGCAGGAGATCTCGGAGACTTCCCTGAGCTACGGTGGCATGGACGTTCTCATGCTGCTATGGTAAGTGTTCGAGCGAAGCTACGTGCCATACGGCCTTTGCACAAGAGATCATGGAGAGTTCCTTAGGAATGCCGCAAGGGAGGCTTGTGCGGAAGGTTGGCGCATATGATAAATGAGGAATTTGCCGTAGTCAAGTCATCTCTTGGTCGCAACTTGAGCAAGAGTCTTCCTCGGAAGCTGGTCGAGTCTTCTAAATATGGCCATTGACCCATCTAATAAATGAAGAGTTTGCACCAGAAACCATGTGTGTTGCAGGAGTCGGGATCGTCCAAAGATTAGTAGAGCTTCCTTTTACATATTTCGCCCCATAGTCTTCTTCTTTTTACTGCTTTCCTTCCACTTGTTCTCGAGGTCAGTATGCTGGTCCTTGAAACCTTGTAAGAACTTCGAATCAATGGAAATTTTTTTTTTTTTTTTCCTTTTCATCTCCTGATGTGCTTGTTCCCTTACTTGTGTGTTTTTTTTTTAATCTATTTTATTGCTTTCTTTGTCCTCATCATATTTTTGCTAAATTGGTATGCTCGAACATGTAGTAGTTTGCGACCAACTTGGTGTAATATACAATGTGATCTCCCAGTGAGTCACCTAGGCAAGTGTCCCGGGGAAACCGATATATTTTTCTTGCTGTTGCCGACCCTTCGGGCATGAGTGCCTCTAAGATTACTTGAGGCCGAGATTGTATGTCATCCCTATTGCTTGGGTAATTGGAGGTCGTGTGCGAGAGCCTTGTGAGAACCTAGACATCGGAGAGGGAGCTCGTCGCGATGGTTGTTCGGGCCTTTTGTCCCTTGTGCGTCAATATTAGTATCGACAAGGGGTTGGTTTTAGGGGCGGTGTAGACGGGCTAAAGTCGATAGTAAGCAAGTGTGAAGAGCTCGTCTTTTCATTAATTCATTGGAGTTTTACAAATACAACGAACTGATTATAAAACTTGTAGAAAATGAGGCCTTAAGTTACTTGCATTCCATATCTTGGGGATGAACTGTCCATGGAGGGTTTCCAACCTGTACTCCCCATTACCCACATCTTCTTTAATGCACACAGGATATTCCCAATTAGGGGTGAGCTTCCCATATCCTTCTCTAGAGCCCATGGCCTCTAACTTTCAGCATAATAGGTCTTTGGTTTGGAACACCTTGTATTTAATCTTCTCGTTATAATATTGAGCCACTTGTTATTGGTAAGCTACCACTTGGGCTCGTGTGATGTTGTGCACCTCGTCAATCATGTCAAGGTTTGCATGGAGGGTTATGTGGTTGGTGTTGACATCAAAACTTTGGACCCCACTAGTAGGTTGCTCGAGCTCAATGGGCATGATAGTTTCGGATTTGAAGGCGATGTAGAAAAGAGTTTCTTTTGTGGAGGTTATATGCATTGCCCAAGATCCCTAGAGGATGTTAGGGACCTCATGCCCATTTTTCCTCTGCGCACACCACTATCTTCTTCAAGCTGTTAAGGACAATTTTGTTGATTACCTCGGTCCGACCATTGGTTTGAGGGTAAGTGATCGAGGTGTAGCAAAGCCTTATATGATGCTTTTCATAGAGCTCCCGAAACTTAGTGCTATCGAATTGCCTATCATTATCTATGATAAGGGCGTAGAGGACTCCAAATCAGGAGAGGATGTTAAGGAGGACAAAGCCTTCGATCACTTTAGTGGTGATACTTGTGATTGCTTGAGCTTCGACCCACTTTGTGAAGTAATCTATGACCACTAGGATAAATTGGACACCTTTAGGAAAGGTTTGAGGATGTCTAGCCCCTACTGAGTGAATGGCCATAGGATAGAGGTTGGTGCTTAAGGTGTAGCTGATGGGTATGTTCTTTTGGCATTTATAGTACTTTTAGACCATCGCTTTGTCACTTCCTTCATAGTCAGCTAGTAGTAGCCGAGGCAAAGTGTTTTGATGTACAAAGCTTGGGCTTAGATATGGTTGTTGCATATGTTGGCATGGAGCTCTTCCAAGGCATAGATGCCTTGCTTAAGCTTAAGGCACCTGAGGAGCTGTACCCTATACCTACGATGATATAATACATCATCAATGAGTATGTTGTTCATCGTGACATAGGCTAGTCTCTTAGCCTTAGCTCTATCATTAGGCAATGCTCTAATCTTCAGGTGCTTAGTTAAAGTATCCATCTAGCAAGTCTTGAGTTGCACAAGTCACATCTCTAATGTTTCTTGCAGCTCTTTGATGGTGTGCTTGGGAAGGTATTGAATGAAGAGTGGCTTGTTAGTGCTATGTGTTGTAGGGATGATGGTCTACGCGAGCATCAACAACATATCAGCCTTGGAGTTCTCTACTTACAGAACCTTATTTATCTTCTTCAACTTGAAGCTTGAGAGGAAGCCTTGGACTATTCGGAGATATTTCACCATCGCCTACCGTTGGTCTCATATTCCTCCTTCACTTATTGGAATACCGGCATAGAGTCTGAATGGACTTCTAGCTTCTCTATCCCAATGTCCTTTGCTATCTTTAGGCCGGCATTGAGCGCCTCATTCTCAGCCTTGTTGTGTAGAGAACCTTAGTGTTGTATGGTCCCTATAGTGCTATGCTTGCTCCACTCCTCTCCCTCCCAAGTGGAGTATCCATTGACATGGAGAGTCTACGTCAGTATGTCCACATCCAATGGTGCCTCCTCTTCTCCAATGTAATTGGTTATGAAGTTTGTGAGGACTTATGCCTTAATTGCTTGACTTAGGCAAAATTGTACACCATAGGTGTTGAACTCCAAAGAATACTTCACCATACGGGCTAAGGCATCTGGTTTTTGTAGAATGGTTCGTAGTGGTTAGTCGGTGAGGACAATGATCGAATGCCCTTAGAGGTATGGCCTTAGCTTCCTTGTAGCAATCATTACAGTGAAGGCAAATTTCTCCACTCTTGTATACCTGATCATGTCTGTCTACTTGAACAAGCATCGAAGAGAGTACTCGATTACTAAAAGTCAAGTATAAGTAAAGCTCTTCTTTAGGGATAAGCTTATATAGGATGGGTTAGCTTTCTAAGAACTGTTTGAGCTTATCAAAGGTAGCTTAATGTTACTCTACCATTTGAATATTGAGGGTTCTTCAAGAGCTTAAAGAACTCGGAACATTTGTTGGCACTTTTGCAGACGCTGCAGTTGAGTGTGGCTATTCTACCTGTAAGCCACTAGGCTTCTTTAATGTTTTGAAGGGCTTGCATGCTATAGGTAGCTTGTATTTTATCGAGGTTAGCCTTGATGTTGCGTGATAATGCAAAAATAACATATATTTTCTATAGTAATTTTGTAATGATTTTGACATTATTCTTATCAATTTGGTGTTAATTTGTGTTTCATTTGTTTATTTATTACTTTTAGAGACTCCAAGAATATTTTATGAGGATTTTAAGGATTCCGAGGCAATTTTAGGCATTATTGGAGAAAAAATATGGCTAATGAAGTGAAGTTGAGAAATTTTAAGGAAGAAAAGGAGTCCATTAGCGACCATGGTTGAGGACCATGCCTATAGTCCCTACTCGTAGTCTTCTCATAAAAGAATATATTTTGAATTTCGAAATTTCGCACAAAAATCACGATTACAACTTGCCACCACATCTGTGTATTAGGGGTGTGAAGACATTATGAATTCTAGTTTTCTGTTTTTGTTAAGTTTTCTTTGTAATCCTATAAGCATTGCCCATAAATAGATTCTTAAGCCTAGGGTTACAAAGAAAGCCCCTTAAGTAGTTGTTAGGTTTTAGAATATTACAAGGAGGCTCCTTTATCATGTTTCTTCCTTCTTTTTAGTTTTTATTTAAATAAATTTAGTAAATCATTGTTGAATCCTATGTTCAAAGGGTGATATTTATTTATGAAATTCTTTCAATGATTTTACTTATTGTGATCTAGTTATACCACTTTTATTGTTGTTAGATTAATATTACTCAGGGTATTACTTTGACATCTGAGTTTTCAATAAACAAACAATTGTAATAAAAAAAGATTAGGTGTGTTAAGAGATTAGGTATTTAATCTTTTTAGATTAAGGTAATCTAATGGCGAGAACAATGTACTTCATGCAGTCTTGAGATGCTTTATTCAATAGCGATGTAGGTAAAAGGGCTCTTAAAATTAGCAATTAGCCAAAGACGTAAGTCTAACGAATTTAGAATCCAATTTCTAATAGGATTAGGAACCTCCATAGTCTAATAAGGCAATTGAGATTAAATGATCCCTTAAAATTAGGTAGTAGACAACAATTAAAGATTTACAAAGGAAAATGTTAACTCTTAATCAATTAATTTATGTTTTTATGGCTTTTATGTTATTTTGTATTTTCATGCTTTATGTTATCTTTATGTTTTATTGTTAATTGTTATTTTTATGTTATTTAGTTATTTAATTATTTTGTTGGTAATTAGTTATTTTAATATTTTTATTTTTGTTGTTAGTCTAATATCTTATTTCACTGCAATCCTTGCTTTCCATGTTTAGTTATTTAGTTAAATCTTAGGTGATTCAATAAAATCTTCCATTAAGAGAAGTTAGTTAATTGAATAAATTAAAAGGGTATGCTTGCTAAAAATAATTAGATATACTCATATAACTTGGTTTCTTGTGGGATCACTACTTGGACTCAAAATCCATTTTAAATCTACACTATAACTTGATTAGGTATATTTACTTATAATGTGGTAAAAGCTTGATCACCGTGCTTAGTGACCATGGACCCTACTAACTTGCCCAAGACAACCTCAAAGACACACTTATAGGGATTGAGCTTCATTTGGTACTTGCAGAGGGTCTCGAATTTCTCGCATTGGTCTTGGATATGGTCCTTCTTTTCCCTACTTTTCACTATTATATCATTGACATAAACTTCAACGTGACATCCAAGTTAAGGCTTAAAGATGGTTGTCACCAACCTTTGGTATGTGGCTCCTACGTTCTTTAGGCCGAAAGGTATGACTTTGTAGTAATACATGCCAAAGTCGATGACACATGAGGTATGGACATCGTCTTCTAGGGCCATGCGAATCTAGTTATAACCTAAGTAGTCGTCCATGAAACTAAGCATAACATGGCCCGACGTTGAGTTGACAAGCTAGTTGATCTAAGATAGAAAGAGGTAGTCCTTCGGGTAGGCCTTATTATGGTTAGTGTAATCTACAGACAATCACCATCTTCTGTTAAACTTCTTCGTAAGCACAATGTTTGCTGACCATATGAGCTATTGCCCTTTTGTGATGAAGCATGCTTGTAGTAGCTTCTATACCTCTTACCTGATTGTAGCTCGTTGCTCGAGTGCAAAATGCCTAATTTTCTACCTAACAGGCTAAAGCTTAGGGTCTACATAGAGGTGGTGCATTACTTTGTGGATATCGATTGTCCTTAACATGTCCTTGGGGGATAATGCGAATATGTCAATGTTGGCGTGGAAGAAGTCGAAAAACTGGTGCTTTTTATTTTCGGGTAATGATGTTCCTACCCATGTTGTTAACCCAGGGTTGCTTTCAAGCTCTATTTCCTTAGTCTTCTCTGTTAGCTCTCTTTAAGAGCTTAGCTTCTTGGCCTAACCTAATGTACATGACATTGTCCTAAGATTGCACTTTAAGGTAGAGGGATCTGGACAATTTTTAGTCCCCCTATGCCTTGCCAACTTTAGTTGGTGTAAGGAACTTTGCCTTGAGACACCTCTAACTTACTGAGATATCGAACTTGATGATGTTAGATCGTCCTAGTATGGCAACATAAGGGGACTAGTGGTTGATGACCAGAAAATTAATCTACTGTATGGCGACGTATGCACTGTCACCTAGTCGAACTGGAAAGGTGATGAGTCCCTTAACTAACATAGGTTTATCACCTCCAAAACTACTGAAGCTATGTCTATATGGTTGTAGGGGCTCGTCAAGTTAATCTTTCGTCTACTTGTATGCATGATCAAAGAGGATATTTATCGAGTTGCCACTGTTGATGAATGTTTTCGGGACATTGAAGTACTCGATCTCTACATATATAAGCAAGGTATTGCTATGTGGGTACTTGATGCCTTGCTTGTCCTCCATGGAGAAATCGATGGTGGTGTCAAACTTGGCCTTCTTCCCTTAGATAAGAAGGACTTCATGCTCGATTAATGATGATGAGGTTGTTCCAATAATACCAGAGCCCTTGAAGATGGTGTTAACTTAGCCCCTCCTACACCAATGTTGTTGCTAATTGAGGAGGTCTTCTCTTTACTGCTGCTGTTGTTATTGTTGTAGCTGCTCAATTCGGTAACGTTGAGTGTATTGTTGGACTTAGTTTCTTTTGTATGCAATGAGATGATTGATGCGGCCCTTGTGGACAAGGCTTTTCGTCACATTCCTTAAGTATCAGCACTCATTCGTATTGTGTTTGTATGCTTGGTGGTAATCGCAAAATTTAGCTGATCTTACAGCCTCTGATGTTTCTCTTACTTAAGGGGGTCAAGGGAGTTGTCCCCTAACCTCATAAAGCACCTTGTAGAGGGGGCGGATAAAGGGAGAGTAGTTTGTAAAGTTGACAAACTTTTGCTTTTGCCTCCCTTGGCATTCTTTGGAGGAGGAGGCTAGCTTGACAACTCTAGGGTTGAGGCGATCCTTTACTAAGCTTCACCTATTACTGTTAGCCTCCAATCTTGCCTGTATGGCATCTTCCTAAGCTACGTACTTCTTTGCCACACACATAAATTTATTCAGTGACTTGGGTTGGTTAAATGTCATGGCCTTGAATAGCTTCCTATTATGGTCAACCCAGATGACTAAGGCTTGGAGCTTTTCTTAAATGAGCCACTTAGAATAGGCTCATAGTGTCTCGTTGGGCTGTTGCTTAATATTGTACAATGTAGAAGAGTCCTTGCATGGCACCTTCGAAGTGAGGAAGTACTATTGAAACTTTGTTGCCAACTCGTTGAAGTAGTTGATCGAGTTGTTTGGCAGGCTGTTTTACAAAAGGATTTTTTTTTCTTTTCTTTTTTCTTTTTTTTTTTGTTTCTCCTTGGGTATGGCTTTGAATGGTGCTATTAGTGGCAAATCTTTTGTATGTATGACTTTTCTACGTTAGTTGTGTCCAAGAGACACCTTTTATGTGAGGGACGGAACTTTTAGAAGAGCTCCAACCATATGAGTTAGTATATAATTTATGGTTTATATAATTAGGTTATAGTGTTTACAGCATATTTTCAACAATTTATAATCAAATATTGTCAGTATATTAAGTGTGATAACATTTTAAGTAAACTTATTACTTCCATTGATACAAGTATATGCTTTAAACCAATAATTGAACATAACATGGGGCTTTACCTGCTCTTACATTAATCTGCAATATAACGATGTAAAGGTTTTCCTAAAATTGAAGACTGGGAGATATTTCCCTTGAAAATTTGTGAATCAGAGGTCAGATTGAGGGAAGGTCTTATAAACATTTCTTGTGTCCTTTGCATACTGATGGTGCCTGGAAATCTAGCTGTAGTGGTGTATGGCCTCATGGATTTCTCTTTGTTTAGGCTCTGTATTCATGCCCGTGTGCAGGTGTGAAGAGAAGATATATATATATATCTTGGAGACGGAAAAGGCGACTACTCGCCCATTTTGAAGCTCGGGACTAAAGACTTTGCTATGCCTAGAAAGCACTTTCCCTTATGGGAGTGCATGAACAGCAACCAAACACTTATCAAGGCTGAATTTCTTGAAAGGAGTGATAGAGAAGAGCTTGCAAGAGTCCTCCTTAGTGTTATTGAAAATATGGGCACCAGTAAAGACAAAGCTCTTGCCATCTAACATGATATCCCGGTGGTTTGTTGTCGAATTCTCCCGAAGAATTGAAATCATTAGAGATGATATCCCTCCCCGAGTAGGTAAACTCGACTTTGCTCTTTTGGGAAGAGGTATTCAATCACATGCAGCACATATGGTTGAAAAGCATGCGTTCTTTCTTAGTAATAGCTATGCTAAGAACTATATGAAGATCATAATAAGATTCAAAAGGATTTTATTTCTCTGTCGTGCAGATTAGGTGGTCATTTTGATAAGAGCTTTCCCTCAGTGAAACCTGTTGTTGCGTTTTTTCCACAATTGTGTTCATTAGCTGATTTCGTGAATGTTCTCTTTGCTCGATCTCATGGAAGGATGCTTATTTGATTTGAAGAAAGCCTCTGATGTTTGCGACATCCCGGATTCAGTTGCAAGCATGAAGTTTTTTAAGCCTAAACATTGTCTCACCCTCTTTTAACGTAAGATGTAATCATGGGCCTTTCAGTAGGCTCTGGCACTGGTCGGGAAATCAATTCTAGTCTAAATCTACTCATGTCCGAAGAATTTCGATCTTTGTTTCAATTTGAATGAGAAGTGAACCATGAAGCTTTAGTGCGGATGGAATATTTTGACTACCATATCAAATACATTATTTTGATACTTTTGGAGCTGGTGGTATATTTGTTCAACAATCATGTCGTAAAAGAGAATCCATGTCCTTTTCAGTCGCAGAGAATTTTTTGTAGATATATTTCTAACTGTGCTAAATATAATGCTAGGATGGTTAAAATAGCATCGTAATTATCTCAAGAAGTTGCGTCAAAGTGGTTGATTTTAGTTGGTATAAGTGAAGACGGTAGCAGCTGGTGACCGAAGACAATTAGCAATAATTTGAGGGAAACGAAGAAAATGATTTACAGTGGTTCTCGATTAAAAGTTTATTTTTGGATTAAATTCTAACCTTATCATTTACATCAATATGAACAATATAACAAATATTTTGTCAACTTTGCGAATTACTTACCAGGCAATGTTAAATTTTTTTAAACCTAGATTTTCACTCATTGTATGTAAAATAAAAAATTAATAGATTTAAATATAATCAAAATGGAACTAGAATGTTGTATAAAATAAGTCAAAACCTTATGATTCTATTCTAAGAATCTAGCAACCAACCATTTAGCCTTTTGTAAACTAAACCAAAATTTATATTGGTTTAGTTTATATTTCGGCTTAATGGCATCTTAATACTTACGGAAAAAATGTTAAAAGTTAAATATGTCATTTAATTTGTATTGATAGCTAATTTTGGATATGTCCTTAGTACCCAACACCATCGAGTCTGATAGCCCAACATGGCCAACCCAATGGCCCAAAAAACAAGACCTCACCCACAAGATCCTTCGGCCGACCCATGGGATACTCAACGTTCCAGCTGGGATTGGCATCAAAGGGCTACGCCTTGAGCCCCATAGCATTGCAATGCATTAAATGGAAAGGGACAAGTGTACGAGGGTAATTATGCTACTTATCTCTTAACTTTATTAGAAGATCACACCACCAACCCTATCCTCTAAAAGTTGACAAATAACATCCTTGGTGGCAAGCTATCAACAAATCAAAACTTAGCAATCTATTAATAAGTATATACATGCATACATACATATTTAAAAAGAAGAAAAATTGTACATATAACCAAATACATATACATATAATTTCTATTACAAAAGATATTAAAGATACATGCAACTCCTACTATATATATCTCCTAATACATACAACACCAACAAGTACATGTTAATATAAGAGAAATACACAAAACTTATATTACAAAAGAAAAACAAAACTAATATAACATAAGGTATCATTTTATTACTTTTGGTCTTGAAAGTCTTGGAAAGAAATCCTCTTTACTTCCCTCTTTACATTGATAGAAATGTAATGATGAAGAAAGAATAATATGTTGTAAATAAAGAGGATAAATGAAAGTGTAAAGATAAGGAAAATAAAGAAATTGGGAAGGGTAGGGAAGAGAGGTTGTTGTTGTTCCAAAAGGGAAGGGAAAAGACTTGTTATTTTATTTTAAAGTTTGAAAAGAAAAGAAAACTAAAGCATATTCTAGAGAGAAACACTTAGCTTACAGTGGAGAAAAAAAAAATAGATTAACTTTGCTTTATTGAGATTTCAATTTCTTACCTATGATAAATTGTAAGACACATGTACAGTCCGAAGTGGAAGGAGGAAAAGAAGAAAAGGGAAGGAAGAAATTTCTTAAGGTGTTTCCAACATTTTAGATAATATTTAGAATAAAATATGATGTAACTATAGAAAAATATAGGATATAAAATTAATGTATACTATATAATACATAAATATAAAATATATAGTAAAATTAAATCAAAATAATTAAATTAATATAAAACTAACACTTATATATATACATATATATATATATATATGACACCACAAATAATCATAAGATAATATTTGTAATCTTATTAATTTATTTGATTTGTTATTCTTTTTATTTATTAGTATTTAAAAATAATCTTTATTTGTTTGTTAGCAATTTTACATAATTAAGGGTGTCTATCGATAATTATACCTAATTAGGGCTTCATTACCGTTAAGATAAATTTATAGATTTTATAAGCTTAGGGTTTTAGAGTTTTTATCAGATTCAGGTTTCATTTCTTACATTTACATGTACATAGGGTTTAGGATTTTTGTATGCAATTAATGTTTCAATCAATATATTAGGGTTTTTCTCATTCATCTGAAATTTAGGTTTATAATTTAGTTAAACTTTTAACTTATTTAACCTTATTGACTCATGTAATTATTTAAGGCACCTAAATCTAATTTAAGGTTTAGCCTATAAATTTACAGGGTCTACACACATAAATATATATATATAAAGAGAGAGAAAATATGTAAACCGATGTTAACATGATTATTAAATATAGGTGAAATATATTCTAAAAATATTATTTCATATAAGTTAAAGTAGAGCAAACTTTGAATGGATACCTTTAAGTAGGTGACAAGAAATACTCTAGACCATTTGTAGATTACATTAAGAAGGTTTAAGTCATTAATATCTAGCTAAGTAAGGCATATTGTGGCATCATGAGAACTTAACAATAACTCCCTCAACCATTTGACATGTAAGTAGGACCGAACAAGTTTTGCATTATCATCAGAGGAAAGAAAGTTTAGCAAAAGAAAAATAACTGGTTAAAAATTAAACCACAATTTTGCATGCATCCTAGCTCAATAACTCCATTACACAAGCTTATTCCATAGTTGAAAGTTAGAATAAAATATCATAAATCAATAAAATGAATCAAAACTTTACCTTACGAGGAACGTGTCTATCTAAAGTGGCAAATGAAGGATTAACCAATGCATTCTCCATCAAGATAACCCTTTTATAGACCTACTAGCAAAGGAATTCAACCAAAACACCATTTCCTCTAATATGCTACAAATTGTAGCAACCTTGAACTAAAGTTCCATTAAGAAAAAGAACAATAGAAGGAAGCAACCAACCCTTCCATAGCTCCTAACATCATCGTAACTTAAACTATCAGACACAATTTGTTATTACTAGCTTTTCTCGTAGGAACCCTCCACTTTAGTGTCCTTGATGCTTATTGTATAGATGAGAAAACTGAAGGCAACACCTTATTCAGCATCAAAATATATCAAGTAGTTAAATCATGTTGGAGTAAGTGACTAGAAGCTTAACCATGCATATCAACTTTTTATAAGTGTATAGTTGCTACTATGGATTGAAGAAGACATTGCAGTAGACTTGATATGTGAAGAAAACAAGGCTTCAAAGTCAATTAGGCATAAATCCTAGTTGTTACGGTTAAGGTAAAATAAGTTTTTAAGGAATTTTCACATGTTTTAGAACTTTGGTCCTTAATTACGCTTTTTCTTATAATAGGTAAACAATGGAGGAGTGGATAATTCATGCTCTTTATCTTTATTTTGTGTCATGACAAAATTTTGTTCATGTTAAAAGAATGATTAAGAAGCTACCGATTAAAGTTGTGCGATCTAAACAACGAGAATCGACAAAAATGGAGCTAAATGGTAAATTGCATTAGAAAATCAAATTAAGAATCATTTTTATGCAATTTTAGATTGGAAATGTTGCTAACAATATGCATAAATACTAATGTTTTGATAATACAACTTAAGTATCATGTTGCCTTTGAACCTCAATTGAAACAAAAATCAAGTTAAAGTGAATATCGTGCAAAAATGCATAAGAATAGGTATAAAATGTTTCTTGATCAAATCATGGCAGGGAAATGTTCCTTATTCTTGAAATGTTATTATTGTTATTCTAAGGTTAAAGGTATATTTGAATGAGACCTTTAACTCCCTAGCAAACCTAAGATTAAGTTAATACCAATATATGCTAAAAGTGATAGTTAGAAGCTAAGAAATTCAAAAGGATAGTTTATAAAGGTAGAATTTTGTATTTTTACAACATGAACATTTTTATCTTTTTACATATTTGAATAGTTCTCTAAAAGATGATCATATTGATATAAAGATAATTAAAATTGGATAAGAAATTAGGATATTATGGCTACTATAATCTATCAATATTAATAATTAATGTATGTATCATCATTTATATTATTCTTCTTAGTATTTACCAAGATTCCTACGAAGTTTTTGAAGTTTGAGAAGTTTATCCCTATATCCTTTGTGGTGTATTTGGGATTTTGTTGGTTATAACCTTCAAAATATCAATTTTTGTAAAACGAAGCATATCATTGATGTTAATATTAAATTTTATATTGCCTTAATGAGCATTAAAGTAGTTGTTTATTTTGCCATGTTGAATCAATTTGCTCAATCATGGAATTGAGCTTAATACTTTTAATGTCTCATCAACTTAGATTGAAAGCCACATGAGTTGTGATTCTATCAACATATATAAAATATTCATATAATGTTTTCTATTGTGAATCTTCATTTAGTTAAAATATTTGCAAATACCACTCTTAAATTGGCTAGTTGCTTCATTCGATTAGAGGAACAAGATTGGTTTGATATTCAATATTCTCTTTTATATATATATTTTTTCTTATTATCCACTCTATTGTCGCTTGTTTAAATTATTCTCTCTTTCTAGATATAAATTTCTATACTAGATATTGTGATATATGAGGAGAAATCATAAAAGAAAAACCTACATTAAATATTAATCACAATTGGTAGCAATAGTATGCATTGACTTAATATGGAAGTGTGAAATTGATACAAAATTGTTTGTGTACATTAATAAATGAAAATTTAATCAATAGGTTCGATTGTTCTCATTTTGCCATCCTAATTGGTAATTTCTCTAATGTAAACCCAATCTTCCAATATGTTAGATATAATTGTATAAATTGTGCTTTGCCTCAGATATTGAGGTCCTATGTAAGTAATTAATGTTTCTGGCTCTTTTATGATTCAAAAAGAAGATCAAATCAATTGACACAAAACTTAAGAAAGCAAGTTTAACCAATAACAAGAATTAAAATCCCTACTAAGCATCCTTTGTGGTTGAGAGTATCTATTCTTTTGTCATTAAATGATGAAACAAAAAAAAAAAAATAGTATAGCATCCTATGTTTTCAAGATACTTGATTTAGGGCTTTCAATAGAATACGTTGTCCTATAATGCGAACTCACAACAAGAACTTATAAGTTAAGCTAAGTGATATGTAAAGTTTATTTCTCATATTAATATAGTTGACTTCATGCATTATTCATCAAAAATTCAAAATTCGAGTCTAAAAAATATAATAAGATCTTAAAGATAAATTATATGGCTCATAAAGAATATAATATTATGTAACATATATATACAAATACACACACACATAGAATATGTACATCAATGTTGGCATAGCCATTAAATACAAGTAAAATATATTCTAAAAATATCATTGTAGATAAATTAAAGTAGAGCAAATTTTGAATGGAAACCTTTAAGTAGGCATGGTAGGAAATGCCTTACGAGTCATTTGTAGATTACACTAAGGAGGGTCATTTGATTAGAACTTAGCTAAGTAACATATTATAGCATTATGAGAACTTGACAGTAACTCCCTTAGTAATTTGATAAGCAATTGGGATTGAACAAGTTTTTCACATTGAATAGGGGAAAGAAAATCACAACAAAGAAAAAAAAAAGTTAAACCACTTCGTATGCATCTTAGCGCAATAACTCCAACATTAGTGAAATGAATCAAAACATCTGTAGTTAGCCTTCATCCTTTTTGTAGACCTACTAGCAAAGGAATCTTAAAATACAATATCTTCTGATTTGCTTGTAGCAGTCTTGAATGAAAGTGGAAAGAGAGCAATAGAAGCAAGTAATTGACCCTTTCGTGGCTCTTAGCATCTTTATTGCTTGAATTATTAGAAATTGTTTGTTTTCTTTGGCTTTTCTTGCAAAAACCATTGTCATACTTCACATCAATGTCCTTTACGTCCGTAGTTCAGAGGAGAAAATTGAAGGCAACACCTTTATTTAGGCTAAATGGAAATATTTAGATTATTTCAAGTATAATCCATCAAGTAGGCACATAATTTAATTTTATTATAGAACCGATTCATTTAAGCTAAATGGTATATATAGCAATTTAAGAGTAAAACTTAATAAAATTGTGTATATAACTTAGTGGTTGAATGAGTGTTTTAAAAATAAGAGGTCATGGATTCACTCCATGACAGTCACTTTACTTTTTTCAAGTATGCATTTATTGCTATGTTGCTTAAATGACATTTTTATTTTATTTTTTTCCTTTTCTTTCTTTAGAATAACAAATAACACAAAATTCATTCAATAAAACCTGGATTTTTCTAAATAAAAAGGAGAGAAATAAGAAACCCTAAGTAGAATCCTATCCTTAACCCTTTCCTTTCTTTTGCGAAACCCTAAGTAAGATCCTCTCATATCATTGTGGAGTTCTACTGTCAAAATTCGAATCCTTGTACCCTAAGTATTGGAAATCACAAGAAAATGGTCGATTCACTACGAAAATGTAATTACAAGGTAAGTTGACCCTATTATATGTTGTAATATGCAATTTTTCCATAGAAAGAAGTGTTAAATTTAATAGAATCTGTAAATTGCAGCATGGTGAAGGCATGGAATTGATTCCTTGGTGTTGTTATAGTGATGAAACACATAAGTACTCATTGATCTAAAGTTTTATGTTGGTTTCTCGTAAATAGAATAGATTAGGGTTGATTTGATGTGTGCATGATTCTATGGATTTGTTTGACCTAGTGTTTAAAGAGCTATTAGTGGTTGTGAGAAGGTTGGGTAGTGTGTTGAGGGTTGTAATAAGTGTTGAATAGGTGTTTTTTGGCTAGTGTTTGGAGGAGGAATTCATTGTACAAAAGGGAAGATGACCAAAGATCATGGCCATTGTCATGACTGTTCTTTCCTAAGGAGTCATGTTGAGTTGCTTGTGAAGAAGAGAAGAAAATTTGAGGATGAGAGGATCATGGTTAAGATTCATGGTTGTGGTCTTTGTCCATGGTCTTTCTGCTATACAAAAAGAAGAACCACTGCGAAAGTTCATACCATGATTCTTACTTGTGTACTTATCCTACCTTTTGTTCCTTCTTTTCTTGCTTTCCAGTCTTCTAAATTATAAATTAAAGCAATCTAAATCATCTTAGGATTCTAAAATTATCTTAAAAACATAGATAGTAACAATTGAACCCAAGATTCAAGTAGTATTAGGGAATCTAAGTTAAGACATGACAGAACATTTTAGAAGTGGATACTAAACACTACTTTTATTAATATTAGATATTAATCCTAGACCTACTCTTGGCTAGGACACCAATAACAGTTATAGTTGCTCTCCGAATCCAAGTACAGGATACGTATTTACTTATGTTTATTTAGAATAGTTGTTTAACAAAAATTAATTTAAACTTAGACTTATTAATTATATGCTGCTTATGCTTATTTTGCTTCGACTTCCTCTTAGTAGGGTCCAAGAGGGTTGGTGAGGCACTTAATGGTCATATGTGACTCGACTAATGAGGGTTCCGTACTAAGATGATCTAGCTAAATCTAAAAAGAGTTACTTAGGTGATGGGTAGAACCCACACGAATACTATTACATATTATATATATTACTTATCTAGGGGACATGGGTTACCCCATGTCTTGAGATGCTAAAACTGTGTTGGTTGCCAACTAATAATCAAGACAATAAATGGTGTTTGTTGCTTTGGTTATCATGGTTATGCATGTAACTTGTTGGTGGTGAGTATCATGTGCATATGTTTGTTGTATTCTGTACTAGAAATTCTATTGTGAGAATAACCCTAAGTTTGGATAGATGAAGTTTGTTTGTAAAAAGTAAATTCTTAATTAGAGCTTAATGAAATTTAATTAGATAGTAATTATTTTGATTTGTGAGGAGATTGATTTTAGACTATTTAAAGATTAATACATGTATTTTAGAGGTTTTAGTATTTGCACAAGCCTGACGTGTCAATAGATGATAGGGATACGTAATAGGTTATAGTGCTCCAAGTCTTCGGGCATTATAGTTAAAGTGGTGTTAAGGCCTAGATTAAAGGATCCTTAGATACTAAGTTTTAAATCTTTAAGATGGTGAGATATGAAGAGCATAGGTAGATGAAGCAATAAGCTTAGATATGTGAGAAATAGTAGTTCTTTTAAAGGTTATTGGAGTGGGTTGTTGTAATTTACCTATCTTCCTTATCACTTGTATTACCATGTATTTTACCTACTTTTTGTTTAGTTTCAAATTACATTTTATACATTATATCCATTACCTTTAAATGCTTATCCATCTTTATTATTTCCCTCTTAATCTCTTTGTATCCTTCTATAGTTTAGCTTACCTAGGTGTGTGGTAAGAAAAGAGTTGTATTGGTATGGTGAAGATGAAGTCAATATTAGGTAGCTAGTCCCCTTAATATGCTTAGTGGTACGCGTAAAATACTCAATAATGAATTAAGCATAAAAAAGTTAATTTATAATAGAGATAAAGGAACATCTTAATGAAATAGTATTTAAATACAATTATAGGTATATCTATAACTAAAACTTAATAATACTATCTAAATTCATATTTGATAATGTGAATCCATGAATAATGGGAAAGCAATAGGAAAAATTTAACCTTTAAAAAGAGCTAAAAATCCATAATTAGTATTAAATCAAAAAGCATAATTACTTAGTGAATTCAAAAGATTCAGCAAGCTCAAAAAATAGATTGAAATGCGTCAGGTCAAGCAAGATACCTTCTAGATTGATTAGAATGTATGATACAATTAGAGCTTGAAACCGTTAAATAATAACTTTTGCATTGAGACAAATTAGGAAATAGCTTCACTTAATTATCCATAATGGGCAATAATGTAATAATCAATAAGCATACAGATTTAAGATTGATAATAATAGTGATAAATCAAGTAAAAGACATTCCTATATACATTATCAAGTATACACATTAGTTGGGGTTAATAAGTCATTTTTCTTTCATGGTGAGTTAGAGTCATGTCTAGTCTGTTAGTTGTGTCAATTGTGTTAATGTATCATGTAGAGTCCAGTCCTGTGGTTCAATTGAGTTATCAATCTTGTCTTGATCAAGTTGGTCATATGAGTTACTTGTTGACCCCATATCTATTGTATAGGTATGGAGATGTATAATATAGAAACTCTTCAACATTAAAAGAATTAAAGAACTAAAAGTAAGAAACGATTTTGATGATAACTAAACATTAAATCTTGATATGAAGATAGCAAGATATTTCAATTATAAATAACAAGTAGATTAATAGTATATAACTTAAGAGTAAATAATAAGTAACTATAATAAATAACTATAAACAAAAACAACAACAATAATAATAACAATAATAAAAAAAGGGGTGATAACTAAAGAAGTAATTGAGAATAATGAATTACCACAAAATTAAAAAAACCTACAGAACTTAATAGAAATGATTAAAAATGTGTGATAAAACTTAAAAGATGTAAAAGTAACGTAATAAATGAACTGTTTATAATATAGTCTACAAAAGTAATAACTAGAATAATATAGCATAATTGATTAAAAGTGTATGTGCAAGAATAATAATAAAAACAATAACGACAAAACTTCCTCTTACACTATATTAATGAGTGAGGGACAAGTCAAAGATGTAAGTGGTTAAAGAGCGAAGTACAATAACAATAAAAGTGACAAGACGAGAACTTTTAAAGTTGAATGATGGACGATAATTGGTGAGTAAAAGTAGAAGTAGCCTATGGAAGTATATGTTTTTTACTTGAGAACTATAGTGTTGTTCAAGGCTTTGTAAAGACTAGAAGGTAGTCTCCTTAATGTTTTGAATGAATAGAAATTAATGGTTGATATAAGGAGATGATGTTGTAAAAGGGGGTGCCGTGATTAAGCTATATTATACAAATACAACGATGGGGAGATAGACATTGGAAGAGTAGGAGGAAATGTTTGGATATTGGATTGTTAAGGTAAGATTTGATAGTGATATGATTGAATTTCCAACAAATGAAAAGTGAGATAAACAAAGGAGTAATACAAAATGAGTACTTAAATACCTTGGAGACTAGAGATAGGATAGAGGTTATACATGAATCAAGAGAGCTAGGAAGCTAATATGATAGAAGTAATAGCAAGACAACAAACTAAGTAGCAGTGAAGGAGTGTTATGAGTTCGATATAAGAAACGATGGGTGAACTTGAGAGGACTTAAGTAACTTAGTGGACAGGGTTAGAAATTCAATTTGATGATAGAAAGAATGAGTTTTCTAATTGGGTAAAAGAAGATGAATAAGGATGCATAACTCAAGGAGGAATTGAAGTGGGTAACAACTAGAGTTATAGTAGAACTTGATGAAAGAAGAATAAAGAAGTCAATGTTATAAGGGTAAAAAAAGAAATGAAGTGTACTTGGAGTTGTTTCAAGATCCATGAATGAACTTTTGAGGATGAAAGTTCTATTAGGAGGAGAATTGTAAAACCTAGATTTTTCTAAATAAAAAGGAGAGAAATAAGAAAATAATAAAGGGTTTTTGGGGCTCGGTATGGCTTATTAATAGCTAATTCCTATAAAGTCATTTTTGTTAATAGAAAAAGTTAGAGAAAACCCTTTCCTACTTTTTAACAAAAGCTTAAAAGAAAGTTACAACCTTATCCCTAACCCTTTCCTCTCTTTTGTGAAGCCCTAAGTAGAATCCTCTCATATCACTGCGAAGTTCTATGGTCAAAATTTGGATCCTTACACCTCAAGTATTGGAAATTGCAAGAAAAGGGCTAAATCACTACAAAAACAAAATTACAAGGTAAGTTGACCCTAGTATATGTTGTAATATGTGTTTTCCTATGGAAAGGAGTGTTAAATTTAATAGAATTCGTGAATTATAGGGCAGAAAGTATGGAACTAATTCCTTGGTGTCCTTATAGGAGGAAACGCGTAAGTACCCTTTGATCTAAAGTTTTATGTCATTTTCTTGTAAATATAATAGATTAAGGTTGATTTGATGGATGTGTTATTCTATAGATTTGTCTTGTCTAGGTGTTTGAAGAGCTATTAATGGCTATGAGAACAGTGGGTGGTGTATTGGGAATTGGTGTTGAATAGGTGTTTTGGGCTGGTGTTTAAAAATGGAATTCATTGTATAAGGGGAACACGACCTAAGCCTACCGTCATGGTCATGATTGTGTTCTTCCTTAGGGAGTCATGTTGAGTTGTGTGCGAAGAGGAAAAGAAAAATTGAGGATAAGAGGATCACAGTCAAGGTTCATAGTTATGATCCATGCCGTAGTCTTTTTGCTATACAAAAACAAGAACCATGGCCAAAGGTCATGGTCGTGATTCTTGCTTGTGTACTTATTCTACCTTTCATTCCTTCTTTTCTTGCTTTTTAGCCTTCTAAATTATAAATTAGACCAATTTAGATCATCTTAAGATTCTAAAATTGTCCTAAAAATATAGATAATAGTAATTAAACCTAAGATTCATGTAGGATTATGGAATCTAAGTTAGGACATGAAAGAAAATTTGAGAAGTGGATACTAAACACTACTTTTATTATTACTGGGTGTTGATGCTAGACTTATTCTTGGCTAGGACACTAGTAACAGTAACGATTGCTCTCCGAATCTAAGTACGAGATATGTGTTTACTTGTTATGTTTTTTCATAATAGTTGTTTAACCGGAATTAATGTAAACTTAGACTTATTAATTGTATGTTGCTTGCACTTGTTCTGCTTTGACCTCCCCTTAATAGGGTCTAAGAGGATTGGTGAGGCACCTAACGATCGTATGCGACTCGCTTGATGGGATTTTCATATTGAGATGACCTAACTATATCTAAGAAGAGTTACTTGAGTGATGGGTATGACTTGTACTAATACTATTATGTATTATATATATATTACTTGTCTAGGAGATATGAGTTACCTAAAGTCTTGGGATTCTAAGATTGTATTGGTTATTGGCTAATAATTAAGATAATAAATGGTGTTTGTTGCCTTGGTTGTCATGTTTATACATGTGACTTGTTGGTAGTATCTATCATGTGCAGTTTTGTGTTGTGTTCCGTACTGAGTTTCGACTCACCTTATATTAACTTTTCTAGTACAGGTAAATAAGTAGAAGTTACAAGATTCAATCACTTTTGGATTTGATCATTAAGACTATCAGGTTAGGGAGTGATGGCTAGAAATTCTATAGTGAGAGTAACCTTATGTTAGGACATATGAAGTTTCTTTCTAAAAAGTAAATTCTTGATAAGAGTTTAATGAAATTTACTTAGATAGTAGTTAATTTGATTTGTCAGGACATTAATTTGGCACTTTTTAGAGATTAATATATGTATTTTAGAGGTTTTAGTATTTACATATTCCTACCATGTTAGTAGATGATAAGGACATGTAGTAGGCTTTAGCACTTTAGGTCCTATGGCGTTACACATTCATTATAAAAATAACTAAATTATCTTGAATTGTTATTTATTTAATATTTTTATATCATAATAATAATTACAATACTAATATTATAAATATTTTGGCTTATCACATAACGTATCAGTAAATAATAACAATATTTTACTTGATGTACTTTCCTTACGATTATTGTTATTATAAAAGTAGATGTAAATTATTGATTATTAATCACTTGTTATTTATATTAAAATTGATCATTTTTGTAGTATTTATCAATAAAAAAAATTAAATAAACAATGCTTATATTGAGACAAAGCTAATAGAATGAAATAAAAAAACTTTCACGTTGTCAAACTTTGTATTATACATATATATTATGTACACATTATTATGGGGTCATGTAGGAAAGAATGGATAGATAGAATATGAAAAAGAATAAATAAATAAATAACAAAAATTAAGAGATATTGGATTCTATTTATACTCTATGTAAGATCAATCTTTATTATTCCCATCATTTAGTTCCTTGAGACACGATTGTTGTCTAGGTCTTTCAACTAAGAAACTACCAAGTAATTGAACCTTTCAGTTATATATTTTATATATATTATAAAATATTAATATTATTTTTGAACGAGACGTGACATAATTTAAACAAATAAAAAAATATATTGTTCTTTTCATTTTAATTGTGATTTACTCTTTAAGTACTTTTATCTTAAATTTTAGTTGATAACAAAATTTTATGAGTTTTATGATTTATTTTAATTTCTTTATAAACTTATGATTAAATTTCATCTAATATTTGCCGTAATGAAAGTGGAAGAAGTTTGTTTTTTTAGTTTATTAGAATGTATACCTAATACCCTTAATTAATGTTTTTTTTAAATTCGAAATTTCCTTCTTATTAAATATTGGAAAGTGTTGTGATACACTTGTTCACAAAATATTTTTATATAAAAAAAAATATATATAAGTAATTCCAATTATAATTTAAATGTGGTAAGTCAGGGCCCCAATCATACGATTTTACATCTATTCCTTTTTAATACTTTTATTAACTTTTATTATAACTATTAATTATTTTTTATTGTATTATTAAAGATCGTGACTTCATTATTCTTTTGGTCAACTTCAAAGGTAGTGAACCAACGAAGAAAGGACCAGGCTGGCCTAGGAATATTTGGGTCAATTAGTTTCAAAGGGGCTGACTCCATCGAATTTATTTAATATGTTATGAATTATTGTTATTTACTAATTTATTACATTAATTATTTAGCCTTAAGTTAGTATTTTATTATTTTAATCATAAACATATCTTATCAAAGTTTATATAATCTACTATATCATTAAACAAGGTCAGACGTGTGGCACAGTATTGTATAATATTTAACATAAGAATACTACATATTTAATCAACTTTGTACTACAAATAATCATATGAAATCTGTAAATTTACGTATAACATAACATTAGATTGAGAGAAATATTAAATTTATAATTGCAAATTAGGAGAAAAGGAAACATTGAATTAACTTTAATAATATCGTAATAAAATAATAACACGTGACAACGAGGCATTAAACAGTATCAAGAGCTTACGGTATGATAACTTCCATTCAAACTATTAATAAAATAATGTAACATCATTAACAAATTGCCATTTGTAACATTAACCGAATAAAAGCATATAACTAAGCTTAAGCTTCTTTTGACGCAAATGCGGCTCGAAAAACCATATGGCTACTGTAAAATTGGCAAACGCCTATTATATTCAAATAATTACATAGTTCACATTCATTAAAATTATTAACTGTAATATATATATCCAACAACTTTCAATACCTTGTTAATAATAAATATTTTAATGTTATTATTGATATCTTATATTACAACCACGATCGACTTATGTTCGAGTTGAATGAGATGAAAGTAAGAATCAGCCAGTGGAACGAACAACTGACTTATGGATATGGCCAGTTGACGCAAACGTTGTCGCCGAAGTGATCGAGAAGTCGAGGAATCAAACGTAAAAAGCTCGGTCACCGGAGAAATGTTTGATTCTCGTCGCAATTAGGTCGAAAGAAAAACAGAGATGTAAGCGAGATTAAAACAAAGAAAAATGACGCAACTATGACAAGGACGAGTTATGAATGGAAATCGTAACGCTCTAGAATTTAGAAAGTCACAATCTTACCGTGTTTTAACCCTAATTGTTCACATGCTAAGGCATCTGGTAGCATATAACATCTCAATAATCCACAACTTAAAAAAAAAAAAAATTCCGCCAACTCACAATGAATTATGTCCATAAATGCATAACAAATGAGTAGTATAATGAATGCCAGTCGGACCATTTTAATGCATAAATAATTTGAAAACAACTTGTACATATCACAAGCACCAGAGCTCATAATTCAACATCAATTGATAACTGGAATAACTCGTTCTCAACTGCTCTACAACTACTGTTCAAACCAAACCGATGGTAGTCTCAAATGATCTCCCTGACAACGATAAATAAATAACGATAAAAAAAAAAAATAACAAAATGAATCATCCTATCACCAAAAGAAGTCTCATCTCCTATTACATCTAGAACTCTCAAATTACAAGTAACCCCTACAATCATAAAAATAGTAGTGGTCAGCCTCCTCATTATAATAGTAATAGTCATATCTATAGTCTTTGTAACCCTCAAGTTCATCTGAAATGCCTAAGAATACAACCGGGTAGGTTGTTAAAGGATACCTGAGCTACCAAACTCGATAAAAATTCTGTAGGGTTTTTATTGAGATTTAGGATCGGGTTTTGAGATATGATTCAAAATTTATAGGGTTTAGAATTGGATTTTAGGATATGACTTAAAATTCCATAGAGTTTGGGGTCGGGTTTTGAGATTACAAAAAAACCTAATCGAAAACACGATTCAGTAAAGAAAGTATAAATTAATAAAAATATGTATTATTAACTTATGCAATATACATATTTTATACAAATTTTACATTAATTTGTATAACACATTTAATTCTCAATTTTTATTATTGTGTAAGTCAGTAAATATAATCTTAATCTTAATCTTACTTAACTTTTTCTCTTCTATTCCCTATTTAATTCCATATAAATCTTATAAAAACCCTCCCTTATAAAATCTTTTGAATCCTATTGGGTCAAGAATTTTATAAAGTCGAGTTTTGAAAATAGATGGTAAAATCCTATAAGAGCAGGTTGCCCACCTTGAAAAACGCCACAATTGTGGTACTTCAAGTACCTATACATGTAGCTAAAAAATAAGGGATTTCTGAAGTTTGAGTTGGACTAGTACGGAATAAACATATACATGCTCATGAGAAGGCATAAACTATTTCGCATACATTACAAGTAACATTAAATATATCACATAAGCCGGTTATAATCTTTATTAAGTTTAACAATCAGTATAATCTTAGCATCTCAAGATTTACAATAATTCATGACCTCGAGAACAAGCAAACATATATAAGTACCATATAATATCTATGTTTTATCCTCCTTAATACCCAAGTAACCTATCTCAATGTACTTAGGTCATCTCAATATAAGACTCCACTAAGGACATATTTGGTACTTGAACTTTATCCATTTTATAATTTACTATCTAAAGTTTAGAAGTGTAAATTTAATACCTAACAAACATTTTGATGTCATATATATTACTTGAATTAGATGGTAAATTGTAAAAATAGATAAAGTTTCAATTGTTAATTGTAAAGATAAGTACAGTTTAGATACTTAATTGTAATAATGGATAAAATCTAGGCATGAAAATTGGTATTTTTAAAATTTAAGTAATTAATTACAAAAATCGACAAAACTCATATACCAAATGTGACATTTACCCTACTTTATGTTTATATGAAATTATTAGGATTAAGGAATGATCTTATCTCTATTTCTCATAGGAAATGGATGGAAATCTATGAAAAGGGAAAGAAAGGAAAGGAAATCAAAAGGGATATAAATTTTATCTTTGTTTGGATATGAAGAGTAGAATTGAAAGGAAATTTACGAAAATATTTCCCTTTCCCTTATTTTGTCAATACAAAAGAAATAAGAAGAAGAGAAATAAATGATAATTTGACTAAAGTACCCTTCACTATTTTTCGATTCCTACTTGTTTGAGGGTATTATTGTACCATTCATATGATCTCTACTCTCTCTCTCTCTCTTTTTTTTTTTTTAATTCCCCTCTAATGTTTTTCCCTAATTTCTCTCCAAATCAAGAGAGAAACAAAAATAGCCTTAAAGTAGAAACATTTCCTCTCTTTTCTACCCAATTTATCCCATTTGAATTGCTCATTAAAATTACCAAATATACTACTTCCTTCCATTTCCATTGGCTCAACTGATTCCTTTGATTCATAGCCATCCAAACACGGCGTAAACAACAGAAGCAAATCAACTCAGATGTTTTTTTCGGCCAACAAGGATTTCATATTTTATTATAGATAAAGTGGCAAGTACACGGGTAACAAACAAACACAACTGTGCTAGTACAAGGACGTTATAGTTAACAAACAGACACAACCTCGTAAACATCCAAACTTGGACTAACACAACTCACAGCATTCGAAACCAAAGATGAAAATTCATAGGAAACATAACGACATAATAAATAAAAGATGGATGAAACAGCATGTTCTTCATTCTGGTTTGCTGAGAGCGCAATGGACTCTTACAAAATTTGCCTAGATATCCTCTACCAGTGGAGGCTTCAGATCGTCAGGCGGCACAAAAAGTATTCTTTCTTCGACTTCCACTTCGAGATGCGCCCTTCGTGCCAGCACATCCGCAACCCCATTTTCTTCACAGTAGATGGTTTGAACCTTGTAGCTGTCAATAAATCATAGCCTTTCCAAGCATGCTAGGATAACATATATGTAATTCATATTTTGATCTATTGTTTTTTGCTGTATTAACTGAATTGCAACCTTTAAATCTGAGTTCAGTTCGATTTGTTTGAATGCCATGAGTATACTATAGTAAATTCCCCAAAATATGGCCCAGAGATTTGCTTATAAAACGTTTATTTTCCCCACTTTTCCATAAAAGCCCATGATCCAACATCCTTGTTCATCCCTAATGACTCCTCCAATGTCTGCATGTTCTGATTTGTCTACTATAGATGCATCCGTGTTAATTTTTGTCCATCCCTCTGCGGTGTGAGTTATTTGATACTTGTCATATTTACTGCATAGATCTGCAGTCTTAGCCTTATTATTGACCAATACTCATATGCTCTCGTTCTCGTGTCTTGCTGCAAGGAGAACTGGTTAGGACGTCTTTATCCAAAAATGATCCTGTTCCTGTCATTCCATATTAGCCAAATAGTAAAGACGAAGATGATGCCCCATGGTGGTTTTGTGCTAAGGAGCTGTGTTCTATTAACACGCGATTGCTGATTTATCCAGTATTCCAATGAGCTCGGAAAAAGGTATGTGGTTCTCCCCCTAAACTGATAATTTGATGCCAAGTATGCTGTAGTTGAGTGCAATCTCTCAAAGCATGCACTAGTGTCTCGTCCTCTTGGCCACACCTCGAGCATGTTGCAGGTAAGTTGGGAAAAATATGTCTTAACTTCTCTCTTGCAGGGAGGTTATTTATTTAAACACCTCCACATGAATAAATTAATTTGTGGTGGAAAAATTTGATTCCAACTCCAATTTATCATTTGATTATTTGTTGAAATGGTATTTTCAATTGACTGATAAATTTCTTTAAGAGGTACATTGAGCTTGGAGCTTGGAGAGAAGTGCAGTATGTCCTCGTGAGTATGAAGATGAATTGGTCCAACCTCTCTGAACAGTCACTTTAAGATTGGGTAAGTGATAAGATCCTCATCCCATTTATTTTACTTTACCAACATTGTTTTACTGTTAGTGTTAATGTATGTTCATAGAAGGGACCATAGAAGATGGCGGATAGGCCCCAATGAGTCTTAAGTATTTTGCCAAAATTGTACTTCATTTCCATTTCCTAATGTGTAGCTAACTAGGTGTCTAGCCCAACAAGTACTATGGCAAATTTCTTTCCACAAAGGGGAGGAGAATTTTGGTTGTGTCATTGGTCATGATGAGTCTACCTTCTCATATCTTTGCTTATATAACTTTTCCCATAGCATGTGCTACTATAGGTATTCCTAAAGCCTTTTGCCCTCCCATACTCTGTTTTTAATGGATAAATTATCTAAACTAAATCTACCCTTAGCTTCGGATGATGTAATTATCTTCAAACTTATCCAACGAATTTTTCACTCATTACTTTCCTCTTGCCAAATAAATTTCCTCATGATATCATCCAACTTATGAATAATCAACTTGGGTAGGGCTACTGTTTATATAGTATAGGGAGGAATAGTTTATAGAATGGATTTGGGTCAAACTTAGTCTTCTAACCATAGTAAGCAATTTGCCTTTCCATCTTGTTAGTGTGGATTGAACTTTTTCTAAGAGATGATGGAACTATTAAGGCTTACATTTTTTACCTGTTTCAACTAGGAATCCCATGTAATTTCCAAACTTTTTATCTTAGTTAAATGTAGGATATTTACAATCACTTCTCTATCTTGCTCAACAACATTTAGAGAGAACAAAACTTTAGATATTGTTTTATTAGTTTTCAAGCTAGACCATTGCTAGAAAATCTCTAATGTCTATGCAATGGTAGGGGCATATTGCTTTATTGCTTTAGTGATAAGGACTAGATCATCTACAAAGAAACATATGCGAGAACTTGAATTGTGTTCTTTTAACATGAATAGGTTGCCATTCTCCGGATTTAGTTTAAGTGTTGATGAGTCTACTTAAGAACTCTAGGCTTAATATGAAAATATAGGGTGAAAGAGGGTCTCCTTACCTAATCCCTCTCATTTGATAGTAAGACTCAAATAGTGAACCATTCAGAAGAACTTTAGTGTTTGTGGAGGATAGACATGACATTATTAGCTTGATCCATTATGAAGGCAATTATAGTGCCTTAAGGGAAAATTGAATAGAAGACCACTCAACTTCGTCAAAAGCTTTTTCAAGGTCTAGTTTTATAAACATCCATCCTTCTTTTCCTTTCTTTTTATTAGAGCAAAAAAGGAGTTCATTTAGAAGGATTATGTTATCTAAGGATTTTTGTTTATGCATGAAAGGAGATCGGCATGGTTGTATTAATTCATTGAAGAAGGGCTAGATCCTATTTGCAATTAGTTTAGCAAGGATTTTGTAAGTTGTAGTATACAAGCTAATAGGTTTGTAATTTGAAATTGAGCTTACACCCTTCCTCTTTGGAATTAGAACTAGTAGCATTTAGTTTATTTCAAGTAAGTTGGTGAATGTACTAAAGGCTTGAAAGAATGGATGTTGGATGGAATGTTTGGTGATATGCTAGAATGTTTGATAAAAATGCTCATGAATTCTGTCCTTTCCAAGGGATTTCCAATCTCTAATAGAACTTAGGGATTTCTTAATTAATGTGAGAGTAATAGGCTGCTCCAGGCTTTGACTATAAAGTTTTGTAGGTCCAGTCCACTTGGGATTGGGCTAATAATGGGGGTACATTGGTGACCTATGATGAATAGGTTATTAAAGTGATTTAAAATGTGAAATTTGATGGCTTGAGGGTCATGTATCCTACTACCATAAGAATCTTGCAAAGATATGATCTTACTCTTGCTTCTCCTTGTAAGTATAACCATATGATAGAATCTTGTATTTCTATCACCCTCTTTTAGCCATTGAATTCAAGCCTTCATTTTCCATAGAAAGGCTTCTTACTTTAATGTTTGGGCTAGTTTAGTTTTTAGCTTCTTCTCCAGATTAAGAAGGAAGGTAATTGTATGATTGCTTAATCCTTACTCAATTCTTTTTAATCTAGTTTGCAACTTTCTTTTTCTTTGGCTTATATTTCCAAAGACATTCCTATTCCAACATCAGGTAAGTTTCTAGAACTCATTGATAGCTTTTGCTAAGTTTTCATTATTTCCTCCCCAACCTTTTTGCACTATTTCTTTGAAAGATGGATTCGCTAGCCACATTAGTTGAAGGTGAAATGGGTTTTTGTTTGAGAGGGTTGGATGAATAACTGTAGTTTGAAGCAATATAAGGCGATGATCAAACATACTTTTTGGAAGATGAAAGAGTGTAAAGCTTAGAAATATTTTTTTTCCATCTAAGGTTACTCCAAACTCAGTTATTCTTACTCTTTTAGTTTCGATCAAGTATATTTAGGACCTATAAATCTAAGGTCCATGAGTTTGCGATTAGCCATACACTTTGAGTAACATTTAGCTCTGGATGAGTTTAGTCTTCTTCCGTTGCATTTTTCATTTGATTTAATGATTTCATTGAAATCTCCAAGGACACACCATGGGTAATCATTTATTTGCTCAGCTAAGTTCTTACTATGTCCCATTATTTTAATTTAATATCAAGATTAGGACATGCATAAACGGTTGTTAGATAAAAGTTAAAGTTTGAATTTCTAACTTGAATTAAGGAATGCATTCCTTACTGGGAGTGTTGAATGATGGTAAGGTCTAGCACATTAGAGTTCTAAAGTAGGATAATCCTTCCTCTTTGCCCTTCTGCTTCTTAGCATACAAACCCATCATATGGCATTTGGTGGTACAGAGTATGTGCAGCCGATCCATCTAGTTTGATATCCAATATGACCATTACATCAGGATCATGTTGGTTAATAGCCTCCTAAAGAGCAATGAGTTTGTTAGATGCATTGTGTCGAGGTCCTATTTTTATAACATACTTGTACAAGTAGACTTATTCTTTTATACATATTATAACATAGAGATTTCCACTTTTAGAAGTGATATCATTTTACCAGTTTTAATGTCTTCTCTTACAAAGCCTAAAAATGCCTATAAAGCTCTTTATGGAGGTGCGACTATTCTTTTAGATTAAAGCTTTTACTCATTACATTGGTTGATCATAACTGATGACATCTGTTATATATACATAACTTCTGTATACACATATTGTACATTTGTAATATTATCGGAATTATTAAAAGCGTGCTATTCATTTTACAATTCTCACCCATGTTCCTTATATTTATTGTTGACTTTTTATCTTATTCGTGTTGCTTACAGGTTAAGGCCATGTTGGCTAGTGTTGAGTACAAGTTAGGCTTACTTACTACTTTAAAGGTAGGATAGTAAGCGCTGTATGGTCCATTTGTGTGCAAGAGAAAGCTTTGAACCGTGATGGTTAGTATTAGAGCCTAGGTTATTCTAGTGAACATAACCATGATACGACAAGAGAAAGTGAGTAAGAGATTACATAGCCTGGAGGAAATCTTTAAGAGATTATCCAAACGGATGGATGATTTGGTTACATTATAGATGAGAGTGGCTAAAGTTGAGGCCAATCATCAAGGGATGAATGCTAAGATGATTGAAATGGTTGAGAATTTTGGTATCATAGTAGAAACTTAGAGAGGAAATGCATGTAACGACTGATGAGGTAAGACAACAATAAAGGACTCAAGTGGAAAACTTAAGAAGACAAGTTAATACTCGTACCTCAATCAAGTCTGTTGAGGAGTTGAGGTCATAAGTAGCTATTTAACTCGAGTTGTGGAGAATGCTCCCACTTATGCTCTCGTACATGTTCCTAGTCATGTGGGACATTTGAAGATGCTTGAGCCTAAGGCATTCACTGGTGTGGAGGATGCTAAGTTATAATTTGATATGGAGTAGTATTTTACCACTATAGGAATAGATGATGAGAGAATAAAGGTCAGCATGGCTGCAATGTACTTAATTGGTGATACTAAGATGTGGTGGTATACTAAGTGTGAAGAGATAAAAAATGGTAATGCTCATGTAGATACATGGGCTGAGTTCAAGGTTGAGTTGTAGGCTTAGTTTTTCCCTAATAATGTTGAGTATAATGCCTAAAAGAAATTGAGGGAACTTTAACAAGGCAATGACATTCGAAGATATATTCATGAGTTCTCAATATTAATGTTGGACATTAAGAGCACAATTGAAGATGATAAGCTATTTTGCTTGCTGGAAGGATTAAAGCTCTATGCTAGGAATGAGTTGCAAAGGCAACAAGTTATGAACTAGGCTACAACATTAGCAGCAATTGAGCAATTAATTGACTACACTCATGACAACAAAGGGAAGAATGTGTCAACAAGGAACAAAGGTAGAAAGTTAACTAAGATGAGCAAACCCAAGAGTAGGGGAGTGATAGGAAAGATCAACCCTAAATGGTCGTGTTATATGTATTGTCGGCTATTGGAATTAGTTTCTCATTGCGACATAAGCCCAAGATCGATAATAAGTTGATGTATGTCTAGTTAAACATCAATGGCAAGAGTGCTAGTATAATGGTAGACTTTGGTGCTACACACAACTTCATGATGTGCTTGAGGCAGAAAGATTAAGGCCGATGCTTGTTGAAGACACTAGACAAATTAAAGCCATTAACTTTAAGGCCCATTCCATTCGAGGAGTTGTAAGACAAGTGAAGGTGAAAGTTAGGGATTGAAGTGAAAATCTTAACTTCACAGCTATCCTATTGGATGACTTTAGCATAGTCCTTAAGATAGATTTCTTGAGAAAGGCTAGAATTGTTCCTGTGCTTGCAACAAATTGCTTGTTATTCATGGGTGAAAAGTTATGCTGTATGACAACTCAGAGGAACAGGGTAAGCAATAATGGCAAGGAAGGGAAGAATATTAAGCTATGATGCTATCGGTGCACCAACTAAAAGGAGGCTTAAACATTAGGAGCCGACTTTCTTGGTTATCCTTACAAAGAAAGAGGAATCAGAAAAGATTGAGATACTGCGAGTAATAGAAAGTGTCGTAAATGAGTATAATTCTATGATTCCTGAGAAGCTCTTGAAGGAGTTACCTCCTAAATGGTCAATAGACCATGAGATTGAGCTAATTCTTGATGCTAAACCACTTGCCAAAGATCCTTATAGAATTTTACCTCCCAAACTTACCAAATTGAAGAAGCAATTGGATAAGTTATTAGAGGCAAGCTTCCTTCAACCCCCAAAAGCACTATACGAGGCTCCTGTTTTATTTTAGAAGAATCAAGATGGGAGTTTGAAACTATATATTGACTATCGAGCTCTAAATAAGCTGATAGTGAAGAATCATTATCTGATTCCTCTTATTACCGATCTGTTTGATTAAATGAGCGAGGATAAGTACTTTACAAAGCTAGATCTTCCCTCAAGTTATCATTAGGTTCGCATTGTTGAGGGTGATAAGCTTAAAACAATATGTGTAACCTAGTATGGCACTTATGAGTTCTTAGTGATGCCCTTCGGTTTCACCAATGCTCTTGCAACATTTTATACCTTAATGAATAATGTATTTCATGAATATCTTAACAAATTTGTAGTCGTCTATCTAGATGACATTGTTATGTATAATAGGACATTACAGGATTATGTAAAGTACTTAAAGATGGTTTTTCAGAAGTTGTAGGAGAATCATTTGTATGTGAAGCATGAGAAATGTACCTTTGCCTAGAAGTGCATCAACTTTTTGGGTCATGTTGTTAATGAAGGGCGCATCCAGATGGATATGGCTAAGGTAGAAGCAGTTAAGTAATGGCCAATGCCCAAGAGTATGACAGAGTTAAGTTCCTTCTTTGGATTCGCTAATTACTATCGAAGATTTGTTGAAAGATATTCTCACCAAGATGTACCCCTTATAGATTTGTTGAAGAAAGATCGGGCATGGTCGTGTTATGAAGAACGTCAAAGTGCCTTTGAAGAGTTGAAACGTGTAGTGACTGAGGAGGCAATCCTCACATTTCCTGATATTTCAAGCCTTTTGAAGTCTATATGGATATCTCAAACATTACATTAGGTGGAATGTTGATGCAAGAGGGTCATCCAGTAGCATATAAGATTAAGAAGTTAAATCAAACGGAGCGTAGGTACACAACCTAAGAGAAGGAGTTACTTGTAATTGCTCACTGTCTAAGGACCTGAGAACACTATATACTGAGATCAAAGTTTCTAGTGAAGATAGGCAATTCTGTTGCCAGCCATATATTGACTCAATCTAAGCTCTCAATTAAGCAAGTTAGATAGTAAGAGTTCTTTGAAGAGTTGGTTATGGAGATTGAGTACCGTAGTGAGCGGACTAATTAGATGACAGATGCTTTGAGCAAGTGAGTCGATTTAGCTTCCTTAACACAAATTGCACACCAATTAGCAAGTCAAATCTTGACTTTAATTCAAGAGCAGATCAAGCAGCATATAGGCTAAGACCTGTTGGCTAAGAATCTCAAGCAGTTGGTTGAGGAAGGGAAGACTCGCAATTTTTGGGTAGAGGGCAACCTCATCTAGACTAAGGAGCACCAATTGTATGTCCTGAAGATGGGCAACTTGAGGAAGGGGCTTATGAGAGAGTACCATGATACTTTGTAGGCTAGATACCCCAGTTAGCAAAGAACACTTAGCTTGTTGAAGCAAGGCTATTATTGCCCAAATATAAAGGAAGATATGATGAGCTACATGAAGACTTACTTAACCTATTATCAAGACAAGGTCGAGAAGTAGAAGACTATAGGGTTGTTGAAGCCACTTCTAGTGCCATCCCATCTATGGGAGAGTATCTTTATGGACTATCACTTCCTTACCAAAAGTAAAGGAATACTATCTATTTTTGTTATTATTGATAGATTCTCTAAATATGCTACCTTCATTCCTACCACGAAGAATTTAATTGTAGAAGAGATAGCCTAGCTTTTTCTTGAAGCATGTTGTGAAGCTTTGGGGAGTGCCTTAGAATATTGTGAATGATAGGAACACTAGGTTTACAAGGAAGTTTTGGATAGAGTTGTTCTACCTCTTAGGTTTTGAGTTGAGCATGACCCTAATTACCATCCATAGAGTGACAAACTAATAGAGAGATTCCACGATCTACTAGAGGAATACCTTAGGCACTTGGTCAATGTTGATTAGAAGAATTGGGTTGACTTGCTGGATATTGCTTAGTTTTGTTTCAATATCTAGTGGAGCTCTTCCCCCCAATAAAAGACCTATAGAGATCATCATGTATGAACAACCACATTACCCCATCCAGTAACCGCACCATATATTGAGAGATGCCCAAGAGTTTATTAAATTACCAGAGATTAGAAGTAAAGTTTAGAAGTAGCGAAGGTATGTCTTGGGAAGGCTTCCAAAATGATGAAGAAATTGGCAAATCAAAACCGCTGACCTAAAGAGTATAGTGTTGGAGATTAAGTTCTCATAAAGCTTCTTCTAGAATAAATTAGATTATTGCGGAATAAGGATAGAGGATTGATCCAAAGGTATATTGGTCCAATTCTTATCATCTTGAAGATTGGAAGAGCAGCTTATAAGGTTGAGCCTCTTGCATGGCTGAAGGTCCATTGGGTTTTTTGTTTCAGTATGTTGAAGCCATATCATTCATATAGGGAAGACCCATCTTGCAATGCATCTAAGTGGTTGCACATTAAGTTCAAGTTCAACTTGAGTCAAGTCATAAAAGACATCTTTGCAGAGCGAAGAATCAAAGATCTTGCCACTAAAGAAGAATATACAGAGTATCTAGTTAAGTAGAGAGATTGAGGAGAAGAAGATACTAGCTGGGAGATTGAGGAGGACCTCCGCCACCAGATCTAAGCTTTAGTACATATTGTCAATGACGTCAATAGAATTAAGTGGGGGAGGATGTTAGGGTCCCATTTTTGTAACGTTCTCGTACTAGCAAGGGCCTGTTTTTTTATGCATATTGTAATGTAAAAAGACTTTTTTTTTTTCCATTCTAGCTAAGGCTTTACTATTATTAAAAATTTCCACTTTTAGAAAGTGATACTATTTTACCAATTTTAATGTCTTGTCCTACTAGGCCAAAAAATGTTAAAAGGGTATGAGTACTCTTCTAAATTAAAGCTCTTACTCATCATATTGGTTAAGCACAATCAACGACACTTGTTATATACACGAACTCGTGCATATACATGGTAGCCTTGTAATATCATTAGAATTAATAAAAGTGTGCTATTCATTTTATGATTATCGCCTATGTCCCTCATATTTATTGTTGACTTTCTATCATGTTCGTATTACTTACAGGTTAAAGCTTTATTGGCCAGCATTGAGTGGAAGTTAAGTTTGCTTACTATAGATGTAGGATAGTAAGTGTTGTATGATATATTTGTATGCTAGAGAAAGCCTTAGATCGTAATACATTGGCTCCTTTGATATTCTATGCAAGAATTTTTAATGGCTTAGTCAATTGATATTGAGCCATAGCCATCATACAAAACCAAAGAGTGTTGGAGATTGGTTTATTGTTGGCTAGCCTATTAATATCAAGGCTAATTTGGCAAGGGGAGTAAGTTGTGACAATTAGCCCCTATGTATCTTCCTTGCTATGAAATAGTAACTATTGAGTCTTATTGTATTGAAGTAGATAAGTAGCTGGGTATGGTGGCAATGGTCAAAGAAGTTGTTGGTTGGTAACAACCATTTGAATAATGGTTTGGTAGGTTAATTCCCACTCTATTGTCAATCCCGTTGGGATGTAAAAGGAGATTTAGATGGTGGTTGGAATTATAACATGAAATTCTTTCATTGTTTGAACCCTCAACTTATTCAATTCATTAAGTTTAGTACCTACTCATGTGTTACTGCCAAAGCAATTGAGGGGACTTGATGTATTGGTAGTTGTACATTCTCTATTGTTGTGAACTTGATTAAAGTTGCTACTACCCTCATTAAGGTGCTCTCGGATGGTATGTAAAACATTTTGCACCTTGGGGTTAGCCAAGGCATGTCTAAATTTTTGGTGCAAGATCTTGATGTTGAAGGTGACTAATGCTTTTTGGTCCATGGAATGCATTTCTAGCCTCTCTTTTTACTTACGTGAGTCTTGATGACGATTTTGGTGGAGTAATGTAGGGATGGCCTTGAAATTTAAAGGGTGTAGGAGATGATATAGGAGGAGCATCATGAGCTTGATTAATTGGATTTGACATGTTAATTAAATTTTCCTGATTGTAAGCTTGCTAGATAGGATTTGTATCCTTTGCTATGATTTGACCTTCAATCTTGGCACTGGAGCTTCCTTGAACTGTGCTGTGGTAATGACTTGTGTTGTGCTTTTCATTTATGCTAGATAAGACTTCATCCCTTTCCCTTGTAGCTGCTTTGTTCACTGTATTTGTAGTAGCCTTAATGTTGCTATTTTTCCTCCTTTTTACTAAAATCCATTTGCCATAATTGGGATCTTGATCAGCAGCAACTTCATGACAAGTGTGATCAGGTTGGGTGGTGACATTAGGATTTGTAGTCTTCCCATTGGATTGCATGGAGTTAAGAACTTGATCCTCAAGGTGGTGTGCCATTAATATTTGATTTGTTTCCATATTTGTAGATTCATGCGCATGAAATTCTTGAGATGCTTCGTTATTTGGTAACGTAGCTTTGCTAATGTTCACATTTTGTCTTTCCTAAGACTTGTCTCTGTTGCTTTCTGTTGTGCCATCTTCTCTATCTTCCTTAACAGAATCTGTCTTATCTTTTGGTTTTGTGTTTGTGGACTTCAAACAGAAGGCAGAATTGTGTCCTAGACATCCACATATGAAGCACAAACTCCACAATCCTTCATATTGTAAAGAGTACTTCTGTCCTTCCACTATAATTGTATGCACAAGAGGTTTATGAAAATTGATTTGTATACATAGCCAAGCAAATCGGCCTCTTTCTGCATTGTATGTGTAAGAATCAACTCTCAGAACTAGACCTATAGTTCTTCCAATTTTTATTAAAGGTGAAACACTGTAGAATTCTAATGGAAGCTCATTTATTCTCACCCATACTGCTACTGAATCAAAAGTGGCTAAGGATGCCCTGAATTTTGGCTCCCATTTTCTGATTGTTAGGAAATTACCATTAACAAACAAACAGCCTTCTTTAATAATTTGTTTTAAATCCTCTTGGTTTTGAAAATTTATTGTATAATACCCATTACCATTAGCAATCATTGTAAACTCTGAAACATGCTTCCAGAGGAATTTGAGCTTCTGATACAACACTCTGTATCTAAAGAAGGTCCATAGATTTTAAATATGATTGCATTCTGCCAATGTTTGAAGAGAAATTGGTTTTCATTTTTTGAGAAAGAAATGCTACGGATAGGATTATCAGAATTGTTTTCCTCATGTGCAGATTCTTTTGATTCTAGGTCAACCAACTCTTCGTCCTCCTCCATGAAACAGTAGTTGTTTTCAGGGAAAAAGGACTATTCATAGGCATTCAGCGGGTGAAAATGACCGATTAATGCATTTCTATAGGAGGCAGAAGGTGCTGATTGATTAGATGCTTCATCGTGTGCAGCTGATGTTGTTGGCTTACCTGTTGGTTCACCTGTTGGAACTTGATCATTCGCTTGCTCTGCGTAATGCCCTGGAGTAGTTGCAACATAAGAAGGCTCAGTGGTATTAAGGTTTACTTTTGCTTGTTGATTATTCTTCATATACGATTCACCTTTTGTATGAATTATGTTATCTTTGCAATTTAAATTAGAGTGATTTTCATCTGCAGTGGTCTCAGGTAAGTTTGGGGGATGCCATTCCAGAAGAGGTGGTGACTGATTCTGAAGGGGTGGCCAATCCTCAGCCAAGGTTGAGAAATCCCTGCGTTCAACATCAAAATTTTCAGGCTTCAGTCGCTTTTTGCTTTATGGTTTTTGGGAAGGGGTTCGTGCGCTCAGTGGAGCGGATGGAGAGTTTTCTGTTGGTCATGGGATAGAGGGAATCCGTAACAAAGTTAATTACACTTTCGAAGGATGATGTGTTCGATATAGTATATGTTCGGTTGACGTAAAATCAGATGTAAAATAAAATAAATAGCAGCGTGCTCAACATATTTTCACGGCAAGCCTTGGATTGGACTATTTCCTAAAGTGAGAAAAGAGACATGGATCTACTAGTTTTAAAACTCTGCCTATACCTCCTTTATGTTTGCCTCCAAGCACTCTTGTCTCTTAGGAAAAGAAACCAGAAACCTCCTGTAAATCTCCCTCCAGGACCACCACCACTTCCTGTCATCGGAAACCTCCTCAAACTTGAGGCTCTTCCCCATTGGTCCCTCGCAAAACTAGCCGCCACTTACGGTCCAATCATGCGACTAGAACTTGGTTACATAACCACCATCGTCGTTTCTTCTCAGCCAATAGCCAAAGAAATCTTACAAACCCACGATACCATTTCCTCTGACCGAATGATCGCAAATTCAGTCATGCCTTTTGGTAAGGCCGAGCATGGTTTACCTTGGGTAGCGGCTTCTCCAATCTGGAGAAACCTGAGGAGAGTCTGCAACGTCCATCTTTTCGCTGCAAAGAAGCTCGACCACAACCAAGGGCCTCGTCGCTAGAAAATTGAGGAGATGATTGCTCAAGTTGGAGAACCCGCTAGGAAAGGTGAATCGGTCGATATTGGAGAGGCAGTATTTCGACGAGTTTAAATTTGCTGTGTAACAACGTTTTTTCAGTTGACTTGGCGGAATCCAACTCTGGGTCAGCTAAGGAGTACATGGAAATTATGTGGAACATGATGGTTGAAATTGGGAAGCCGAACTTGGCAGCTTATTTTCCAGTGCTGAAGAGGTTTGATCCACAAGGCTCGCGACGAGGAATCATGGTTCTGTTCAGAAGAATGTTTGATTTGTTTGACGAGATGATCAAGCAGCGAGTACAAGTGAGAAAAGCATCCAATTCCAGTTCGAACAATGATATGTTGGACGCTTTGCTCGATCCATGTGAAGACGAGAGCCAGGACATGGACTTGTTACCCATGAAGCACCTCTTTCTAGTAATTAATTTACTTATGTTATGCTAGCTCATGTTAAATTCATTTTCATATCGTAGCTAAATGATTTATTATGTGGTGTCTTGTTTCCTTATTTAAATAGGTCTCTGACTAAATTGACTTAATTTGTTTCATATTCGAGTTGAATTTGTTTATATTAGAGTTGATAATTTATGTTATTATATTATATTTTGTTTATTTTAGTTTGATATCATATATCAATTAAAAAATTATAATTAAATCAATAAGATATATATAGATATAGATGGGAAAGAACGATAATAAAATTTAAATTTTAGAAAAATAAATGACATAGTATTTTCATACTTAATAAAAAAAATAAAAAAAAATTTTAATAAAGTAAAATCTTACCAAATATAGAAAATCCAAAAATTAAAGTTATATAGCGGAACCATAAATTAAATGAATATTAATATTATAACTAGTATTGATTTCCAAATGGCTTCTTAGATTTTCAAATGAGAGTTAAAATTTACATATGAGTTTGTATTTTTTTATCCATTTAAACTAGGATATAGTAAGAAGAATATATAACTAAAAGTATGTCATATGTTTAACTGAGATCTTTGACTTAAAAAGAAATAATTTGTATAATAAAATGCAAATATGGAAGAATATATAAGTGTCTTGTGTTTGGCATTTGAAAGCTTAACCTAAACCTAGACAAAACTTTAATTATGTTTAAATAAGTCTGATTTGTTTGTGTCTCGTATTAAATTTTCCATACATTAACTCGTTTAAATTATGTTAGGTCGTATTTAAGTCCATTGTGTTTGGATCCCAAATTGTTAGCATTGCTTAATACTTTGTACCCATCTAAATCATGTACCTTAAAATACATAAGATACAGGTTTTAAAGTATCTTGTATCCATCTTGTAAAAAGTTATTAAATAATATCTATAAATGAAAAATAATGATAATGTTACATTTTCTTAGCCAAGAAACATTTTATTAAAAAGAAAAATAAAGGGTCTATACTTATAATATATAACCTAAACTTAGAGCTACTTCTCATTTTTGCTTTTCTTTTTAGTCAATACATTTGATTTTCTTTATAGTTCTTATTTCCCATTTGGTAAGTACTAATTCTATTTTAGTAATATCATAAAAAATAAATAAAGATATTTATAAATACATATTTAAAACTATTAGTCAAGTATGAAAAGAAATCTTTTTGGCATAGATAAAAAGTATAATAAAAATTTGCTATGAACAAAATAGCGTGAAATTGAAATTTATGGAAAGATTAAAAAAGTTATAGGTTTCACATGAAATTTGCACTCGATAAGTTTTATAAGTTATAGTTATAGGGTTGTACAATGTTACAGGGTAGATTCCAGTTTCTAAAATTTGAGAATTGATAGATAGGATATAAGTAAGGCCACTTACCCTATTCACTCTAAAACTGCTCATCTATAGTTTGAAAATTTTATCTTTTCTGAATCTTGATGAGATTACGCTAAACATGGTAATTGAGAAATGATAATTAAAAAGTGAAAGTTCATGTATTTTCAATGTTAAGAGTTTAGGAAAAATAATTTATTCATTGAAGAAAAAAGCCTTTGTTTTTTCTCCCCTTAAGTAACATCATATAAAGTGAATAATAAAAAAAAGTTTAAGTTTATCATAATCTATTAGATACTTAATTTTGTAATAAAAGTTACCATAAAAAATGTAAGAAAGATAATGTTTAAATATATTATTATAAGGACACAATTTGAAAATAATTAAAATTCCAAATGAATTGAGCTGTACTTGAGCTCAACTTGCTTTAAGCTTGATTTGGTTATGTTTGAGCTTAATTAGTAAACAGGCTAAATTTGAGCTTAAAATAAAACTTGTTTATTTAAATAAGTCAAGTTTGAACTCTAAATTAGGCTCGTGAGCTAACTTGTTCAAGATTATGAGTAGGTTCACAGGTTTTATATATATTACAAACAGTACATATATTATATATTATGAAAATCTAAAAGCTAATATCTATATAATATATATAAATATATAATATGTTATAAGATAATATATTATATGTAATTTTGTTTCTTATTCATTGTTTGTTAATCTATTTATTTATATATTTCTTTATATTATATACTTAGTCTTGTGAATAGGCTCAAGCTTGATTAGTAGATGACTTAAACTCGAGTTCAAGGCAAAACTTATTTATCTAAATAAGTTGACCTTGAGCATCAGTTTGCAAGATTAATAAAACCTTGGCTTAAGCTCGAATGGATAATTTTCAAATGACTCAAGCCTAAGCCTTTAAGAGCTTGGCTTAGCTTGTTTGTAGCTAAAGATGTAAATGAACCAAGCCAATTTGCAAACTATTCAAACTTGACTCAAGTTTATTCAAATTTGATTCAATAATAGTTGAGTCAAGCTTGAGTTTGAGCTCGAGCTATTTAAGTAATAAATAGAGTTAAACTTGAGTTTTAAAATACTAAGCACGTTAAGCTCGTAAGTCTAATCAAACTTAGTATAATTTTTAATATATTTAAATATAAGCGAATTTGATATTGCTTAAGAAAAAATTATAAAAGGTTTGAGTTTAATCCAACTAATCGAGTGTAGCTCGAACTTACCATATATATTTTGGAATCGAGCTCAAGTTTTAAGTTTTCAAGTCAAGTTTGAGTTTGAGACCAATATTATATCGATTCGACTTAATTCGATTACATTCCTATTTATAACCTTTAAAACAATTATATGAAAAGAAAGGGAGAAAAAACAAATAAAAAACGATAATGTTGAATTAATTGAATTGCTAGATGGTCCAATCAATGAAATTGTTTAATCCTTCTTTTATGTCCAAATTTACCTTATATTAATTCTTATAGTCCAATAAAACCAATAAAGTTAGTCTTAAGTGGGAAAAGTTGAGATAGGATAATAAGCATTTTACATTACCACGTGTAGTATATTGTGGTTGTAATTGATAATTTTTAAAATAATTACCATCCAAACATAGTATACTTATATAGTTTGCGTTATACATTACAAATATATATATATATATATATATATATATATATATGCCTTCCTTTTTTTTCCAAGTTTTATATGAAATACGGGTTTTTTTTTTTTTGAAAAATAATATAGAAAAGAGCGCTATGAGAAAAAATATTAGGATTATGGCATGTGTCACTAAAGGTGTAGTTAGTACCTGCACCTTCTAAGTACCATACATATATACCTAAATTCGTATGACTTGGCTTACCTCACTAAAAATTTGATGCTTCTAAAACGTAAAGGAAACAGGAGGAAACACAAGATTGAAGTACCTATCCATTTTTTTACATTGCTGTGTGTCTAAAACAGGTAATAATTCATACTTTACATTCATAATTTTTTTTTTTTTTGTTATAATCTATACTGTAAACGAGTTTTTTTTTTAAGAAAAAAAAATGTTAATGTATTACAAATATTAAATAGTCATGAATGTTCCTTAAGTTGTCAAATTTATTGATATTTCATGAAAATTTTTTATATTTTGTCTATATTAAGGCATTTTTATAGTTTGATAGATAAGTTGTACAAATGCGGGTATGAAGAATTTTAGTATGATATTGAAATTGTTATATTATATTATATATATATATATATATATATATTTTGGGCACTCAGAATGTATGAGGTAGAATTAATGAGTTGAAGTTAGATAGTGAGTTACTTAGTTTTACGAGATGACATTATGCATTTTGTTAAGTTGTTGCTCAATGTATATGATGTGTTTTATGTTATCTAAATCTTCAATTCATAGTGGTATTCCTAAGGTGGAAATGGCAAATTGCGTGAAAGTTATTGTATATGCAAATGGAAACATTGTGATGGGTAACTCGGGGCCAAAGTATGATAGGGAGCTTGTTAGGAAGCTGAAGATCAAGAAGGATTCAAACTTCTCTCATTTATTTCGAAGAATTTGTAGATGTGCTAGAGTTAACTCGAGTGGTGTTGAAATCGTGCACAAGCATCCCTTTTTCCATGATGCTAGAGTTAATTATAAATTAATGGCCATTAGAGACGATGATGATGTTGAGAATTTCATTAAAATGGTTGAGTTTTTTAGGGAACGGAGTATTCAAGAAGTATACATAAAATACAGTAGGGAATCGAGTGCCTAAGCTAAGCATGAAATACATGAATTAGACAATCTGACCCTTCTAACACCTTATATGTAGTCTACAATGACTGATGTGGAGCAGGCGAATGTGAATACGTCAAATGAACCATAGATGGATTTCACTAAGTACGGACACATCGATATTACAAAAGAGTAACTTAACAAAGCATTAGGTTCCATTATTGAACATGAAGAGTTTTATGATTTATACATGGTGATAATGTAGATGGACATAAATGTCGATGATGAGAGGTAGGAAGAGGCAACTAGGGATGGTGTGGGGATCGTGTTAGATTCAATGACGATGATGGTAAGGGTTGCAAAGATTTGGGAGAACCCTAGGTGAGACCAGATATTGTTAACAGTAATGTACCAGTTTAGCTACCTTGCAAAGATAGCTTAAGCAAACTCTGTCGTCCCACTCGTGTAGGAATGTCCAATAGTCAGTTTGAGGACCTTCTACAAATAAATGAGCCGATGTATAGGCTTGTGAGAGATCCTATTTTATTTTACAATAGCTAGTACAACGACAACGAAAATGTAACATATGAGAGAGACATTAATGAAATGTATAGCAACATCAGCATGTTTGATGACTTGAGCGTCAGCATGCATTTCAACACCAAGAAGGATCTCATAGACGCGGTAAAGTCGTTCTACATAAGAAACCACTATGATTTCTGTAAGCTCCCAAAATTGAGTTTAGGACAATCGAGCCTAGATTTATGGCTTTTAGGAAAACTTATCCAATTGAGCCCAAACTTTACGACTAAGATAGAAAAGTTAAACGAAGTGACAAAGTAAAATTAGATTTTAGAAATAATGACCCAAAATCTCAATTTTGCCTTTAGAAGTAGGAATACTCAATATAGTACTAAAATGCTCGGAACTCCTAAAATCGAATTTAGATTATGATGAGAATTTAAATATAAGTTAATTGAGCTATAAAATTAGATAATATTGTATAATTTATTATATAAAAATACACGTAATTATGAGTATACCCGGTATAAATAATAATTATACCGGTAAATTAACTTTAAATTATGTAAATATATATATATATTGTATTGAATTCATGAAATTAACTTTAGAACATATCCTAAAAATAAAAGATATGTTAGAAACTTAATTATATGAGTATAGTTATATATTACGCATGATATATATAAGGGATATATACTCGTATATTAATAAATAAGTAATTTCTAATATATAATATCTATATTTAAGTAATTATTTAATAAAAGAAAAAAAAATTGACCAAATGCATTGAAGATTGTTGGACAAAGTTGCGTGGCAAGAGATAAGACTACATAGCTGATTCAAAAGTAAGTTTCCTAACAATTGGACACCTCATGCTCGGGAAAAGCAAAAAGAAATTTGAAAAAAATATAAAATAATTAAAGAATTAATTATCTAACCGACTTGGAGGTACTATAAAAGGCAAAGACTTTCAAATATGTGAAGTTTAACAATTAGAATATAAAAAACACTTAGAACAAAAATTAAAAAAAATCGTAGAAAATAAAAAAAATTATGGGAAAAACAAAGCAATTACTATGTTTGGTTAGTTTCTAGGGCTCCCGTCGTTTTGCCGTTAAGCCACTCTACCACCAAGGAGTACCCCCAGCATCTAGGTGTTCTGACACACTCCCACCACCCTACGGCTGTCGAAGAGACTAAGAACAACAAAGTCAAATTCTTACCCCATTTTTCAATAAATTATAAAAAAATATTAAATTTACCCAGAAAATTATGAAAAAAAATTTTACTTAGGTTATTTTGAACATGATTTCATGTGATATTTTTATTTTTGAAAAATTCATAATATTTAATATACTTACATAAAAAATCTACCATTAATCCAAATTTAGATTTATAAAATAGATGTATTAAATAATGTTGTTTCTAGTTGAAAATTTTTATATAAGATGTGTATGATATATAGATAATTGCTATGCAGCTTGAATTTTGATTTGAATATTTTTAATATTTATTGAAGTTTTTGGCTCGAAAATAGGCTGAAATTATGAATTAAATAGGAAATTATAAAATTAATTGATGAAATGGACATATACTGGTCTCTAATGAATAATAATAGTATTGAGTCAGATTGAAATTAATTTGGTGTAGAAAGAATCATAATTGGGTAATTTATGATAATTTAGGGGTAAAATTGTCAATACGAACATAGAGGTGATAGGTCAGAAACTTGAAACCAAATGATAACTGAATTCCTCATATTTTTAGGAGTCTATAAAAATTTTTGGGGAATTATTTGGTAACTCGAACTATTTATTTCGAATTTACTAAGTAAAATAGCTCAATTTACAAGTCGAGGTGTATTTTTAATATTAATAAACTAAAATGAATTAAATAGTTAAATAAAGACTATATATAGGATTGTCGATTAGATTGGATTAAATGAATATTTTTATTATATTTATTAATATTTTCTGATTAGGATACATTTTAGGTATATTAGAATTGGATAATACTTATATTGTAACAATACATGGACAAATTAGGTAAAATACAATTTAATAACATAAATTACATATAATACGATCATATTTATATAATTACGTATAACTGTATTAAAAACTTGAACTATACGTTAAAAGTCGTCTTTAGAAATAAGATTTGTAAAACGTGTCGTTAGGTCTATACGAACCTAACGATATTAATTTTGTTAAAATCGGACAACCTTAAGTAATTTAACCTATAACTTTATCATATTTAAGAATGTACGTATTTTGATAATCTTACCAGAATTAAAAAGTGAATTAATAAATTAAAAGTATGTTTCAATACAATCGAAACGATATATAATACGTAATAATATATATGATATACAGTATCAACAATTAATAACTTAATTCGATATATAGTAATAATACGACTATATATTATGGAAATAATATATATATATATGTATATAACCATTTTAGATTATACCTTAATGTTTTCATAATTATTATGAAAACTAAATTTGGGTCTTTTATGTAAATATGATCTTCCAATACAAAGACAGTTGACGATTCGAGTCAATAATAGTGAACTTCTGAACAAGTAAGTTGGGATTGTGGCTTTACCGCTTGTTTAGATATTATTTAAAATATCCAAAGACCCAAGAGTACTTCTGGTTATGTTTGTAGTTAGTTAATTGTGTGTATGCTGTGTGTATGGATGATACTCAGTTGTGACTGGAGTTCAACTCCTTAGTATGCTGTTCTACATGTTTGCATGGATTCTGTATTGTGTGAACTTGTTGGCTACCCTTGATTAAAACTAATGTTTATTCGACTAAAATGAAATTAGACATGCATAACACCCATTAGGAAAAACGATTAAGAGTGTTAGGCCAAATATCGACTTCCTTCGATGAGAAGAGCTGAAATAGTCCTTTCTTCACCCTTAGTAAAACTAAGTGACAGGAGATGAGATTGCGGCAAGGTTAGGGGTCATAGTTCGAAGGTGATCATGGGAGGAAGGTGTTCTCCGTTGCACAAGCCTAGGTTTGGTCTGATTTGAGTCGCGATGAAACCCCTCAATCCAGGTTGGAACGAATGTAATTTTTCTAACCTCATAGTAGACCAGATAACATTGTGCGATGTTTCATTTGTTTGATTGCATTGTATTTCATCATAATTATTAACCTTATTCGTGTTTGTACAGTACGTTTCTGACTTCGTCCCACTTACTAAGCTAGTTGTGCTCACATCCCTATAGACTCTTTTACAAGTGTTGAGTGAGGTCAGGATGTTCAGATATCACCGTTCCCAAGTTAATGTGTTGTTGTTTGGGAAAGTAAGGATTGAGGAATTAACTAAACTTGGGCTTTTGACTTTGTCTTTGAGTTTTTGAGGAAACTAATTGGGAATTCCCTAGGAACCCAATTAGTTTCCTAACTTATTGTATATAGATTGCAAAACCTATGGTTTTTAATAAACTCTGATTGTAAACTTTACCTTTGGATGTAAAACGTTTGTATAAATACTGTTGTGGTATTAGACAACAGGTTGTATAGAACAGGTATTTTATAAAAGCTCAACCACATATTTAGTTATTAACAGGTGTCAGAACAGACATTTCAAGCTGATTGAGTTGTGCACCTTATGTGAACTGTATCTACGATAACAACTGTGAGGTTAGCTTTTATCTTAAATTAGTTTACATAGTGTTACTGTTATGACTCTTTCTATTTGGGGTGTAACAATTTCCATGTCGAGATATTGAAGCCAATTATATATGTGGTTTATTTTAAGAAGAAAGAGGGTTGTATGTGAAGGCTATAGGCTTGTTTGAAAAAGGTAGAGAGTCTTTTCAAAATCACAATTCTAGAGAGACTACACACTTATGTGAACCCCATGATGAATCAAGACTACCCTCAAATTGACAACAATATCATAGCAAGGCTATTCATCAATAGTATACAGAATAATCTTGATGTGAAGATATTAGATCTTACAGCTAATGTGCAAAATATGTACGGATACACTATAAGTAATAGAAGGGTTTTTGAGGCTAATAGGAAGGTAGTAGAGTGGTAGAAAGTAATTGGGAGAAGTCATATAATGAGTTTTCGAGACTAATGAATGTAATGAAGGTAAGCAATCTGGGGGCATAGTGGGATTGGGGGTGAAGTAGTTTACTGAAGCCAGGTAAGTCTCGGTTTAAGTAGGTTTTCTAGACATTTAGGCCATATGTGGAAGCCTTTAAATATTGTCGGCCTCTTGTATGTGTCAATGACACTTTTTTATACAGTAAGTATGGACATAAGTTATTGGTTGCATTTAGCATGGATAAGGACAATTCAATAGTTCCATTGGCCTTTGCATTAGTTGACACTAAATCAGCAGAAACTTGGGGGTGGTTCTTGCGGAAGCTTAAAATCCACTTGGTTAGTCAAAAGGGGTAAGTCTTATGTCTTATCTCCAACGAAGCACCCCACATCGATTCCGCATATAGGGAACCATCAGCAGCATGGCAGCCTCCATTTGCAATTTAGAGATATTGCTTACGATATGTTACTAGTAACTTCAACATAGCTCACAAAAACCAATTGTATAAGAAACTTATTTATTTTACAGGTGTTTAAGTACGTGAAAGGAAATTCAAATGCTTCATAGAGCAATTGGGATGAGTTAAAGAGAACACTCCCGAGTGGTTTGATAATGTGGATTTAAACAAGTGGATGCTTGCATATGACGGATATTACCGTTTTAGATATATGACATCGAACATTGTTGAGAGTTATACCTTTGTTTTGAAATTGGCGCGTAGATTACTCATTACCACATTACTCAAGAAGATATTTTATAATTACATTGCCTATTGAGAGGAAAGACATAAGGATGCCAGAAAGGCAATCAAATCTAGCAAAATCTATATTAAATATACTTTGAAGATGTATGAAACACGGAAAAGGCGAACTAATGCATATAAAGTCATATCATTTAGTTTTCAAAATGGTTTTTTGAGATTTTGACTGGCAGTCGAATGACGAGGACAGGCCTAAAGGGAGGAGGAATGACACATATGGTTAGCTTCAAGGGTTGCACATGTACGTATAAAAAATGGCAAATGTATAGGATCTCCTACTCTTATGCATGTGCTACTGCAGCGAATATGAGGGTAGACAGCAAATTGACAATAGGGTCATGGTATAAGTGAGTGAACCAGATAGAATGTTATCGCTTTCATTTCTACCTGATTGGTGACAATCTGAACTGGCGACAAGTTAGCTTCTCTTATCTCTACCCAAACATTGACATATTACCTAAGAAAAGTAAACCTAGGCGAAAGCCATGTCATATGGAGATGGATGTTAGGGAGCAGTTAAATAGAAGCATATGCAGTGCATGTGGGCGAGAAGGACATAATAGGAGGAGGTGTTTAGAGATTAATAGGGCTAGTAAATATTGCATTTCCGTATAGGCATTATGTTACACTTCATGCATAAACATAAACAAATGTACATTATTATGTCTACTAACCATGATAGTCCTGCCTTGAAAAGGTGGAGTTATAATAATCTCATTATATGAGCTATTTTAAGATAGAAACTAACCTTATAGCGGCTATTTTAGACCTAGTTCACACTAGGCGTACTCGACTTTACCACTTTGAAGATCTAATTTGATACCTATTCAATATAAACCTATAGAATAATCTTTTGAAATAATTTATTAAAAATAAATTTGTAATTTAACTTTGCAAAGGAATAGTAGTAAATCTCACAAATACCTAAATTAGAATATTAAAAATGACTAAGCTTTATGAGGAGTCTTGTGTAGTTTTTCTTAAAAGTTAAAAAAGAATCAATACTAAGAATAATAACCAGCTATTTCTTGTTAAGCTTCACTCCCCGTTCTAGTTTGCTAGTACTCTTGGTTTTGGGTAGATACCGGTAATCCATTCGAAACCTACAAAACAAACTATAAGGAAATAAGTGATAATTTGCTTATAAGTGAAGTAGAGACAAAAGTATGCATTTAGCAAATTACAAGTAGGGTTTTTTATCAAGTTGGTTAGATGTAATGTGTATATAAGCAAATGCTATGGCACAACGTTATCCAATCTATCCTATGATCAGAGAAATTGTGCTTGCTTTAATCCGAGTTAAGGAGCTTGACGTTGTGCACTAGTGAATTGAAACAAAACTAGGGCTTATGTAATGGATAATACTCTCTTCCTATGACTACCTTCGAACTACGACCCCAACTTTACCGCGAGTTTCTCTCTTGTCACTTAGTTCGATTAAAGATAAGGAAAAGACCATTTCAGTTATTCTCATTGAAGGGAGTCTATGTTTGGCTCGAGAATCCTAGTCGTTATTCTTAGTGAGTTGCGATATATATCAAGTTAGATGTTAAGCCGAGTTAGGGTTAGTTCATTTTTAGGATAATCAATTAGGTTCAAACAATTTAAGTATAATAATATTTATAGAATAATTATAACATAGATCTCAGCTCTCATTACGGCAAATCGGATCTTAAATATAAGTGCAGTATAGTAAATACATATCAAAGTTTCTAGATATTCTAAAAATAATACCCAAAAATATTGTGAAGTATTAATTCCACTTACTTGGTAGTATGATTAATTTGAACAAATCAGCTTCGCTATAACCTTCATATTAAATCCCTGGCCCTATATAATGTAATGAAGTTATATAATTTATAAAGCTCAAGTAAATGTCAATTTATTTAGTTCTTTTTCATATATGATTACATCATCATAGTCGATCATTATTGCTATTAAATGTAGTAAATTTTACACACTATAATTTATTCAGTTCCGTCTTCGTAGTCAAACATTATCACTGTATAATTATAACATTTTAAGATACAATATATATACACACGCACATGTTAGTCCTCTAGTACATATAATTTTATTGAGTAATGTACGTGATAGCGACAAGCACATAATTTACGTGTAGTAAGAGAAAAGGGGCTTACTCTTGTTTAATATGGTATATATTTATTCATACTTATTTGATGTAAGGAACTAGAGCTTATGTGTATGTATATGCTTCATACTTGGTGCATTCATACATACATACATATATATATAAATATATCACCTCTACATATATATATGTATATATTGTGTATAGATATACAGTACCACAAAGTTAATTTATATTGGATGCTGGTTATATTTCTAGTTATATATAATATTGAGTGATCAAACGTACAATATATCTATTTAGATAGCTCGTTATAAAACAATTTTATTTCTGCAATCGTAGGATCAAGAATCTTTCGTCAATTTTTCAACTAGCTGAAGTATGAATTAATCAATAACCTTACCTATAGATGAATACCATATTGGAACTTGCATTTACATTACTAGTTTAACAGGATTAATATTTAAGGAACTGATACACTTCATGCTAGAATTAAAAATACAAGATTAACATATCAAACTAAAGGAAAGTAAGACTTATCTCAAATTCTAAAGAATCAATAGGTTTGGGTTCGATGTCCTTACAATTGGACGACGACATTTGATACTCCGATGATGGTAGAGGACTTGTCGAATGTAAAGAGAAATTTTAATAGATTGCATCGCTTTTTTTCTTTTCTTTTCTTTTCTTCTTCTTTTTTTTTTATTTTTTTATTATTTTTTTATTTTTTATAAGAGACTAGACATGATGGTTCCTAAGGTTTATATAGCCCATTTGCTGGTAACCATCCCAAGAAATGTATAAACTACGTAAAGTTTCTACTACTCCTACGTGTGAAGATGACTAAGTGATCCACCGCCTTCGCTCATTGAGAGTTAAACTTATACTAATTTAATTGTTGCTGGCTAGAGCGAGGATAATTATATAAATATTAATGTCCACGATACTCAGAGAATATTAATGAACAAACCTTTTCCTTCACTTGATTATATATACACACACATATTTATATTAATCTTAACACCTGCAAACAATTCCTATCTTGTTATAAAAACATATAGATTTAAAGTTATGTGTTTAACATGTCTTTTAATTGCTATCCATTTCCCTATATTTCTGAACCAAAGAATCTAATTGAGGTCCCTACAATTTTATCATTATTCCAACTAATCTAAGGCTACCACGACTAACACAACAAATTTTATTACACTTTAATATCATTTGGCAATTATTCCTTGATTATCTAACTAATATAGATATATTGTGGGATTTTAGTAATTTATGGATATATATATCTAGATTTTCATTATTTTATTGGTGCATATATATATATATGTATTTATATGTCTCATATTTAAATAATACTTATTTTCTCCTTAAATAATATTCCTTTTATTTACTTATTGCCCCATCAATTATCTTTAAGAGCTAATTAATTATTGAAACTTAAATCCTGCATTTTCAATACATAATGAGTAATATTGTGGAAATTAGTTTTTAATTATAATATTTTGTTATACCGTTTCTGAGATCTATATTCATTTGGTTACATTTATGAATTTTTATGGCCCTATTATCAACCTCGAACCTAAATGGAGAATGTTTTACAAATGCTATAAACTTTAAGTGCTAACGTCATTGTAATTAATCTGCACGATTCTCACGACTATTAATTTATTATTCCATTTTCGAGATATAATAGATGTAGTTTTTTTTTTTTTTTTCTCCTCTGATATATATATACTAATATCATTGTTATTAGCAGACCTGTAGGTTCACACAACATATGCTCCTAGGTGTGGGTTTGTAATTTTATCTAGGTATTCTAATAATTTCTCTTACATTGAGTAGCCTTACACTATATTAGATACTTTACTTTAGGTACTCTGTACTTAGCTTCAACGTGCAAAGACATGTTTAATACTTCTTGTTATTTATTTATTTTCTTTTAAATTTCTTGTGACTATTAATAATACATAATAACATTATTTATATATTCATACATATACGTTTACATCTTAGATAAATTGTCGCCCTTGTATTTATATAACATCATTTTAAGTACTTTTGCATTTCAGATGTACTTTTACTGATCACAATGGATTATGCAAGCTACATAGCATATCTTTTAACTTTATATTTATATCATAGAGTCAAATTTAAATTTTCGTGAATAAAACAAACTATTTTTATCGACTTATGTTTCTAGAAAATTGAGTTTATTATGAAAAGATTGCAAGATCATATCCTATATATTGATAAGTCGTTTTAAAAGTATTATATATCTAAATTCGACTTTCATAATTCTAGTAAATAACTTACTATTTCTATGATCTTAACTTGAAATTAGAATACTACTTCATTTCTCATTTAGAATTTTAACAGCTAATTCTAATTTAAAGTGCTTATTAGTTAGAAGATAGTTTTAATTACTCCTAAGCTAGCATGTTGTAATTTGCAAGGCATCACACCATGTTCATTTATGTTTATAGGATAGAAAGAGTTAAGACATATTGATCCACGCAAATTTAGAAGGCAGGCCAACTATTGTTGACAAGCCATTTGGAAGGGCAAGGTCAATAATAACATTCTCATGTGCTTCTAATTTTTCATACAAGTTGTATTATTTAGTAACCTCATTGATCATTTGTATAGGAGGCTACTTATGCACTACGAGTATGATGTAGTGTGATATCCTTACGTAAGGACAAGCGAGATATCCCCATACATCCTAAGGTGGATCCTTACATACGGAGGCTAGTTTTTGGGGAGTTGCACAGCTTCCATTTATCATGATGGACTGATACTTGATCACGGCTTTAGTGGAGAGATGGAGGCTTGAGACATACACATTCCACCTATTTATCAAAGAAGTGACCATCACACTGTAGGATGTAGAGATCTAGCTTAGGCTTCCACTAGAGGAGTTTGTAGTGGTGACTCAAACCGAGATGGACGATGAGGGGAGCTAGGTTGATGTAGGAGAGAGGTTGTTGGGTGTCAAGCCTAGTCAAATTAGGGGAGCTCCTATGTTTCTTACATGGTTATGAGAGCACTTATAGATACTTTCCCATGGGGTGCATGACAAGACGGTTCAACAGTTGCGTGTGCGTACATACTTGGCTTGATGGGGGCATTTATCTTTATGGATAAATCTTCTAATCTCATACACCTCATGTTTCTGTTGTTATGAAAAGACTTCTTTGTTGTTGGGTAGTTCAGTTGGGGGTACACTTGCTTTGCATGGTTATACCAACAATTGTGCTCTACCTCCTCTTTCAACACATATGAGCTTGGTAGGGTAGCGATTCTTCTATAGGTGTAGGTTTAGGATAGGTTCCCATATGTCGCCTCGCTTAGTTAATACGGTTTTACTATCGATGGGAGTAAGCCATTAGTGGCTGGATGAAGGGTAGTGCAAGATACTAGTTAGCATCCCATGCATGTAGTGGGTATGTACCACTCAACATTCAACTTACAAACGATGCAGCAGGTATGATATGATAACTTTGTCTCTTTTTACTCCTGCTATCATACTTAAGTACCAACCTTCATTGACTCCCTTTTTTTTTTTTTCCCCTAAGGTTAACTGGGAGTTATATACAAAGGAGTTGTTGCTTTAGACTACTTGGGTGCCACTCATACGTTTCCACATCATTGAGTAATAGTTCCTCAATTGTGTCACCCAGTAGTTTGATGGATACTAGTACCCTCTATAGGATGTGGACATCTCTAAAAAGCCATACTAACTGGACCTCTTAGGTAGGATAGATGTTGATTGGATCAACATGCATGCTGTATACATCCAGGTTTGAGGTTAGAAGCAAGGATTCTTAGTACATATTCAAGGTCCTCGTGGAGTTGACCAAAGTTACTGGCTATGGTATAGATAGATCACTTAGTGTTACATCACACATCAAGGAGTTATTATTGGTCGATAGGTAAGTCTATATGTAATCATCCAATTATTTCTATACTTGTACATGCTTGCTATTATATATTTTGACACCTACATGTCTATTTATTTCAGGTAAATTCACTTAAGGATGTGTAGTTGGCACTTGACTATCTTACAGCGCTCAATATTGTAGATGGAGCACTATGGTTTGTCGAGTAGCATAGTAGTGCCAACAACCACCTCATGTGGACCATAATGGGGAGCAAGGATTACCTATTGAAGAGGATATGGTAGCTCCAAGTGCACCACCAAAGGCTAAAGCTTGAGTTCGAGGAGGAAGGCTTGATCTGGATATAGTCAAGAAGACCTCGATGACGATGTGCCATTATACAGGTGACATTCCATAGACCTTAGCCAAATTGGTGTAAGATATAGTACATACCCCAGATTAAGAGTTGCCTCTACCTTGAAAGCTGAATCCAGCTTTAGGGCTAGATCTAATTCCTACATGACTCCCGAGTTCTAGAATCAGCTAGATTTCATGACTCCATTGGCACCTCAAAAGTAGCGCTCTACCCATACATAATCTTCCATGAGTGAGGGCATCACTCAACTGCTAATGGCCCCTCTTGATGGGAATCGAGCTACTGGACTATTGACTCGAAGTTGAACCCAAGGACTGGAAGGTCAGGCACGTTGGATTCTCTTATTCTAACTGACCCTTGTCGAGGTCAAGTATCTCCTTACCGACTTGTTTTACATGTCGAGCCGAATGACTCTCTATTTTTCACAAATAGAGTGCCGAAAAGCAGAAGATTAAGACAACAACCAATCTTTACTCATACTTGACTAAATACTAACTCAACATCATCATTGCTAATATGATGAGAGAGATGCTCCAGACTAACGAGGCTACCCCTGCTTAGACAAGCCAACTAACCATACTTTTTGTCCATGTCTTCCAACGACCTCAATAGTTAAGCATCGCCACGTGTACAGAACCATGTATAGAATTCATTACACTAATCATTGTTTTTCTTGAATATTTATTTTTATCCTTTTGTATTCTTGTATATTACTTCAGGGTGATACCTTTTTGTCTTTTCTTTTTTTTTTTGGCAAGTTGCCCTAACTTATGGGTATAAATACCCTTATAAATGTAGCTGCAACATCATCATTAATACACACTTTTTAGTATTCTTCCTTACTTGCAAAAACACTATTTGTTTACTCTCAGCATTACTCTTATCCTAATCTTTGAGCAAGGTTAGGTGGCGAATAACCTTACCAGACTGATTCATGCATCATATTAAATTGTTCCGTTAGTCTTCAGAAGTTCCATTGGTGTATCATATTCATTTGAGCTGTTTGTGGATTTTGCTTACCCTTTATTTACATTCGTCCATTCTCGCGGCATTTTTCATTATTCCTTTCAAGCTTTTTGTAAGTTTGGACCCACCCAGCGACCGACTTTGTTTATCTTTGGTCATGGTTCACAACATCTTGGTATTAGAGTGGAGGTTTTGTGTGAACTGTAGTTGTTTTTTATTTTTTTTTAAATTCCATTGTACTCTGTTTTGTGTGTATAGGACAAAGCCAGTTATTGTGTTCATATTAATTGTTGTGTTTGCTTGCTGTTGAATTTTCTAGTTTGTGGAAGTGCTTGTTTGAGCCTTGAATCAACGAAGAATATGACTGACCAAAGTGTAAACATTGGTGTTGGAGATGATAGAGGAGTTGTCCACCATGGACAACAATCTCAAGAGACCCCTAGAAGCACTGATGAGAGACTTAATGAGGTGGCTAATCTCTTGGTGGATTTAACTCAAGCTGTTTATGCACTATTTTGTTGACCCACTAAGGCCGCACAAAACACTCCACAAGCTACTCAACCTGTTAGAGATCAAAACTTAGCTCGACCCATTTAAGGTGGAGGAGTAAGCGGATGAGTGAGGAGAAGGGTTGATTTGGCAAACATGAGAGACGAGGAAGAAGAGGAGTATTTTGAAGACGAGAATGTATGAGTCTCTAGAGTATTTGACCATGTGAAGCTTTAGATTCCGAGTTTCAATGGATTTGAGAATGTTAATGAATACTTAGAGTGGGAAGAGAAGGTGGAGCGTATGTTTGATTATTATCAATACGAGGATTACGAGAGAGTGAGAATTGCTATTGTTAAGTTCTTTGAATATACTACCATGTGGTGGAAGAATTTTTAGATGATAAGGAGACAAGAGAGCTATTGAGAAATTAATACTTAGCTAAAGATGAAGAGAATACTCAGAAACAAGTTTGTGCCAAAAACTTACCTTTAAGACACATTCACCTGACTTTAAGAGTTGAGATAAGGAGGCTAGACTGTTGACGAATATATTTAAGAATTTCAAATGCTTATGATCCATTACAAAGTGGAGGAACCACCGGCTCGAATAGTCTTAAGATTCATTACTAGGTTAAGAGGTGACATTCGAGACATTGTGGAACTCCAATGATTTACCACAATGGATGAGGCCATCAAAATAGCCCAGCGAGTAGAGAGGCAAAGGAGCCGAGTATCGGCCATAATGCCGACTAGCTGACCTGGATAGGTGATTCACCAAGCTCAGTCGAGCACCGAGTCGAGTAGGAAGATGGTGTCTAAGGCTGAGTAGAAAGGCTAACCTGATGTTGAAGTGCCAACCCCGAACTTATGAGAAGGGGCAAGGGTTTGGTAAGAAGACTAGCCAAATCAAGTGCTTCAAGTGCTAAGAGTTCGGACACAAGGCTACTCAGTGCTTAAATCGACGGACGATGGTCATCAAGGGAGACATCCTGAAGCTAGAAATAGATAGCACTGATGAGGAACTTAAGAAAGAGGAGATCTTTACCAAGAAAGAACTAATTAAAGAAGATGTATTCATTAAGAACTTAGACCAATTGATCATGGTTGTTCGACAAATAAGAATATGGAACCTTCACGAGAGAAGGAATAGAGGGACAATCTGTTTCATATCACCTGTAAGGTGAATAATCAGGTATGTATCCTCATTGTAGACAATGGAAGTTGCACCAATGTGGCATCGGTCAATCTTATCTCAAAGTTGAAGTTGCTGACTATTGTACATCTGAAGTCGTACAAGTTGTACTGGTTAAGTGAGAAAGGAGCACTATATGTCACTCGGCAAATACTACTGTCGATCACTATAAGGAATTACTCTAACCAGATTCTCTACGACATACTACCTATGTGTGCTTCTTACATATTGCTAGGTAAGCCATAGTTGTTTGATAGGAGAGTTATCTATGACAGCTATAGGAACATGTACATGTTTGAGAAGGATGACCAAAATATAACATTGAACCTAATGCTGCCGAGAGAAGTTAATAAATTGTAGATAAAACTTGCTCGCAGGTCAAAGAAGGCTTTGGTGATGAGTAAAGCCAAGCTCCAAGAGACCCTTAAAGCCGATGCGCCGACCCTTATGTTGGTGAGGCAACTGTTGGAATTAAAGGAGCAGGGTAAACAACCCTAGGAAGTGAAGGAGTTACTAAATGAATACGCTAACTTGTTCTCAAAACAGTTACTTGAAGGGTTGCCCCTTGCTCGAGGTATAGAGCACTACATTGACTTAGTACCCGGTGTCGCATTATCAAATAAGTTAGCTTATCGAATGAATCCTGAGCAAGTTACTAAGCTCCAACGACAAGTCAATGAGTTGCTAGAGAGGGGATATGTGAAAGAAAGTCTCAACCCCTATGTTATGTTGGCACTTCTAGTGTCGAAGAAGGATGGAACTTGGTGGACGTATGTAAACAACCGAGCTATGAACAAGATCATGATCAAATATGAGTATCCAATCTTAAGGCTAGAAGACATATTGGATGAAATGAGTGGAACCAAGATTTTCAACAAGATTGATCTTAAATCTAACTACCATCAAATCCGCATAAGACTAGGCGATGAGTGGAAAACAAAGTTTAAGACTCGACAAGGATTGTACAAATGGATTCATGCCCTTTAGCTTGTCGAATGCCTCGAACACTTTTATAAGACTAATGAACCATGTACTAAGACATCTCATAGGGAAGTGTGTCGTGATGTACTTTGACGATATCTTGATTTATAGTGCTAACATGTCGAGTCATTGTAAACACTTACGTACTGTTCTAGATATTCTTCGTGTCGAGAGACTATTTAGCAATCTAAAGAAATGTTGCTTTTGCTAAGAGGAAGTGGTATTCTTGGGCTATGTAGTCAGTAGAGGAGGCTTGCAAATAGATGATGAGAAGATCCAAGCTGTTAACAAGTGGCCGACTCCTACTACTTGTACAGATGTAAGAAGCTTCCATGGATTAGCTTCATTTTATAGGCAATTCATTAGGAATTTCAGTACCTTTACTGCACCACTAACTAAGTTAACGAAAAAAAAAAAAAAACACCGGCTTCCAATGGGAAGAAAGAGAGGAGAGGAGCTTTGCCAAGATAAAAGAAAGATTAACCTCTTCTTCAGTGTTAGTTCTGCTTGACTTCGAGAAGGCATTTCAGCTGGAGTATAACGCATCAGGTATTAAAATAAGCGTTGTCATGATGTAGGAGGGTCGACCGATTGCCTTCAACAACAAGAAGCTCAGAAGATTATGGTTGAACTACTTCATATATGATAAAAAACTTTCAGCACTGATCTGAGTATTGCAAGTATAGCAGTATTATTTACTACTGAGAGAATTTGTTATATATACTGATCATGAGTCATTAAAGTACCTTTGAAGTCAGACTAAGTTATCAAAGCGGTAGGCAAGATGGGTTGAATTCCTTAAGGGATTCAATTTTGTAATAAAATATAAGTAAGGAAAAAGCAATGTCGTTGCAGATGCTCTTTCAAGATGACATGCACTTTTATCTGAACTATAGATTAAACTATTTGGCTTTGTAAGTATCAAAGAATAGTTTTATGAGGATCTACATTTTGGACCCATAATTTCGTGAAGTGTCAATGAAAGGACAGTAGACGAGTATCATGTGGAGGATGTCTACTTGTTCTGAGGTAAAAAATTATGCGTGCTAACTTATTCCCTAAGGGAATTGCTAATCAGGGAAGTTTATAGTAGAGGACTCTCTGAATATTTTGGAGAAAGGAGGACTTATGAGTTGTTGAATAGTAAATTCTTTTAGCCAAGAATGAGCAAAGATGTACATCAAGTTGTCGAAAGCCGTACCATGTGCAAGAAGGCCAAGTGCCAAGCTGAGCAAGGGAAAGCAATGCCTTTGCTTATTGCAACGAAGCCGTGGACTGAATTGAGTATGAACTTTGTTCTCGGATTACTATAAACTATCCGAAGCAAAGACTTTGTAATGGTCGTTGTGGATCAGTTCAGCAAAATGGCACACTTCATGCCTTACTCCAAAACTAACGATGCTTCGGTTATTGCTTCTCTCTTTTTACAGGAGATTGTGCGAATATACAGCGTATTGAGAAGTGTAGTCTTCGATAGAGATTCAAAATTCTTGAGTCATTTCAAGAGAACCTTGTAGCATTGGATGGGGACCAAACTGCTATTCAGTACTTCCTCTCACCCTCAAATTGATAGCTAAACAGAAGTGGTTAATCGCACTTTGGGATCACTGCTCTGAGCTATAGTGGGCAAGAACTTGGCTGATTGAGACATTTTCTTACCAGTGGTTGAGTTTACTTACAACCGAATAGTACATGATACTACTAAGCAAACTCCATTCGAAGTGGTCTATGGATTTAATCCTGAGTTGCCTCTCGATCATATACCTGCACCTGTACCCATGCAATAGGACCCTGATGCCTTGGCTAGAGTACGATCCGTACAACATATCTATGACAAAGTCACTCGGCACATCAACTAAGCTGCCAAGAGGATGCGAGAGAAGACTAAGGGTAAGACGGCTAAACAATCCAAATAAGGAGACCTAGTATGGCTATACCTCAATAAAGAATTATTTCCAAGTAAGAGAAGGAACAAATTATCCCTAAGGGCTAAAGGACCTTTCAAAATCTTCCAAAAGATCAATGATAACGCCTACAGATTGGAGTTGTTAGAGGACTATGAGATTTTTGACACCTTCAATATTGTCGATCTAAGTCCATATCACACCGATGGAGAGTTGACTATAGATCATTCGGATTTGATCCCAAATCCAAATCAACTCGAAGGTAATTATGGGAATCGAGTTACTAGACCATTGACCCAAAGCCGAGCTCGAGGACTAGAGGGTCTGGCACGGCGGATTTTCTTAATTTAACCGACCTCTACTAAGGTTGAGTATCTCCTTACCAACCAGTTTTGCATGTCGAGCCAAATGACTCCCTATTTTTCACAGATAGAGTGCCGAGAAGCAGAAGGTCGAGACAACAGTCAACCTTCACTCATACCTGACCAAATACTCACTCAGTATCATCATTGCTAATATGACAAGAGAGATGCTTTGTATTGACGAGGCTACCTCTACTCGGATAAGCCATCTAACTGTACTTTTTATCCATATCTTGCAACGGCCTCACCAATTAAGCATCGCCACGTATACAGAACTATGTGTAGAATTTGTTACACTAATTATTTTTTTTCTTGAATATTCATTTTTTTTCTTTTTGTATTATTGTATATTACTTTAGAGTGATACCCTTTTTATCTTTTTCTTTTTTTAGCAAGTTACCCTTAACTTATAGGTATAAATACCCTTGTAAATGGAGCTGCAGCATCATCATTAATATACACTTTTGAGTATTCTCCCTTACTTACGTAAATACTACTTGTTTATTCTCGACATTACTCTTATCTTAACCCTTAAGTAAGGCTAGGTGGCGAATAACCTTACCGGACTGATTTGTGCGTTATATCGAATTGTTCCATGAGTTTTCGAAAGTTCTATTAGTGTATTATATTCATTGAAGTTATTTGTAGGTTTTGCTTACCCTTCATTCACATTCGCCTTTTCTTGCGACATTCTCCATTATTCCTTTCAAGCTTTTTGTAAGTTTAGACCCACCCAGCAACCGGCTTTGTCTGGCATTAGTCATGGTTCGCGACATCTCTAGTCAACCCAATCTCTCTTAAGGATCTTGACGATTCACTGCCTTAGCCTATATAATCACAAGACAGTAGGAGGCATTCACTTGACCTTCACATGGCATAGATCCATCACCTTAGCCTATGTAATCACCAGACAGCAAGAGGCATTCATGTGACCTTCACACAGTATAGGCGACAATAAATATGTTTTGTTATTTTTTTATACTATTGTATTGATATTAAGACATGATAATTTTTGTATATATACTTCTTATTCGAATCTCGATTTAGCTTTTATTGAAGTTCATAGTTTGTAGCATGCTTTTTTTGTTATGGCAATACAATTTTCAATTTTTTTTACTGTAATAGACTCCTGTGGTAAATGGATGAATATTTCATGTGTTGAGTTTTATTGTTATGCTTATCGATTTTATTGAGGTGTTTCATCAACTATTATTTTATGCAATCAATTTTTATAGTAAACTTATTATTTAACTTGTAATGTGCAAGTAAAAGTAAATGTTTTATTATGAATGTATATGAGCTATTAAAGGCATATCTATTATATACACAATGTACTAAGTGTGTCTTTGCTTTGATCTTAATATTTTTTTCAGAGTCCTTTTCCATTTTATCTTTTGCGTATAAAACTCTCTCTTTCCAACGCGAGAGAAGGAAAATTCGTTAAGAAATATTTAGACCCGAGTCCGATGGCGAAAAGCGACGACACGTGAAAGATAGTGGGCTGACCAATGAGATGGTTGGCAAATTACTTTCTCTGATTTGTCTTCTCTGACACTTCTCCACGATTCCCATTCCCCAAATGTATATAGTTATTCTTTCTCCTCCACATCAATATTACACGAATCCATTCGATACTTTCCTTTCTTTTACCAGACAAACCAACAAACAGCATCATCTCTCTCTTTCTCATGGCGAGGAAGAGGGAGGAAAGAGAGAAGAAGGGCAATTTGGGAATGAAAATCGAGAGTGTAATGGAGTCCATGCCTGTCTTTGCAAAGGAACTCATAGCAGGAGGTGTTGCTGGTGGTGTTGCCAAGACTGCTGTTGCCCCTCTTGAACGTGTCAAGATCTTGTTCCAGGTTTCCTTTCTATTTCTCTTGAATCTTTGTTCATTTTTATTCTTGTTCTACTTTAAGAAACTTTGTCGTGTTTGGATGTTGGGTAAAAGTCCAACTTTACTAACAAAGAATCGAACTTGAGGCTAGGGACAGAGAACAATAAGGATAAAACCTTTTCCGTCTGCTTTTCGGCTTTTGGTCATATTCCAATCACACACTGTCATGCATGTTTGAGGAATAATTTACACAATTTTAACTTTAAGCTTTTTCAAGAATACATGCTAGTATTACTTGGGAACGCGGACAGGACAGCCAATAGAGACAGACAGAAATTTCATCTATATTGCAACCGATGTCTCGTCTGAGCTAGATTAATTGTGAAATGACTGATCTTCCCGTGATTAGATTCACCAGAAGTGTGGGAAGTACTTGGTAGGAAGCGGGGATATACATTAGCTGACTGCTGATTGGCTTTTGAAAAGCTTTTTCCTGTTGTGTTGAATTGGGGGGAGATTATAGCCAGCTTATTTTTGAGGTTGAGTTTGTTGAGAATTTGAGTTGCCGTCCCACCTCCATGTTGCCGCTTCTGGGCCCCCAATACTCTCCATCAGAGACATTTGATTTCGCAGCAAGCCTTTCCCACTGTAGATATTATATTTACGAGGATAGAAAGAGAGATTTCTTTTGGCAATATAATCTGGTCTTGTCAAGTTATTAAATGGCGCTTAATTTGGAGCTTGTTGATATGGGAAGATGCCAATGTACGTCAACAAAATTTTTGTCCAAGAGGGAATTGCAGTGACTTTGAGATCCTCCTTGTAGTTATTTATATGGTGATCTGCTCATAAAGAGCAACTCTTATTCTGAGAAGCTTTGCTGTATTGGCCTTAAATTATAATCTCTTCCTTGACTAAGGTGACGAGCCTTAAGGATGTGAAGCCAATGATTACAATATTATCTTTTCATCAAGTCCATGAGTTGCTTTCCCATTGGCAATGTTGGCTGTATAATAGCTATTTTCATCATAATCAGAAATTGTTACATCAGTGTCTTTTCGTTTCTTATGTGATGCAATTGTAGAAGACATAATGTTATGGAAGTTTTTTGAAATAGAAAGGAGAGGGTGGAGGCAACCTAAAGAGAAAGGATGACATTTTGGTATTGATCATGATGATATATTTCAATAGGCATGATTGTGAACAATGACTTGTGTAGGACTCACATGTGGCTTTGTATTCTTATCATGTCTTAAAGGGATTACTTGCCCAGAAAGACCTTAAATACAAAATAGACCAATGTTTCTAACCCCTTTATCTGCATAATCAATGCTGGATCATAAATGACTACATGCATTGGATAAAAACAGGTATTAGACGAAAGCACTGACAGCACATGTCAGGAGATCCTAGTCCTATTCAATATAGAGCTAGAATGTTATATTATGTACACTAATCAAGTAGCAAATACTTTTGACAGAGGGGTTGACATGATAGCTTTGCCTTAGGTTCCCAAATACTAGGCAAGTCTAAGAGCAGCCATCATCAGCGGGTGGATAGACTCCCTATGTTTCTATGATGGGAACTTGTAAAAGGAGTTTCTGCAGGAATGACATGGTTCCTTGCAGTCTTGCTGTCTATGGTTGGTAGAGGATGATGAGCTTGTTGAACAGAAGTTGTTTTTTGGTTAGTTATGAAGAAAGTATTATGAACCACATCCTATGTCTTGCTATTGAAATAAGGCCCTGTGACTGTTGGAGCATTTACACTATTTTTGTGACTGCTGTATGTGTCTACAGAATTTTTCATTTGGTTTTGTTAAAGTTCGGGAGTGCCCACATTCTTACCAGTTTGGATATATTTTTTCAAATATGCTACCTCCATTTCAACCATAAGACATGTTCAGTGAAAGGGATGGCCTGCTTTTCTTAACATTCATTATGAAGCTTGGGAGTGACTCGTGGTAGAGTCTTGTTTCGCAAGCAAATTTTGAACCTAATGTTCTTTGCTTTCCATCATCCTAACTAGATGAGTCCTACCATCACCATTCTTAAAGCAACAAACAAGCACAGAGAATCTATGGGTTGTTGTATGAATAATGCCTTTGATAACTTTAATAGCATTAACCATAAGAATTACATGAAGTTGGTGAAAATCACTTGGTTTTGTTTTATCACTTCTCAGAGCTCCATGCAAATTGTCATTAGTCTGCAAAAATTGTTACTTCACACATTGATTGGTCCCTAGCTTGAAAGTCTAACTAGCCTTATCCTATCCTAAGCTAATTGGGGAAGGCTAAATTAATTTGCTCAAATCAATTATGCAATAATAGATAGAAGAGCCAGTGTGAAGATCCTCATTAGCTATCCGGGACTCAAACCTAACCTGATGTCTTATTTCCTCTCCTTCACTGTGTCACTAACTCCTTGCTATCAGTAAAACACCTTTTTCTATAGGCTTCGATGTCAACAGATGTTGCAGATGCACCATTTGGGACTTCCCTCCATGAATATGTTTTGAATCTTAAGCCCTTAATTCACTTAACAGTTGCACAAACTTGACTTATCTTGACTCTGACTTTACTAGATGAGATGGATGCTTCAAAATAGCTGGACCTAAACATCAATGCAGGGCCCTGGTTCTCCAATGGTCTAAGTATTTGATAGTTTTAGATTGCCTCCATGTTTCGTCCCCTCGATTTCATTACTTTTTAAGTCATGAGCTTTCTCTATACATCAAGAAAAATATGGTATCTAAAGACTGACTGGAGTAGAGCTTTTCATGGTTAGAGAATGTCCTGGCATGCTTGTTTAGTGCGTCTGACTCATGCCTGAAGGTTCGATGCACATGATTTTGTACGTAAGTAGTCTAATTGATAAGGACCTGATTGTAGCCATTTCTTTCTGCATTTTGTTGACTACTCCTGGCTTCATGCTTAAGGACCTGATGCACACAAAAGTAGCCTTGTAACCTTGCACTAGATGATGTATTGATAATGATGTGTTGTATATCATTCTGTGCATATAGTATCTTTCTTGTACATCTTTCCTACGCTGCCTTGTCCTTGGACTTTCATGTGCTTGTTATGGTATTCTACATATGCTTATTTGCAGTGTCTCACATCCTTCATGTTAGGATTACTTGCATGCTAGTCTAACTTATTGCTTCGTGGATGGTAAAAGCATCACGCAAATAAGGGACCCTTTTTCAAGTCAATGTTAGAATTATGTTTTTGACTAACTATTATTTTTTGATAAATGAAATTTGATTTTATTGGTTTGTACCTTAGTACAACATCCGGCATCTTAATTATAGAACCTTTCCTTGAGAATCTGTCAACAAAAAACTAGATTGCCTTGCTTCTTTGAAAAAATGACAGCATTCTATATTATGTACCACAATGTCAACTTCTTGGTCAATGTCCAAAATCTTTTTTTTTTTTTTCCTTGAATTGTTGCCTTTATATCCTTGACTACCTTGAGATGCTAAATTTGCAGAAGACTTGCTCATCATATTGTTGGGTAGTAGATAGATTTGTGGAGAATAGTGGCTTCGGGTCATGTATATAGCCATGAAGAAACATTCCACCCCACCCCAACTTATAATATAAAAATCCTTGTTACCATAGTCTCACTTACATTGCTATCTCTACGATACTCGGCTTGATTATTTCATAACCGTATAGACCTTTCCCAACTCTTGTTCCATTCCTTTTGCCTAAAATGGAGTAACTTACAACTCACATTGTTATCAAACAATTTAGCATCTTTTTTATTACATGTCATTGCTTAGTAAGTTACAACTTACAGAGTCCAGTTTGTTGGGCATGAATTGAGCCTTCTGAAAATGCATATTGGTTGTGTAAATTAATTATGTGCTTAATTTTCTTTTTCAGCTATTACTTCCCTTTTCTAACTACTTGACTAGAGGCTGTATCATCTGCATTTAGCATGTGTTTCTAGATCAATTTCTTTTGTAGCTTATTTGGCAAGAATTTAACACAACGAATTCATTTAGACCAGAAAAGCAGAATTTCAAAGCATTGGACTGCTTGGCTCTATCAGAAAAATTGCAAACACAGAGGGGGTCATGGGTTTCTATAGGTATGACTATTGCCATTCAAGTTTAGTTTCTGCACATGACATTTGTTTCATGATAGTAATTTTTGTAGTGCACTTCTTACAGAGGGAATGGTGCTAGTGTTGCTAGAATCGTGCCATATGCTGCACTTCATTATATGGCTTACGAGCAATACAGGAGATGGATTATTGATTTCTTTCCCAAGGTTGATAAAGGTCCTGTGCTTGATCTTGTGGCAGGATCATTTGCTGGAGGCACTGCTGTCCTCTGTACGTATCCCCTTGATCTTGTTCGGACTAAATTGGCTTATCAGGTATAGCAATGGTATTGGAACTTTATGTTTTATGTCATCTGTGCACTTCAAAGATATAAAAACATTTTGAATGATTTGATTAGAAGTGATGATGTTATAAGATTGTGGACACTAATATTTCTGCTGTTCACCTAGGTTGTTGATTCTTCAAAGATGGTCCTCAATGGAGTAATTGGTACAGAGCAAGTCTACAAAGGAATTCTTGATTGTTTCTCAAAGACATATAGAGAAGCTGGAATTAGAGGCCTCTATCGTGGTGTTGGTATGAATAAGTTACCCATTTGGTTAAGGACACTATTTTCTTATTGTTGAGCATGTCCAAATAACATACTGAAGCCATTTTCTCAGCACCATCGCTTTATGGAATCTTCCCTTACGCCGGTTTGAAGTTTTACTTCTATGAGGAGATGAAACGCCGTGTTCCACCTGAACATAAAAAGGATATCATGGTGAAACTTGGCTGTGGATCTGTTGCTGGTTTGTTAGGTCAGACATTTACATACCCTCTTGATGTTGTGAGAAGGCAAATGCAGGTAATTGCTTAATGATTCAAGTTTTCCATCTAAAATATTTAACTGGATATTGTATAAATGTGGGTATAACTGTCCCGTCAGGTACAACGAGTCTTGGTATCAAATGGTGCAGAACTAAAAGGAACATTACAAACGCTCTTTATAATTGCTGAGAAACAGGGATGGAAGCAACTATTTTCGGGGTTAAGCATCAATTATATGAAGGTAGTAAAATACGCCTATCAGGTTCTAATTTATAGTTTAGATGAATGTTTTAGTTTCTCATTCCACTTCGGTCATCTCATTTTCAGGTGGTACCGTCAGTGGCAATTGGTTTTACCGTTTATGATGTTATGAAATCGCATCTCAGAGTCCCATCTCGGGAAGATGCAGTGATTGAAGTGGTAACAAACAAAACAAACAGCGAACCATCCTCATTGCACTGATGGTAATATCTTGGCACTTTAAAATGAAGGAAATTCACCATTCCTGTTCTGCGGCTGGCCATCGATTGTATATCAATTCATTTGTGATGGTTTGACTGCATGATAGAAGGTGACTACTTCATTAGCACAGCTCCTAGAAGAAGCTCTAGGCTGTAGAATATGGAGAAAAAGCCAGAAAGGAACAAATGAATCTGGCCATTTTTTTGCCAATATTTTTCTTGGAAAGGCTTGGTGTACATAACATAAAAAATAAGGTGAATCTTTACTCTGTAAAGCACAATAGAATATTTTTTATGCCAATCCTTTAACTCTTGTATTCTGTAAGTAGCTGCTATAGCTTGGCAGCCTCGGATGCAGGCAGTGTATTGAAGGGATCTTCTATGGTTCCATTAGAAATTTCCCCTTTTGGCATCATAATTTCTCTATGATATTAAGATTTGAGTTGCGACCTATTAAATTTGGACCTGTAAGAATAAATGTACATCTCTCATACAATGGAACCATATAATTTTCAATCTTACATATTTACTGCTTGGGATTGAAGTGATTTAGTTCAAAAGACAGCTCCATAGCTCTTCTAAGTATTTAATTCAACCAAGAAGCCTCTATTAGGGAAATCTGCTCCCATTCGGTAATTCCATGGAAGACATACATTTAAACTCAAAGTTTAGAACAATATACATCTTATCAAAACTTATCATCAAGCGCTGTTCTGATTTGTGGACGTTATGCACAAATCACCAGTAATCTCCACAAGAGCACTTGCCATCCTTGAAGTGATGAAACCGCTTATTGTCCCTCACAATCAATTCCCTTCCAACAATTCTTGACATAATCTTAATAGCATTGTGACAGTCACCACATATTCGAAGATTCTTCATGATCCTTAGAGTAGTTCTTGCCGGAGTGCTTATTAACCCATAAGCAATAGCTAGACGCTCACTGTGATATTGCAGAGCTTGCTCTTTTGCTTCCTCATCAATGTCGTGAAGCACATATCTAGTGTCGGGCACATATCCTGCTTCCCTTATCTGTCCGTTCAATCCTTTACCGTAGGGTCCTTCCTTGTAAGGTTCGAGGCACCGGTATTCGCTTAGCCTGTTCTTCTCCATGTCGAGCATGTTGATGCCGAAATGCCTTCTCCTTGGAGGCACCCGGATTTTACCAACAATTGCTCTGGAAGAATCCATAGACATCAACAACTCGTCTATTCTATCCTCAAGCTCAACATCCCCGTGTATTCTTGCAAAATTCCTCATTGTCTCCCAAACTTCTACGGACGGCTCAATTGGCATTCTCTCAACAAACTCCATTGCTTCCTCCAAATGACCATTACATCCAAACAACTCGACAACTGCGACATAATGCTCATTTCGTGGAACAATCCCATACTCATCCCTCATCGAGTCAAAGTGCATTAGCCCTTCTCTTGTGGTGGCCGCCCTTGCACAAGCCTTCAAAACGGCCAAAATGGTATCCTCATCGATTGACAACCCCAGCTTCTTCATCCGATCAAAAAAATTCAACCCTTCCCTTGCTTCCTCACTCTCTGCATACCCAATTATCATTAGATGCCAAGAGCTCAAATCCTTGTGACACATTTTATCGAACACCTTACGTGCATCGGTAACTCCTCCACATTTTATGTAAACCCCCATCATTTTGTTATTTAACACGACATCACCTGCAAACTTCGATTCCTTCAAAACCTCATAAACCCTCTTCGCTAAATCGAGAGACTTCAAATCTTCACAAGAATCCAACAGTCCAACAAAATCACCGTAATCAACCAAAGCTCCATTCTTTATACACTTAATAGCTTCTTCCACGTTACCTTCCTTAACCAAACTCATTAAGTCAACATTTTTTAAGTCAACAAGTAATGTGCCCCTCTCCTGTTGCTTTTTAAAGCCGTAATCGTCGTCGTTTTTATTGATTCTTCGCGTAGGTTTTTTTGTTTGTGTTGCCTTGTAATGGGTATTGGAGCGTGAAGTTGTCCGGCGGGTGTGAGAGATTTTACGGACGTTGGTGTCCGAGGTGTAGTGCGTGCATAGAGGAGGTTTCAGCGAGGAAGAAGATAAGGGTTTCCCGTGGTTTTTCGAGAGATAGAAATTGGGTTGAGGATGGAATCTGGAGTTTGTAAGGGTGTGAGGAGGTGTCAAAGCCGCCATTGATGGATTACCAGGAGTAGGAAGAAAATCTATAGAAGGTAGAAGGAGGAGATATAAGATATTACAAACCCTTTGTTACATTTGGCAGTTTTGCCACAAACACAATTTCGACATTATTTGGGACGTATGATAAGGCAACGTGGATGTTGCATTGCACGCTAAGTGGTGTTAAAAAGTAAAATAAATAAAAATAAAAATAATAAAATACACACACTAAACCATGATATACTAAAATAAAAATAAAAATAATAGAAAGCCATTAACTTCATCTTGTTGGCAATAGGATTTTGTCCGTAGAGCAAATTAAGTGAGCTTGGAAAACAAAGCGTAGTAAAGAGAATTGAGGCATTATCTCACATAAATACTTCAATACTCAAATCAATACTTACGAGTGTAAAGGGAAATGTAATGGGCTCGAGTCTAATAAGAGTGCATAAAGAGTATCTATAAGTTACCATATGAATACCTATTAGTACTTATAGAAGAAGACCATCGAAAATTGTTACGCCCTAAATTATGGAGTCATATCAATCAATCAACCTGAGTTAGAAGCTAGAAGTTGGAAGCAAACTACTTTAGCTGCTAACATAGGCAAAGTTTATATCAAGCCTTTACTACTCAATAGTTTTAAGTAATCCAATTCAATATATATTTAGTATCAACTTGTGGTGCTGTTTTTTAAAATAATTAAAAATAAAAAACTTCTATAGTATAAAAGCTTGAGGAGAAAACAAGTTTTATAAATAATTTCAAAAAAACAACATAATAAGGATTTATAAAAGTTCACAAGTTGACATGACATAGTATCGGTAACAGTAGCTAAAAACTAGAGAGTCACTTGAAGAGACCTTATTGGTTTTTTTAAAAGTTAACAAATTTAATAAACAGAATAGGAATTCGACCAATTAGTCTTAAATCTCACTCTTTAACTCCATTCTCTATACTTCTAAAACTTAGAGTAATATCGATATATTTATTGAGAAATTTGCAAAATAACTATAGGAGAATGAGCAATAATTTACTCAATAAGTAAGACGGAGACAATAACACTTATTCGATATAGAGCAACTAAGGTTTTCAAGTAAAGTTAATTAGATACAATGCATGTTTAAGCAAATGTTATCGCACAGTATTGTCCGGTCTGTCGTGAGATTAAAAAAAATTTCACCTACTCTAATCTGGGTCTTGAGGAGTTTAACGCTGTGCACTTCACAGATTGGAACCAAACTAAGGTTGTGCAATGGAGAAACATGCTCTACTTGAGACTACTTTCAAACAACAGTCTTCAACCTTATCGTGACCTCTTTTCCTATCACTTAGTTTAACTAGAAGTAGGGAAATGACCATTTTTTTTTATCCTCATTGAAGAGACTGTATTTGGTCGAAAAATCCTAGTTATTCTCCTAATGGGTTGTGATATATGTTTGGTTAGAAGTTAAGTCGAGTTTTAGTTAAATTACTTTTAGGGTGATCAAGCAATTTAAAACAATTTAATCTAGCAACATCATAAAACAACTAATACATAAAATCCAGCACTCCGAATAGCAAATCATTATTCAAGTACACACGTTGCATATGCACAAGTAACTAACTTGCAAACATGACTAGAACATTTACTAAGGCCTCTAACTATCCTTTAATAACACTTTAAAGTGTAGTGAACATGATTGTCAAAATCGCAATTTTACTATTCATTTGAATGCACAGAATTAGTAGAATCATATAAAATCGTATATAATTGGTAAAATCGTAAACTTGTAAAATCGTATATAAAAGTTCATAACTTTGTTAAAAGTCTATACATAAATGATTTTATATCTATTTTAGTTAAGAAAAATATTATAAAATCATAAATTCATAGAAACGTATTTTTGACTTGCGATTTTAATAATCATGGTAGTCAAGTACAGATCCCACTTACCTAGACATGTGACACTTGACGATCTCGATAGTTAATCTTATTCGCTTCAATTGTTCCCTAAATATTTAATATAATTACTTTAGTTTTACTAAATATAAAGTCAAATAAATTCATTTTAATAATTTAAGTATGAGTATGACTTATCTTTGGCAAGTTATGTAAGTTTTGTACTCAGTTCGTACTTGCTATTGAAGCCTCTAAACAAGACTTTGGAAGCTTTCTTAATACTAAATTTTGGTCTTCGAACCTTCTAATAAAGTCTTTAGATGAGTATTTTTAGACTAGTAACCTTCTAACAAAGTCTTCTAAAGTTGTTCCAGTTGTGCTCTTTACATTGATAAACTCTTTAAACAAGGCCTCTAAAGTTATTCTTCTCTAAGCATTATACACTAATCAAACCTCCAATCAAGTTTTGAAGCCATTCCAACTACATTTCCCTTATTAAATACTTCCTAAATAAGTCTATGATGGGAGTATAGTTAAGTATCTATTACCATCTAACCTTCTGATTTAGCCTTTGCATCAAAGAATCAAATTCTCCTCTTCAATGACCAACCTTCTAAAGATGTTTTTAAAGTGATTTTATCCAAGCCCTCTAAATCAGCTAACCCTCGAGTCAAGTCTCTAAACTTAATACAATCACCCTTCTTTTATTGAACAACTCCTTTAAGTGAAGCTCCGACATATTTCGAGTTAAAATCCTCTTATTCACCAACCTTCTAAACTTATCTTTAAAGTCATCACAACCAGACTTCTTTTATCAAATGTTGTCCTAACCAAAACTTTGACATTATTATATTTAAGATTTTTACACTATTTAACCTTCCTGTTAAGTATCTATACTAAGATTTTAAATCATTCTTTTACCAAATCATCCATCTAAAGAACTCTCTGAATAGTTTAAACATATAAGTTTGCTCAAAGCAACTTGCTTCAACATCCTATAATAGTTTAGAAATATGATAATTTATGATCATACAATAGGTCCAATATGCTCATAATCACTATATCACTTAAACTTTCAAATCTACATACCCTCATCTTAGTATATGTAAGCCATAACCAATAGTTTATACATATCTCAAATCTTGTTTGATCTAACCAACTCCAAATTACTCTCCCCAGTAATATGTAATACCAATGAGTTCCAAAACTGATGCAAATAAATTTCTTTAAAGTTTATTATACAAAAATATCCAAAAATAGCATTTTTATCATATTTTAGAGATTCAAAAATTACGAAAAATCATGAAAAATATTTTTGACTAAAATCTTTTCATAGGATTCATACATGTAGCATAGGGAAGCTCTAGAAAAATTTTGGTTTTAAAACAATATCAAGTGAGTTATTTAAAACAACTTCAAAAATTACTCAAATTTAATCAATTTCTTAAGGAGGTCCTATATCCACTTAAAATTTTTACAAACTGATATCTTTCTCAAATAGTATATGTAAAAATATTTCAAAATAATTTTTCTCATAATTTTTGGAATTAATTTAATATTTTTATAAAATTAAGTAAAATTGGGTTAAAATTTTGACTCACCAAAAATTGATCATCTGGCCACCACTACCCTCCACCACCATGTTGGCATAGTGGGGCACTACTTCTATTACCACCTTATAGTGGTGGTTTACCTCCAGGTGCTCTCTAAACTTGAGTTTCAGGAATCAACTCAGTTTGTACGATATAACTTCAAATATTTCCTAAAATTTTTTCCTCCTTTGTTTTCCTATTCTTATAATTTTCCTAGGTTACTAAGGAACTAAGTAAAGCTATGGAGAGTAATGGTGATATTTCCTAGGTGATAGAATGTAAAAATGAGATTTTCTCATACTAAATTGCCTTATATACCTATCCTTATGGAATGTATATGTGTCTTAAGGGTTTTTTCATCCATCAACAACTGGCTATAAAGCTGTCCATGCCTTAACACTAGTAAATCTAGTGTTTTGTGATTTTTTAGCAATTTTTTATGATTTTTCCCCAATTATTTGATTAATTATACTTATTTTAGGGTATTTTAAGTATTTTCGGGTATATAAATATATATAATAATTACACTCGAGATACACATACTATATTTATATATTATTTTAGATCACTATATAATTTTTGCATCCAAATAATTTATTTCTAATGTTTGTTTTTTTTTTTTTTTGTCTGTTACTTAATTTACACTTTTACGTGAGGTAAATTACAAATATAATGTAATTTAGTAAAATTATCTAGTTTTAGCTATAATTTTATAATTTTATTATATTTCAATATTCCAAGCTCACAACGTGCCATCGTTTAACTTTTAGGACCCATATGTAAAATATTATCCTATTTGGTTGACTCTTACGTACGCTCTGAATTACTCACTCTATTAACTACATGAAATTATAAGGCTCACATTTTCACCTCCTTTTAGAAGAGTTTTGTTCTCAAAACTTTAATTATTTACCTTACTTATTCCACATCTAAACACTTTGATATCTATCCACATATCAATAATTAGGATCAAAGGTATATCATTAACTTGATTTCTAGAATAATCACGTCTCGATCTTGTAGTCTTTGAATCTATCTATCAAATATCTGAATAAGTTGTTCTTTCATTGTATTATTCGCTTGTAGGTTTATTAGCTTCCTTATTAATCAGTTTAGCTTGAGGCTATCTTCTTATGGTACTTTCCTATATTTTACATTTTGGTCTCTTGATTTTTGGAGATTTATTTATCCTATATTTGCATAGATGATTCCTTTAGTATATAATTCTATGTAGGTCCATTGATTTGTCCTTAATACTACGTTTGAATTCTTCCTGAGCTTATATATTATCACCATATAGCATATTTTATAGTATCTTACCAAACTCATGGGTAAAGTAGGTTGACATATCACATTTTAACCTTTCCTACCAAATATCTTTAGGTATATTCTATACATCATCGATTCTCATTATCCATTTACTATCCATCGATCCTTATATAAGTACGTAACCAATATATATCTATCTATTGAGCCCTATTTTTGTTTTGTTTAATTTAATATATATTAAGCCCAATTTGTTTAATATAAATTAGCCGACATTAAATTAAGGAAAAAAATTGGAGTTGCCAACCAATTAAACTTGTAAAAAGTCAAATTAGGGTATTCTTAACCATTAGTCCATAAATATTCTAAAAAATTAATTTTTAGAAAATTAAATTAGAAAATCTAAATTCGGAGGCTAATATATTAAAACTAAACCACCATGTAAAAAAAAAAAAAACTAACATGATTTTATTTTTTATAATTTTTTTTCTAAAAACACCAAAATATGTATAGATATACAAAAATGTAATAAAAATGAATTTTTTCATATTTTTTATTACAAATTTTGAAAAAAAAATTATTTTTTTTATAGTTGCTCTAGAAGTGCCTATGTATTTGTTAATCAAGATTAAATCAATGTAGTTCTGTTGTTTTTTAGAAAATATTTAGTGGGTTTAAAAAAAATCAAGCCAAATTTACGTTAGTTATCAATTTATTATTTAAAAAAAAAACCTAAAAAGGTTTTAATTTCATAAATTTACTTTGAAGAGCCCTAACTAACTAAAATTTTTGAAAAAAACTACAATTAAGTTTTTTTTTTTCTAAAAAAATCAATATGTGTCAAAAATTAATTTTTCTAAAACCCAAAATGCAAGATTTACGTAGATTTACTAACATACACAACTTAGATACATATCTTTACCAAAGATATGAATCTCAACAAAAGATATGTAACTATATTTAAAAAATGCAATTTCGATTAAAAAAATGCAATTCAACTAAAAACATGAAATTTATCTAAAAAAATACAATTTGCAAATTTATGTAATTAAAATGGTTGACATATGTTAAAATTATTAAATAACCTACACTAAAAAAAAATTAAAATAAAAAACAAGTTAGTAAACTAAAGCTACTAATTAAAAAATAAAAATAAATAAATAACTAAAATGATTTATCCAATTATCTAAGCAAGTTAGACCCCCACAATCGGGTTGTGTGCATGGCACATACACATCGAGCTTGGTTTAGATGTGGCTGATCGTGGACTAACCGTATAGAGTATAGGACTTGGACTTGGTGTCTATGGACTCAGACATGTGTGGACTCAATCTAGGCATATTTACAAAGTGTTGGACTTGATCTACTGTAGACTACTCGAACGTGTATGCTGTGCGTGGACTTGAACTGTTGTAAACTGCCTGGATAGTGGACATAGTCGTGTGTGAATGCTAATTGGGGAGTGGACTGTACAGCGAGTGTAGGTAAGTGCTAATCATATTGAGTCGTGATTGTGATTGGACGTGTGGGCGTACGTTATGTCTGGACGTGTGGCATACTAGACATATGATGTGTGTTGTGTCCAAACGCATGGAGTTGATGGATGTGTGTTGTGTCTATGTTCCGTAAGGGTGTGTGGTCGTAGTGAGTATGTGAGTGAGTTGTGTGTGCAGTGAGGAGTGTAGTATTGAGTATGTGTGAATACAAAACTATGTGAGTAACGTGAAGGTTGTGAGTGATGTAAGTTGTATTGTGAAATTGTAAAGTACATGACCATGTATGTTGGGAACAAACGTGAATTGTATTGTGCAGGAGATTATGTGTGTGAAATGTATTTATGAAATGTGTGTTTTTTTTTTTTCACAGCTCAATGTCCATTGTTTATAGACCATTAACTTGAATCTTTTGGATTTTTTTATTGTGAAGATTTAATCTTAACAAATCCAATATACATAAGATACAATAATACCTGATTTAGATTTGTTAATTTCATTCAAGATTTAATCCAATTTATTTTCAAGATTAAGTTTTTAGAAATCTCATATTTTATTTGGGCTTTTTTTATTGGGTTGAACTTTATCCATCTTGTTTTAAATTAGCTGTGACTTTTAATATAGAACCCAAAATACACGCTAATCCATTTTATAAATTTTAAGTCTATTTTTCCTAATATAAATTAGATAAAAATCCATTTTATATTTTACTAGACTAAAAAATATTTTTAATGAAGCCCGACTATTTAAAGACTTAGAATTTATTAAATTGAATATATAACTTCTACGATTGCTTGATTCGATCCTAAATTGACTAACTCAAGTCGAACAATTTCCGACACTTTGTATTTTTTCAATTTTTTTTAACTTGGGTCAAAAATAAAAATAGACTAAAATTGAAATAAAGGGTGACAAAAATTGAGTGTCTATAACTACCCCTCTTTGTAATGATGTTTGTAAAAACTTTGTTGTAAAGACAAAAAGACATACTCATTTTTGCTCAGTCTTTACTTGAATTGTTAGGGTAAGGACTTTGAATATCAAATAAATAAGGTTCCAACTTGAAAGATCGGGTATCTTTAAGAAGATAGATCTCTTTCAGAATCAGTTGGTTGAAAGGATAGATCTTTTGAAGATAAGATAAGATAAGATGACGTTATATTAAAAACAAAATAGGATAGCACTCTCTTAAGTAGGCGATTCGATAAAGATAGGATGGTGCTTTAACGAGCAAGTGATCTTAAAAAAGGATTAGATAGTGCTCTAATAAGCATGAGATCCAAGAAAGAATAGGACATCACTCCTTTGAACAAGCAATCTTAAAAAGGATTGGATGGCGCTCCACTGAGCAAGCGACCCAAAAAGGAATAGGACAACATTCTTTTGAGTAAGCGATTATAAAAAGGATTAAATAGGATAGCGCTCCTTTGAACAAGCGATCCTAAAAAGGGCTAGATAGTAGCAAGTGACTTGACAAGGAATAGGATAACCCTTCTTTGAGTAGGCAATCCTAAAAAGGATTAGATGATGCTCTAATGAGCAGGCGATCCAAGATTGCTTTACAAAATAGATAGCGCAATAAAGGGAAAGAGATATAAGAATTTCAAGAACTTTGATGACTTTTTGACAAATCGTTTTGAAACTTGAGTTTAAAGGATTTTGATGACTTTTTGAAAATTTTAATTTTTCTTTTTCAGAAATATCTCTTGACAATTTTTGAAAAAGGTTTCATTTCTCTTCTGAAAAGGTTTTTTTTTTTTTAATTTTTTTGTGCAAAAAATTCAAAAAGACACTGTGTGATGGAAAATTGTGCTACTAATAAGTAAGAAAGTCTCGAAGGCTCTAAAATCACAAATAAGGAGTTAGCTTGCCTCTTGCTTATTGATTACTCATTCTTTTAGTCTTGTTTCTCGAAGCATATTCCATGATTTCTGAACTTATTGAAACACTAATTTCAAACTTAGGGGCAAATGATAATTCATGTTTTCAAGAAAGCACTCAACTATTCTTTAATTTTCCGTTAAGGGAATATATATCATTACTTAAAATGTTTAGTTTAAGAGGGCTTCCTTGCATTCTTATAGGTTAGTTTTTACTCTCAACATCAATTCCAAAAATTGTAGCTTATCTTGTAAATAATACAATCTAGTCAATCAATTAGGTTTTTCTTGGGTTTGAAATTTAAAGCTTTTGGTCAATGGTTTGAGTAAATGGATATTAATGCACTTCAGCCAATTTTGAAGAAATTATATACAATCTGTCCTGGGTATATAAGCCAAGAACTTAGGAGAAACTAAACATTGGCTTACTTTAGTTTCATGAGCAAATTTTGCTGAAGATAAGTTGTTTTCTTCAGTCAAAAGAGTTTTATCAAGGGTGGTATATTGGGTAGGACCATAAAATGAGGGTTTTGTTTTTGGGCTTGGAAATTTTAAATGATTAACTTTTGGATACTATCACATGTTCGGACTTTAGGCTTTTTGGCAAATTAGCTCATCTTTGAAGGTGACCACCTTAGTCATATTTTCTTCTTCTTCTTCTTCTTTTTTTTTTTGTCAAGGTGGTTACCTTTTATTGTTGAGTTTTCACTTGATGGAATTGGAAGCCTTAAAATCAAGGTTTCAAAGAGTATAGGTTTGGGAGAAGTGTATATAGCTTTGAGGTGTTTAGGAAAGAATTTATGAGTTTAATGTGTTTGAATGAGTGTATGAGCCTGAGTGAGATGTATACAGTCAGAAGCTCTTTTTCATCTTAAAGAAATTGAATTATTTATGACAATATTTGCTCATGAATTAGTATAACTAAGGCAAGCACATGTTAATTTACTCCTTTTCTCCATATTGATGACCCTCACCTCCTAATTGCCCTAATGTGGGGTGGTTCTTAGTAGGGTGGTTCTTAGTAGGGTTATTTTTAGGAAAAATCCTTAAAAGGCTTAAATGGGTTTTGCAAGGAATAACTATGTTTAGGATATCGAAATGAATTCTTAACATTATTTTGACATGTGTACCAAATTCAAGACAAGCCTCCTTTAAGGAATGAGCCCAAGTACTCACATTGTTTGTCTCTTTTCATGTTAAACCTTTCAAGTAATGTGTCATTATTCTCTTAAGTAGAAAATTTTAAGTTTTGAGTTCACATTTACTTTATCCATTTTCACTTACCCTAAATCTTACATAAAGCGTTTTATTAATGAAAAGCCAAAATATGCCCTGTTGAGTTGAGCTAAGTTCATAAAATGTGCAAGAAAACACTTTATTCAAATAACTCGCCCATTACAAGTTTCAAAGTGAAAGGTTAATGTGATAAATGCAAGAACTAAAACTCTTTTCCACTTCTTACCCCTATTTCTGTCACTCTTTCAAACTTGGCCCATTCAATTGAATTAATCTCTTAGAGATATGCCTAGTTGCTTCAAATGGCAAGCTACCTTATTAGATGATAGTAGTAAGCCTTCAATATCTAATGCTAGATGTTTTCTGATCGATGCCACTTCAAAATTTGGGAAGGAATACCGCTTCCAAGTAAGCCATTAGCCTCTAGAAATCTTGATTGGATATTTTCTGCCTCAATCAAATCTTACACTTGATGTTTTAGTTTCCAGCAATTCTTTGTGATATGCCCCACTTAGCTCATATGATATTCACCATTTGTTAGGGTCATGACCCTTTGACTTGTACTTCTTTATCATGATTTCACATGTTAGCAATCCTGTCTCTTTTAGTTGCTTAAACACTTGGGCTAATGGAATCTTGAACTGTGTAAGTTGCCTACTTTTGTTGTGGATGGGCTTGTCTTGATCCCAGGCTTTCTCGATTGGCACACCCATTCTTGACTTTTCTTTCTTTGTATTATCCTCATACTTAAGTTGTGATGTCTTATCCGTACTAAGATTTAAGTTTTCAAGTTGCATAAGCACATAACTTATTGCCATTTCTATGTTAGTGAGTCTTTCCTCTAACATCACCAACTTTTCTTCTATAGTTGCAATCCTTTTTTCCAAACTTGACAGTGACATGCCCCCTAGGCTTGATCATTTAAATATGCCTCTATCAACTTTTCCAAACTTTGTATCATATTGATAGTAAACTCTTGAACTGCAACTCTTTAGACTCATCTTCCTAAGATGGTATGTCAATAGGCCCTTAGGCTTAGTTATAGGCCATGGTCTCAACTTACTTTACATGCTTGCTTAGAACCTCTTCCATTGTGGCTATTCTCTATTTAAGAGCTTTAAACATCTTGTTTTTGAAAACAAGTGATTATGGGCTTCAGGTTACGCCAAACTACTTTAAAAGACAATATTTCAAATCCTACAAGAATCCTTTCTAGTTAGCAACACTACTTCTCCTTTTTCTTTCTTTTTTTTTTTAATCAAATTTTTTATTTTGAAAACCTTTCTTTTTTTGGAAACTTTGTTGAAAAAATTATTGTTAATTTTATGTTATAAAAACCTAATACTGACATTGAAGAATCTAAAAAATTGGAAACATTAAGATGATGACTAAGGACATAGGATGATGATTATATTATAGGATGATATAGAGAAACAGAAATTATTTTACAATAAGAAACTTATTAAATAAATGACATAAGGGTGACATCTCATGGGCAAAATTGTATTAGGACTGTGACAACTTAATGGGTAAATGAAAAGAATGAGAACTTAGACATTTACAAAATTGATAACCTTAAGTGGCAAATAATTTACAATGGAAATCTCATGGTCAAATCTCTCTCTCTCTCTCTCTCTCTTTTTGTATTTTGTTAGTTTTGAACAATATGGTGCATGTAACGCATTATAATAAAAATCGATAAAGCAAATAAAATTATCATGAAACTGTTTTTTTTTTATCATAAAATATATTTTTCAAATTTCGTTTTTAAAAAAAAATTGATGGAAAGTTTTAAAAAATGATAGTTCCATAATAATCTTTACCATAATTAATATCTGTAATTACATGCAAAAAAAGAAAAACTTTATAAATTGATATTGAAGTTTTTTTTTTTTTTTTAACATTGGCACATTATGGTATAAGGGGAACATTAATGATTTTGTGTTTTCTATGTTAAATGTTATGTTGCACAACTTATTACTTATGAAATAAAACAAAATTTATAAGACTTACATATATTACATAAGGTAACATATACAGATAAATATGAAAATTAAAAATATAAAATAAATGCGATGTAATATGCTATGAACACATACAATGCAATGAGGTTGGTAATTAATAAACTATAGGAATAGAATTATGAACTCGCGGTTGAGAATACGCTTATTTATAAGTGAATCAAAATAAAAATAAATTAAAAAAATGAGGCTCATAGGCACTTATATATAAGGGTATTAATTCTTTTAATTTTCTTTTTCAAAAGGAAAGCCAAACTAATTGTTGATTATTAAATTTTTCCTATAATTTAAAAATGACTAACCCCTTGTTTTCTAAAATAAATAGATAATGCAGGAGGGTAAAGTCTATAGGTCTTAAGCTCTATAGTTTCAAGCATTTCTAGATGAAAAACTTAGTGAGTTACATTGAAGCATGAGTAGGTTCGCCTATTACTACTAGGCGGGGGTAAAGACCTTAGTGACCTGAGGTTTACATAATGACGGCCAGTCCTAGGTTCCTAAGGTGGCCTAGATTCAATTATATCTAAGTATATAAATGATAAAAAAAAATAAAAGTTCCCCCTCAAATTCCCTAAGATAGTGCCTATTGGGCTAGCTTCTTTCTAATAGGCCTGCATTACTAAAATCCGGTTAGTACAACTATATTACAATATTAAATAAAAAAATAAGCCCATTAATTAATTTTTATATTTTTACATGGCTAGCCTACTAGACATTTTTACTAGAGTTACCAATTCTATCAGCTCTATTTTGATTTTCTTTAATTTAACTTATATTAAATCTAACCCACTTAATAAAAATTACTCAATATTAAATTAAGAAAAAAAAAACATTTTTCTTTAAAAAATATTAAAAATATATATTTTTTAAAAAATTAGAGTTGTCAACTAATTAAATTGGTAAAAATTCAAATTAGGGTTAGCCACTAGTTTATAAATATTTAAAAAAAATTAAACTAGAAAATCTAAAATCAAAGGTTAATCCATTAAGACTAAGTCATTGTATAGAAAAAAAATAATGAGATTTTATTTTTTATAATTTTTTTATAAAAATGCTAAAATATGTATAGATATACAAAAATGTAATGAAAATGAACTTTTTTTTTAATTATTTATTATGAATTTTAAAAAAAATTAATTTTTTATGGTTACTTTGGAAGTGTCTATATACCTGTTAGTTGGAATCAAATCAACGTAGTTATGATTTTTTTTTAGAAAATATTTAATAGGTTGATTTTTTTTAAAAAGAAATTGAGCTTGATTTATGTTAGTTATCAATTTATTATTTAAAAAAAAAAACCTAAAAAGATCTAATTTCACAAATCTACTTTAAAAAGCCTTAACTAACTAAATTTTTTGAAAAAAACGCCAATTAAGTTTTTTTTTTCTTTTAAAAATATCACTATGTGTCAAAAATTAATTTTTCTAAAACCCAAAATGCAAGATTTACATAGATCTACTAAGATATGCAACTCAGATACACGTCTTTACCAAAAATATGAATTTCAGAAAAAGATATGTAACTATATCTAAAAAATGCAATTTCAATAAAAAAAAAAAATGCAATTTAGCTAAAAACATGAAATTCATCTAAAAAAGTACAATTTGCAAATTTGTCTAATTAAAATGCATGACATATGCTAAAATTATTAAATAACCTGTACTAAAAAAACAAGTTAGTAAAATAAAGCTACTAATTAAAAAATCAAAATAAATAAATAACTAAAATGATTTACCTAATTACCTAAGCGGGTTGGATCACCACAATCGGGTTGTGCGTATGGTGTAGTTACATTAAGCTCGGTTTAGACGTAGTTGATTGTGGACTAACTGTGTAGAGTGCTGGACTTAGACTAGGTGTGCATGGACTCGGATTTGACGTATGTGCAAAGTGCTGGACTTGATCTGCTGTAGATTGCCTAGACATGTATGTTGTGCATGGACTTGGATTGCTATAAACTACTTGGACAGTGTACGTAGTCATGTGTGAATGTTGATTAGGGAGTAGACTGTACAATGATTATAGGTGAGTACTGGTCATGCTGTGCCATGATCGTAACTAGACGTATGGGTATGTGTTGTGTCTAGACATACGACATGCTGGATGTGTGATGTGTATTATGTTCTGATGTGCAGAGCTATTTGATGTGTGTTGTATCTATATTCCGTAAGTGTGTGTGGTCGTGCTGAGTATGTGAGTGAACTGTGTGTATAGTGAGGATAGTGTAGTAATGAGTGTGTGTGAATAAAAAACTATGTGAGTAACGTGAGGGTTGTGAGTAATGTAAGTTGTATTGTGAAATTGTACAGTATGTGACTGTATGTATGGGGACAAACGTGAATTGTATTGAACAGGAGATTATGTGTGTAAATTGTATTTGTGAAATGTATGTTTTTTTCACAACCTAATGTCCACTATTTATAGACCATAAACTTGAATCTTTTGGATCTTTTTATTGTGAAGATTCAATCTTAACAAATCTAATATTCATAAGATACGATAATACTCAGCTTAAATTTATTAATTTCATTTTAAATTTAATCTAATTCATTTTCAAGATCAAGTTTCTAGAAACCTCATATTTTATCTAGGCTTTCTTTATTGGTCAAACTTTGTCCATCTTGTTTTAAATTAGTTATGAATTTTAATATATAACCCAAAATACACGCTAATCCATTTAATAAATCCTAAGTCTATTTAGCCTAATATAAATTAGGTAAAAATCCGCTTTATATTTCACTGGATTAAAAAATACTTTTAATGAAGCTAAACTATTTGAGGACTCATAATTTATTAAATTGAATATATGACTTCTATGATTGCTTGATTTGACTCTAAATCAACTAACTCAAGTTGAACATTTTCGATACTTTGTATTTTTTCAAATTTTCAAATTTTTTTTAACCTGGCTCAAAAATAAAAATAGAGTGAAATTGAACTAAAAGGTAGCAAAAATGGGATGTCTACATCGTCTATTATTACATAGATCACCTATACATCAATAAGTCTATAGAGTTTCTCTTCATTTTGCGCTTATCTCTTATCTACTCATACCTTTTGAACTAGGTTTTAAAGCAATATATTCTCTTGGTTCCTGATTTCAATCATTTTTTGAATCGAAGTTCTAAGTCTTTTAGATCTATGGTTCTTAAATATAACAGTTTTAGACTATCCTTCGATCCTCAGTCTAAATAGAATCTCACTTCCAATAGTCTTGTAACCCAATTCTTACCACTTATGCACATCCTATCTTCCATCATTATTTCATATCTTACTCATTAACTTTCTGAATCTAATTATCCATTATGTTGATGGGTTGGCTCCTATCATGAATTCTTAGTTAAATCTATTGGTCTTTTACCACATTAGTCAAATGCTACCCCATACTTCCTATTACTTTCGTACTTTAAGGTTTAAGCACTCCTTCAATCAATACATACCATTGCAAAGTTAAGTTTTGGAAAATCTTAATCCTTTTACACATGCTCAGAAGGAAATAGAATTGACTCAACAGATGAATTTGATTTGAAATTGACACAGATTCGGAATTACCAAGACATTGAATGGTTGATATGACTGACATAACATGTTTAAGTCATCTCAAAGACAAAGGATTCATAGAACAAGACATATGACTTTTAATAGATTTGGTAAAGGAAACATTGGAATTACATATTTACCGTCCTCTTCTTACATATTTATATATACTCATATTATATTTGAGAGTATTACTGTTCAATAATCATATTTCAATCTAGTAATATCTATTTAGTCCCTTACTTATTTTCATGATCAACCACAATGTGTACCACTTCATTGTTTATTTCACAATCTTCTCTTACTATACCAAAGTATTAGACTTTTTATTTCTATGAATCATTTTAGTTTGTTTCAAACATCTTCTCACATATTTTCTTGTGGAAACATTCTTTATCATCACTAGTTTTCATCTCTTCGAACATGGCTCCATTTGTCTCCTCCTTGATCTTCATCCTATATATTTACTAAATTCCTCATCATATTGCTATCAAAATATAACTCTCACAATTTCTTAAGAATTTCCTTTTTTACTCTCTACTTGAATTTGTTAAGTCTTTTAATATGTTTTAATGTGTTCATCCCCAATACAATTTACTTTCATCCATGTTGCTCTTTGTTATAGTTCATCCATTTTCCTAAACAATCTTGATTCCATTCCTAATCATGCCTTAGGTCTCTGTTTTACTCTTACTTCTAGTCCTTAAAATCATGCCAATGTCTGAACTTTGTGATCCATCATACTCTTTACCTTTATTTTATTGACTTGTTACAATGAATAATATCATATAATAAAGAACTTTCAACCTACTTAATCATGCATCTACTAAGGCAAATTCAATCCTTGACTTCAAGTAACAGGTTCATATTTCATATTTGTCATCATTTTCCAAATTACCTTGAAGGTGCTCTTTTTAAGTTTCTTCTTAAATGTTAATCAAATTATTGACATGTTTAAACCTCAGTATTCTTAAGTCCTTTTAGAATCAAACTCTTATCTTTAGCTTAAATATTTTATATATCCCCTTTAGTACTTAGAAATTCTAATTACTTCTAAGTCAACTTGATTTAGGCTATTTAATCCTTAGTTAAAATAGTTTCCTATCTCATCTTGAAAGTATTAATTCGTTTGAACAAATTGAGAAGGTTCAATATCTCTTAAAATCCAAGCTCCTGATGCTCTTTTCATTATACTCTAATCCAAGACATTCCAATCAGCTAAAGTGTTGCAACAACATCTTTGATTACATAGATATCTACCTTAATTATCATCTATTTGGGTCTATTATTTTATGAGAATGATAGAAATTGACTCTTAATAAATCTCAATGCATAAGAGCATTTAGAAATAATTTTACATTCTCCTATCATTTCCTTAAGTATCTCATCGCTTCATTAATCAAATACCTCACCTCTACAAATGATTGTTTGTCTTACACCTAGTCACATATGGCCTACAATTGAGTATAGAATTTAGTCTTAACTAACTCCTTTGAGTGAGAATTTCCTATTCAACTATTATCATAAAAGCTCCATAATATGCATTTTGATTAACTTTTCTTGGTTTCATGTAGCACTTGTGTTAAGTATGTTTTCCTATACAAATAATATTAGCAAAGTGTAGCTAGGTAGAAATGAATTCTTATATTTAGCTATGAGATTTAACATAGAATTCAAGTATCTAAACTACCTTATGAAAGAACCATTCCTATCGATCTAATGTCCTATAGTTCCTATCAACTAGTTTCCATTGAGATTTTAACATCCAAAAATCATTCATTTCAAACATATCTTGTATTTCATGAAATATCATGAAGTATTCCTTGTAATATCTATGTCTATACTCATTAGGACTCAAGTATATATCAGCACTTGTAACTATCACATCACTTATATTCATACCTATGATATAATAATATTTGCATTCCCAAGGCATCATAATTTCTTTCTATTGTAGGATAGTAACAAAAGTTTCCTTAGCAGGTATTATATTATAAATTTTGCTCGCTTGTGATCCCTTCACTTAGGTTAATTTCCATAAATACAAATTCCAATACATTAACATCATTTATAACTATATACCTCTTACCTTTTATATCCTTTAAATTTTCACCCTCCCAGTGCCTAACTTATGCAAATTCTCATATATTCATCTCAAAATACTTTTAAATTCATTTATGATCATATACTTTAAGTCTTAGCTTATAATTTCATAAATATACCTCAAAATCCAAACTTACTTTAGAAAAGTGAACTTTGGAATTTACCTCAACACCTAAGATGAATTATGTTATCATTAATTTTCATCTAATAAGGATTTGCACAATAGCTTCCATACATATAAAAAATCACATATTCTCTTCTTAATTACTAGTTTCTAACTACATTCATAATTAATCAATCACAAAATCATGACTAAACCAACAAGAGAATTAAGATACCTCAAAATCTAAACCTTGCTCCATAAATTTATGTTGGAACTTACTTTCATACTTAAGAGAAATCATATTAGAATTAATCCTTTACACAAACAAAAACCATGTAGATAACTTCCATATATATATATATATATACCAAAAGATCAGATATTTGCCTTTCGAATTTTCTATTTCCAATTATCACTATAGTTAGTTATAAAGATAAGATCACATCTATATTAATAAAAGTGATAAAACATTCCAATGAGCATAAAGCTCTGCAAATAATAAGAGTTCATCATGAAAATTACTACCACTAAATATTAGGAGTAATTAGGTTCTTACTCCATCGTTTTATCATAACCATTTAATCACTTGAAATCACCTGAAAATCTTACTAATTGTTAACCTACTAAACTCCTTAGAATTTATTACATTTATCCACTAAAAGTCTATTTCTATGCCTATTCATATGTACATCATTATCCTTAAGTCAAAGTTAGAACCCATTACTACCTATTTTGAAATCCAAAATATTATAATTTACTATACTTTTCTATTGTCCTTAATATCTTAATTAAGTTTCATTTTATAAATTAACTCTTTAGTTCTTGAACAACTTACCACTTTGAATTCTTAGAAATAATTTCTACCTAAGGTTCTTCTTTCTCCTCCATTTCACCCTTTTAAATTTGTATATCCAACTATTTTCTTCCTTAGGTCTTTAGCTTTAGCCATTGTAACATCTAAGCAATTTTCAGAAGCCTTTTTAGAACCTTCATTTAACTTCTAACTAGTTGCCTTTACATTCTTAGAGTACTAGAGCGGATTTTCTTATAATTTAATTGGGAACTTAGATTTATGAAAGTAGTTTTTTTATGCTAATGTTCTCCAAATAGGAGTTTACCAAACCACATAATGATATAATATGGAAATAATTGAAAATGTAGAATATTTGTATTATCACCTAGTTATAACTTCCACTATAATTTCTTCTCAACTTTTTAATCGTTGAAAATTGCATCATTAACACCAATGCAACATAGCCCTCCTACTCAACAAGTATTCTTTCTCCAAGTAACAATAGTACTATAAATCCTCAATTATTTTCCAATACTTCTAATCAGCCAACGTCTACAAGATGATTCTCTCAATACACATATGCATGTCATATAATTTTACCAGAAACATAGAACAATACTCAATTGGTTTATCGCAAAACAATTCTTACAATTAAACTTTGCAATCCCTAAGCTCATCATCATCTATTATCATCCCTAAGCGTAATAAGTCAATGATTTAGAACCCGAAAGTAAGCATGACATAAGTTAGATTAGCATTACCTATTACTCATGATTGCTTATGATTACTTTACATTATATATGATCTTATATGTATATATAACTCACATATAACCTTACAAGTCCAAATCTTTTATGTCCCGTTTACTTCCTCAACTCTTAATGTTCTTAAAGTATTCTAATTTATTTTAGTAATGACATCTCAAAGTTAGTTTAGAAGAGTTATGCTTTAAGCGAATGACCGAGGACCATGCTTTAGTACCACCTTAAATTGTTACACCCTAAACTAGGGAGTCATAATAGTATCATTGTGTAAACTAATTTAAGCTAGAAGTTAATGACTTTAGTTGTTAACATAGGTAAAGTTTACACTAGCTTTTACCTTACGCTAGGCCTTTACCACTCAACAACTTTAAGTCATCCAATTCAATACATGTTTGATATTTTCTAAAATAACTTCAAAAAGAGCTTTTATGGTATAAAAGCTTAAGGAGAAAATAAGTTTTATAAATAACTTCAGAAAAACAACATAAAAAGGATTTATAAAAGTCCTTAGGTTTACAAAACATAGTATCGATAATAGTAGTTGCAAACTAGAGGGTCACTTGGAAAGATCCTATTAGTTTTCCTAAAGGTTAATAAAGTCAATAAACAAAATAGGAATTTAGCCAATTGGTCTTAAATCTTACTCTTTGACCTCGTTCTCTACACTTCTAGAACTTAGAGTAATAATAGTATATTTATCAGGAAACCTATAAAATAACTATAAAGGAGTAAGAAATAATTTGCTCAGTAAGCGGGATAGAGACAATAGTATTTATCCAACACAAAGTAACTAAGGTTTTCAAGTAAGGTTAATTAGATGTAATGTGTGTTCAAGCAAATTTCATTGCACAATGTTGACCAGTCTGTTGTGAGATTAAAGAAATTTTGCCCGCTCTAATTCAGGTTTTGAGGAGTTTGACACTACGTGCTTCACAAATCAAAACCAAACCAAGGCTTGTACAATGGAGAAACACGCTCCATTTAAGACTACCTTCAAACTATGGTCTACAACCTTACTACGACAACTTCTCCTATCACTTAGTTTGACTAAGGGTAGGAGAAGAACCATTTTTGTTATCCTCATTGAAGGATCTGTGTTTGGCTCAAGAATCATAATCGTTCCCTTAGTAGGTTATGATGCATTTCTGGTTAGAAGTTAGGCTGACCTCTAGTTAGATTGCTTTTGGGGTGATCAAGCAATTTCAAATAATTCAATCTAGTAACATCACAAAATAATCAATACATAAAATCTAGCTCTCCAAATAGCAAAGCGTTATTCAAGCACACATGTTGTATATGAACATGCATCTAACTTACAATCACAACTAGAACATATACTAAGGCCTTGAAGTATACTTAAATAATACTTCAAAGTATAGTGAAGCACTAATCCCACTTACATAAACATGTCACGCTTGATAGTCCTGCTAGTTGATCTCATTCGCTTTAATTTTTCCCTAAATATTTAATATAATTACTTTAGTTTTACTAAATATAAAGTTAAATAAATTCATTTTAACAATTTAATTATGATTATGACTTATCCTTCGCAAGTTGTGTGATTATGACTTTAGTTTTACTAAATATAAAGTTAAATAAGTTCATTGTAACAATTTAAGTGTGATTATAACTTATTTTTAGCAAGTTGTGTGAGTTTTGTATCGAGTTCCTACTTGCTATTGAAGTCTTTGAACAAGGCCTTAGAAACTTTCTTAATACCGAATTTTGGTCTTTGAACCTTTTGATGGAGTCTTTGGATGAGTGTTTTTAGACCAGTAACCTTCTGCCAAAGTCTTCTAAAGTTATCCCAATTGTGCTTCTTTAATCAACTCTCTGAACAAGCCTCTAAAGTTATTCCTCTTTAAGTATTCCACACCAATCAAACCTCGAATCAAGTTTCGAAGTTATTCCAACTACATTTCCCTTACTAAATACTTCCCAAATAAGTTTATGATGGGGTTATAGTTAAGTGTCTATTACTATTCAACCTTCTAATCTAGCCTTTGAATCAAAGAATCAAATTCTCCTCTTCAATGACCAACCGTCTGAAGATGTCTCTAAGGTGATTTCATCCAAGCCCTCTAAATCAGCAACCCTCCAGTCAAGTCTTTGAACTCAATACAATCACCCTTCTTTTACTGAACAACTCGTTTAAGTGAGGCTCTAACATATTTTGAGTTAAAGTCCTCTTATCCACCAAACTTTTGAACATATCTTTGATGTCATCACAACCATGCATCTTTTATCAAATGTTGTCTTAACCAAGACTCTAACATTATTATCTTTAAGATTCTTACACTAGTTAACCTTCTAGTTAAGCATCTGTACTAAGATTTTAAGTCACTTTTTTGTTAGATCAACCATCTGAAGAACTCTCTAAATTGTTTAAATATACAAGTTTGCCTAAAGCGACTCACTCCAGCATCCTATAATAGTTTAGAAATATGATAATTTATGATTATGCCCATGATCACCATATCAATTAAACTCCTCACCTTAATACATGTAAGCCATAATCAATGGTCTATACATATCTCAAATCCCGTTTGGTCTAACCAACTCCAAATTACTCTCCCTAGTAATATATAATACCAATGAGTTTTAAAATTGATGCAAATAAATTTCTTTAGAGTTAATTACATAAAAGTATCCAAAAATAGCATTTTTATCGCAATTTAGAGGCTTAAAAATTACGAAAAATCATGAAAAATATTTTTGGTTGAAATCTTTTCGTAGGATTCATACATGCGGTATATGGAAGCTCTAGAAAAATTTTGATTTCGAAATAACATTAGGAGGGTTATTTAAAACAACTTCAAAAGTTGCTTGGATTTGCTCAGTTCCGTAAGAAGGTCCTATACCCATTTAAAATTTTTACAAAATGATATTTTTCTCATAAAGCATATGTAAAAATATTTCAAAATAATCTTTCTCATAATTTTTGAAATTAATTTAATATTTTTATAAAATTAAGTAAAATTGGGTTGAAATTTTGACTCATGGGAAATTGATCGTTTAGCCACTACTACCCTCTAACACCATGTTAGTATAGTGGGGTGCTACTTCTACTACTAACCTGTAGTGGTGGTTCGGCTCCAAGTGCTCTTTGAACTTGAGTTCTGTGAATCGACTTGGTTTGTGCAATATTACTTCTAATTTTTCCCGAATTTTTTTCCTCCTTTGTTTTTTTGTTCTTATAATTTTCCTAGGTTACTAAGGAATTAAGTAAAGCTATGGAGAGTAATGGTGATATTTCTTAGGTTATAGAATGTAAAAATGAGATTTTCTCTCACTAAATTGCCTCATATACCTATCCTTATGGTATGTATATGTGTCCTAAGGGTGCTTTCATCCATCAACAACTAGCTATAGAGCTATCCATGCCTTAACACAAGTAAATCTGGTGTTTTATGATTTTTTAGCAATTTTTTATGATTTCTCCCCTATTATTTGATTAATTATACTTATTTTAGGGGTATTTTAAGTATTTTTGGATATATAAATATAAATAATACTTATACTTAGGGTATATGTACTATATTTATATATTATTTTAGATCACTATATAATTTTTGTATCTAAATAATTTATCTATAATGTTTGCTTATTTTTCGTTATTTAATTTACACATTTATGCAAAGTAAATTACAATATAATATAATTTAGTAAAATTATCTATTTTTTAGCTATAATTCTATTATTTTATTATATTTTAATATTCTGGATTCACAACATGCTATTATCTAACTCTTAGGACCTATACATGAAGTATTACCCTATTTGGTTAACTTTCATGTACACTCTAAATTACTCACTTTAATGATTATGTGAAATTACGGGACTCACATAGAATTAGGGGAACATGAGCAACACCTTAGCATGTCCATACGACTTACGTAGTGGGAATGTGGAATTTGATGTGCTTTAGATTTGTAGGGTCATAGTAGTTGACTAAGTCTCTAAGCCTTATCCTCCTATCTACTAGTCGTTATGAGTTGTTGTAGTTGGGTAGGCTATCTGGAGAACTTGGGCCGAGCTTAGCTATGAAGAAGGTTTGACTGAGTGTTACTAAATTAGGCTGGATTATAGGCCCAATTAGGTTAGCTTAAGGTCTAGACTAGTTGGCATGAGCTTAAGGGACCTATATTTAAAATGCCTTATTAACACCTGGGCTTAAACCCACCTACCCTAGTGTAGTATCATTGCTAATGAGATGGCAAGGAGAGAGAATGGGTGGATGGGTTCCTTAGGTATATAGCCAAGTCGTATTTGAAGTGCTTATGCTAACTTGGCAATCTGGAGTGTTGGGTAAACATGTTGATGTTTGCAGGGAAGAAGCCGTCGTAGTGTAGTAGGAGTCCTATTCGGGAGAGACACCTTGTAAGGTGGTTTGAGCTAACCACATCTTGGGCTAAGTTGAGAACATAAAGGCTCGTGTGCCGAGGTGGATAGCAAGAGGACCAACTTCCTCTAGTAATGGAGAGTGCTATGTAAAGGAGGTGGTGCAATTACCTCTATCAGAGCTGAAGTTATGCTGGAAGGGCCAATTTGAGTCAATTTGTCCATTTCGGGCATAGTGGTTTCACAAGTTGTTGTACTAAAGAGATGCTATGGTAGGTTAGGAAGCTAGAGGGACCTCATTCAAACTTCTTGAAGAAGTTAACCTTTTCAAATCCTATCATTGGCGTACGTTCTTAAGGCATAGTTAATGCAACATAATAGATATCATGTCTGCATAGTCATGTATGCAATTGCAATTGTACTGTCATTTTATATTGGTCATCTAATCAAAACAATCACCACGCATCTACATCTTAGTACATTGGAGGGATCATGCTCGTACGAATCCCCATAACCATCAGTACGCTTCCTTATACTTGACACCTATAACTACTCCTTAAGTCATCCAAGTGAATACTTTTCACAATCTCATCCTTCAACTACAACTGCAAACATTCTTCTTCTTTCCATCTTTCATCTTCATCAACTAATTTACTCACTTTCCCTACTTTCTCTTTCAACCATAGTTTGGGATGGAAACCAACTTCGGTGCAAACTCTGGTGAGTCACACACTGAGTCTCACTCAATAAAGTATCGCTTGACAACTTCAAATTCGGAGGGTACTAAGAGAGCTACTACCCTTACGATGGCAGTTAAGGAAGTTTCATTCATGCTAGCATAGATAAATAAGGAGTCATTGAGGGTCATGGAGAGGTTGAATAGGGTAGAGCTCATAAGGGCCATCTTACGTAATGTATACCCTTAAGAAAATTTACTCATGGCCATTGATTTATTTAGTAGGCCTAGGGACGACAAGGGTCTAAGTGGTTGGATAAATAAGAGCAAGCTAATTGCTATAAGATATATTTTAAGTAGTTATGTGATAAGAGATGTATCTGGCCTGGTGGTATTCGTACCAAGGCTAGAGGAGAGAGTACCATTATTGTTAGGGATTCGCTTTATTATCTTTGAGAAATGTCTGAAGTTTGGCATGTACCTCCCCTTTGTTGAGTTCGTAAGGGAGATTTTTCATTACCACTAATGCTATCCTACTCAGATTCTTCCCAATGGGTGGAGGATATTGAAGGCGTTCCAAGACATGTGCATGTACTTGGTGGTGTAGGCCATACTTGAATTATTTAATTATTTTTTCTTATGGAAGATTTTACCTAGATGGACATACATCTAGAACTACTAGACGAGGAAATTATTTGATGGCTTAGACTCATCTATAAAGAAATGATAGGGTGAGTTCTTTATAGTAAAGCTACATGAACAAGCAAACTTTTAGGCTTGTTGGACTAAATTAGTCTAAACTAGTACATTAAAGAAACTTAGTCCAAGTGATTTCGAGGTCGCACAAGAGATTGATGTCTCATGGCTCTAAGGCATAATAATTTCATTAAGGCCGAGGTAACCGTATGGAGACACTTCACTAACTAAACTACAAACCAGATTATTAGGGTTTGTAAGCATCAAAGAGTAGTATCTTAAGGACCACCATTTTTGTCCGATAGTTGGGTGTTGTGCTGATGGAAGAATAGTAGATGAGTATCATATAGAGCATGGTTATCTATTCTGAGGTGGCAAGTTATGTGTATCGACCTGTTCTATTAGAGAGCTGTTAGTAAGAGAAGTTCACAGTGGAGGACTCTCCAGCCATTTTGGAGAGAAAAGAACATATGAATTATTGAGTGGACAGTTCTTTTGGCCAAAAATGAGAAGAGATGTGCACCAAGTTATTGAAGGCTACACTACTTACGTTGAGCCGAATAAGGGAAAGCAATGTCTTTACCTATCTTGACTAGACCTTAGATTGACTTAAGCATGGATTTTATTCTCAAATTGCTGAGAACTACCGGAGGAAAAGATTTTGTGATAGTCATTGTGGATCGATTTAATAAGATAGCACACTTTGTGCCCTGTATCAAAACTAGCGATGCTTTGGTTATTGCTTCTCTCTTTTTGCAAGAAATTGTTCGATTATACGGCATGTTGAGAAGTATAGTCTCAGACAGACATCTAAAGTTTCTAAGCCATTTCTAGAGGACTCTATAGTATCGTATGGGGTCTAAACTACTGTTCAACACATCCTATCACTCGCAAACCAATGGCAAAAGGATTATTGTTCTGAGCTATAGTGCGGAAGAATAAGGCTGATTGGAATGCCCGCTTGCTAGTGGTCGAATTCACTTATAACCATACTGTATACAATACCACCAAATGGATGCCCTTTGAATTCGTCTATTGCCTTAATCTAGAGTTACCCCTTGAATATACCCCTATGCTCATGTCCGAACAGGAAGACCTTGATGCGAGAACCTGAGCATAGTCTCTACAACAAATCTACAAGAAAGTTACTTAGTAGATTGACCAAGCTATTAAGAGATTATGAGAGAAGAGAAAAGGAAGGAAATTAGCACAATTTCAACTAGGAGATTCGGTGTGGCTACATTTAAGCAAAGAGAGGTTCTTGAGCAAGAGAAAGAATAAGTTGTCTGCTTGAGCTAAAGGTCCCTTTAGAACACTTTAAAAGATTAATGATAATGCCTACTAATTGGAATTTCCCGACGACTATGGAGCCTTTGACACCTTCAATATTGTTGACCTTAACCATTATCACCCTGAAGGAGAACTGAGCGAAGACCAGTCAAATTTGATTCCAAATCCAAATCAACCTAATGGGGATAATAGGAATCAGACTATTGGGCCTTTAACTTGCAGTCGAGCTCAAGGCTTAGAAGGACTAACATGGCAAATTCTCATGTTCCAGTTAGTTCTTATTAAGGCCAAGATGATCCTCACTACTGACCAATTCTTTATGCTGAGCCGAGTAACTATACATCTCTTAGTAGTTAAGTGCCGACTTGACTTATGCTTTACCGACAACTTGATCCCTCATACACCTGCTTGGCCATGATCGAGCCGACCTTTAGCTTAGCAATATTGGTGTTGAGAAGCCAAGAGTTCCAACACACATCCATAGCCACTTCTTCTCAAACAGACCCAGGTCTACTTGGCGCCCCCATCTTGATCGTACCATTTCTTTGTTTCCGCTAGAAGCATATCTAATGATTTGTTGCTACGTATTCAAGACCTACATGAAGGATTCCACTGCACTAATCCACTAATTTCTTTGATTTTCTATTGTACCATTTATTCTTCCTTGTACATTACTTCTTTTGAACACTACCCCCTTAGTATTTTCCATTTTAGGTAAGTTGCCCTAGATTTTTAAGCATAAACACCCACTATACATGTAGTTGCATAATACTCTCTTATCTCAAAATATTGAATATATTCTTTGTGAACATTGCTCTCATTAGCTTGTTTATTTATTTCACTCATATCCTAACCCTTAAGTAAGGTTAGGTGGTGAGTACTCTCATCGAATTATCTTGTGTGTTATGTTGAGTTGTGCTGTGAGTCTTTGGAAGTTCCTTAGTGCATGATATCCTTGGAGTTGTTTGTGGGTTGCTTGTTTACTTTTCCCATTGTTTTTCATGCATTCCCCATTTTGTTTTCAAGTTTTTTGCAACCTTAGACTCATCTTGCGATCGGCCTTATCAATCCTTGGCTTTGGTTTGCATCTCATATGTATATATGGTGCAATTAGTCATGAAAGGGTAAGGATGTATTTTTATTAATTTGATGCTTGGATTGGTTTGATTTAAATTAGTTGGTGTTGTATAATATATCATATGTGAAAGAAAATTATACGTATGCATATATACATGTTTAGCAAAATACATATTCGTAAGGGAGATTTCTTAATTTTGTAAATTTTATTTGCCAGTTAGATCAATTTAATTAGTTACTATTACTTAGGGACATATTTAATTGTTTGATATCAAATTTGTGCAATATCAAAATATCTGGAGTCAATTTACTAATTTAGTGTTTTAATTGATTCAATTTTATACTAGTTGATATTATGCAATATATCATATAAATAATGGTATATAAAAGAAAAATTACACATCTATGATACAATACATACTTATAGGGAACATTTGTAATTTTCTTAATTTAACTTCTCAGTAGCTTAATTTAGTCAATTGCTATTACTTAGAGTTATTTCTAATTACTTGATACTAAATTTATGTGATTAGGATTATATTATCTATATACACATAGAGGCATTTCTTCTATAAGAGTAGCGATAAAATAATAATTTTATTTAGTTGATTTTCTTAATTGGTTTAATTTAGCTATTTATTATTATTTAGGAATATCTCTAATTATTTAATATCTAATTTTCGCAATTTGATAAAATTCAAGTTTAATATACCATTTTAGCATTTTCTCTAAAATTAGAATTTAATTTGGGATTTTACGTCTTTAGGGTTTAGGTTTTGGGTCTTTTTATTCAATTCGTGGTTACAATTTATGGTTACATGTATTTAGAGTTTAAGGTCTTCGTATGCCATTAGGGTTCTTGAATTTTATATTGAGGTCTTCAAATTTATTTTAAGGTTTCGTTTAGAATTTTTATTGATTTTAATTCCTTCGATCTTGTTAAGGCTAGAGAATATCTATTAACACTTGAATACAACTTTATATCTAAAATGCAAAATTTATAGGGTTTATAGGAATACACTCGATTGCATTCCTTGAATAATTCTATTAGAAAGGAGCTAAGAGAGAACTTTTTCCTCCTATAGGGCAGTGAAAGAGCCTTTTCTGAAATATGCCTTTAATTTTTTTATTTACTAAGAAGAAGGCACATTTCAAAAAGACGCCTTCTTTCTTTACAACCAAGAAGGTGCCTTTCATAAATGCGTTTTCTTTTATTAAAATAAATTCAAGGGGCACTTTCCAAAAAAGGCGTCTTCTAGAAAAGTGTCTTCTAGAAAAGCGACTTCTTAATCACCATCGAGCTCATAGTCATCATTATTGTCATCGTCATCATCTACAAATCCTTTGCATTGATGCATAGGGTTATGTGATACCTCCTTTTGAAAGATTGGTCTAACTACTTCGTCAACAATATTTTCATCATCCCATATTGGCGCAGACATAAATGATGGCTCAAACTCATTTGCTTTAGGCTAGTTAACCACATATGTTGTACAAGTGTTGCATGGACAGATGTAGTTGCTTAGGATGTACATTGTCGAAGAGGCCCAACTCTTTTTGGTTCCTTGATCCTTACGTACAAGTAGTGAATATAAGTATGCCTAAGGCTTCTATCATCTCAGCTAAGTTTTCAACATCATCTTTGTTCTTTATGGCAATTAGAAAATATGGAACAACTTTTGAATAGGTGTTGAGATGTCTACGTAAAATCTTAATCATACCAACACCAATATCAATTCCAACACTTTGGCAAACCTTTACAGAAGTTTAGAAAAGTTCACATTCCTTCTTATTTTCAATATCTTAACTGGGTCTTGATCATACTCTGGGTTCGAATTTCCCTTCACAATATTTCTATGAGCATATACCATGAATTTAATCAAACCTACCATTTTCAACTTATCCACAGTACAAATAACATATTAATTAACTTACAGTGCATTATGCATTATACATTTTAAGCATATTCCATTAGCCTTGATTTTTGTTGAAGATTTCACTAAAAAAAAAAAAATGTTGTTAAATGATAGATTGATGGAGAGGAAATTGTAAGTGTGAGAAAAAATGAAAGGGACCTTTTGTTTTATGGATTTTGGTTGCCTTATGTTCGTAGAAGGAGATTTTATAATTTGGATGCAGTAAAGGGGTATTCTAGAAATGTGCCTTCACTTTTTAAAATAAAAGTAAGGAAAGCGTTGTCATCCTTGTATTTATTTAATTAAAAGAAGGCGCCTTCTTCTTAGCAAATAAAAAAGTTGAAGGTGCCTTTCATTATCCTATAGATGGAATAAGTATTTTGTTGCTCCTTCTTAATAACATTTTTGGAAGAACTTACCCTTCGGTGAATATATCTAATAAGGATCAATTCTAATTGAATTTTAGTTTCTAAAATTGGATATGAAACAAAAGAGCCCTTTCTACCTTTCTTGTACAATCCAATTAGTAACAACCATGGGAAAAAGATTCATTAGCATTGATAGGTCATGTGTACGCATGGTTCATTTTATAAAAAAAATGTTAGATTGATTGACACCAAGCTTGGACCTTTGACCAATTTTTGTAATTTAAATCTATTCGTAGCATCAAGATCCTTTACTTAACACTTTATAATTGTCAATCATCAACTTCCATCGTGAAAACCTTAGATATACAATCCAATTCTCCATTAAGTTGGAAATGTCAATAATCTAGAAGCCATTGAATGTTTCCAACAAAAAGCAATATTATTATTGAATTTTACTTACCCATTTTGAATTAAAACTCAAAATCACCTCCCTTAGATGGGGCTCAATCTTCTCTTGTACTTCTTGTAGAGTCTGGAGATAGAGAGGATGATAGAAGATTTGGGAAGAGGGATTTGGAGAAAGGGAGTTAGGGTAGCTAATGTATAAAATGTATGAATTTGGTATAAAAAGGAGGTAAATTGTATTGACCATCCTCATTAGATTTATAAATTATATGAATACTCAACTTTTTAAAATGATTAGAGTGCTATCGATATCATCGTTACATCATCACCATGCCACCATTATTAGTAATAGCATCTATATATTATAATATTATATATACTAATTGATCTGAAATAATAAAAAAAAATTCAAAAATATTAGAAAGGAAAAATGTTGATCATTTTTCAAAATAGGACTTAGTCTTACATACATAGATATATAAATATATATTAATTACATAAATTAACAAAGATAGAAAATTGAAAAAGAAAAAAAGAACACATAAAAAATTAAAATAAAATTTTATAGCCACTCTAAGGTCAAGGGATGGTTAGCGGCCACCTATAGGAGATCACTTGGCCTTAGAGTAGTCGAAGTGGTGACATCGCAAATTCTCTTCATAGTAGGTTTTATGACCTCCCCTTATGGGAAAAAATAAGTTTCACTATTTGGATTACAATCAGGTTGTACAACCTAACTGAGTTTTCATTCATTTTGCCTTTTTTTTTTTTTAACAAAAAAAGGGTGGTGGTAGGTTGCAAAAGCCACTATGAAGTGGGTTTGCAACCAGGTTGCAAGCCGTAGTAGCCAATTCGACTACACTAAGGCTAGGGTTGGTTGGAAGCCTTTTTTTTTTTTTTTTGAATTTCTAGCTTTTTCTTTTTTATTTAATTTATCATACCTTAAAGGGAACCCTAGTCATGACAATCTACCATAAATTCCTCATTACAAGTAAGATACTCACGAGCATCTAAAACAATACTCAATACACTAAAAGGAAAACAACCTTTACAACTAAAGGTGCTTTATCAAAGAAAGGCTATGCCACAAAGTCTAATTGCACCATATGTGCCAACAAAAGAAAAGTCTCATTACATCCTTCTATGTATGGAAATTGGAAGCAATATTTTCTTTACTATAGATACATAATCAATATTGAACAAGTAATCAAACATATGCTATGCATGAGTAGCCATATGTAATGCAAACATCGTATGTGATCTTTAGGTAATTGACATGAAGTCTAAGAAATAAGTCCCCCGAACTTTAGGTTAGGGATTCAATGACTACCATCAGTGCTCGGATATCATCTGAGCCTTGCCCTAGCACAATCTTAATGCCTGAGTATCCTGGCTCTTCTACCTCAAGACTAAGTAATGCCTTGACATCTTGGCTTCTACGCCTTATGCTTAGGTTATGCCTTGACATTTCGGCTTTCCCCGGGCTCAAGCCTAGGTAATGCCTTGGCATCTTAGCTTTTATGCCTCAATCATAGGCAATGCCTCAACCTCTACTCCTTAAGCCTAGGTAATGTCCTAACATATCAGCTTCTCATGCCTTAAGCCCAAGCAATGGCCTAGCATCTTGGCTATTACTACTCCTCAAGCTTAAGCAATGTCCTAACATCCCGCCCTCTACACCTTAAGACTTGGGACTAGTAAAGGATGTTCGTTTGAATGTACTGATAAGTAATTTTTGTTTGATTGCCTTTATGCTTCAACTTAGTTGTTCATTGTTTTCTTTGCAATTAAAATATCACTCTATTCTTTAAAGCAAGAGATTAAGATTCAACCAACCATAAAAGTTGTACTGCTATTGCTTGTGTGAGTGAAATTCACTACTGAGCAATAGGAGGACTTTGTGCAATTCAAAGACTCCCTACTTCAATAATGATGTTGTTGTTTTCTAGTCCTTGTAATTAAAAAAAACAAAAGAAGAGGGAAAAATATGAATATCAAAGAAAGCCTACAAAAATGCAATAAGAATGTTGTGGACTAAGCACTAAACATATAGTGAAGAAGATTTATAGAAGAAAAATCACATAAATATATAAAGAAGGGGCATGGGAAAGTTGAAAAAAAAAAAGGTTGCCAATTATAGTGTGTAGAGGGCCGAAAATTACCATATTAACTATTGGGCTTAATCGGTAATTTATTCAGGTTTAACTTCTTAAATTAGGTGGTAGGGCTTAAAGAGTTTAGTCTCTATTTGGAATGATTCAGAAAGAATTGGCTTAGTGAGCTTGGAACAAAGATCGTTGGATTGGTGTAATCGCATCTAACCTTTCTCAACTAGGCTCATGCACCTATAAGGAAGGTTATTGGCCTTGGGCCCATCAATTAGCTCATTTAAGATAACCATGAATTAAGTAAGCTTCATCTCATCTATTGATCACCTAAATGATTTGATGAATGCCATTTGGCTCAGGATCTTATAAATACTCAGTCTTTTCTCCTCATTTACAACTCTTAGAGAGAATAGGGAAATAATATTACTTTGAAAAACCTTTGCTCTTTAAGATCAAATAAGTGACTTAGACATGGAATTGATCTCATTTGCTCAATCTATAAGGTGAACACTTGAGGTCTCCTAAGACGACCTTGTTTGTCACTTGTGCATTTCAAACATTGAGATTGCTTATCTCTTCTCTCTGCCTCGTTCTCACCTAATTATCCCTCATGCGTCTTTCTCACTTTACTTCTCTTAAGCCATGTGTAACGCTTCATTCACGTAGTATGCATGTTACTACCCTAGTTGAACCCTACATCTATACAGTGTACCGAAAATAACAAGGTTAACATAAAAGCCACTTGAATTCACATTAGATTCAACGTTTTGAGGAGATATGCCATAAGCCATCCTATAATGTCCTACATACATGACTTACTAAAAGGAAATATTTTCTAGGATTTATCTTCAGTAAATTTGTAGAATTATCTTTTCATCAAATTTAAAAGATTTAGCTTGACTTCATAGGTTAGGTGATAGGGCCTAGGAAGTTTAGTCCATACTTGAGATGATTAAGGAGATTTGGCTTGATAGGCTTAAAACATGACTCGTGGAATTAGTCTATCTACTTTTAACCTTTCTTATGTAAGCTCATGCACTATGAGGAACACTACACTAGACTTGGACCCTTTGCATGCTTATTCCAGATAATTATGGAACGAGAAAAACTCCATCTCATCTATTGCTCAGAATCTCACTAAGGTGATTCGTCAAATGTCATTACGTTTAAGTGCCTATAATTCTCAACCATTTCTCCTCATTAGAAATAACTCTAAAGTTGGCAATGAACAAAGAGCTAACTTGGATTTAAGAAAGATCAAATGCAGTTCAAGTAAAGCTTTAGTACAAATGTCAGCAAGTTGAAGTTGTGTTGGAACATAATTAGCAATAAGAAAACCTAAATTGATATGATTATGCTTGGTCTTAGCATGATGGCAAGGATTTTGAGCAATTGAAATTGTGGATTTGTTATCACATTTCAAGGATATAGGAAGTTGCATTGGAATACGAAGATCTCGAAGAATATAGGATGTCCAAAGTACTTCCTTTATTGTAGCAGCAAAGCTTTGAATCTTAGCTTTTGTTGAAGAGGTTGAGACTATAGATTTTTTTTTTCTAGGACACTAGAGCTAAAACAAGAAATACAAAAAATCCACTAATTGATTTTTGATCCAGAAGATCTATGGCCTAATCTATATCAGAAAAAGCATGAAGATGCAGATTATTAGATGAAGAATAAAATAAACTGTGATGAAGAGTTCCTTTAAGGTATTTAAGCATATGTATTATTGCATGGAGATGAGGAAGGCACAACTTAGACAAGAACCTATTCAAATAGTGTACTACAAAACTTTTGTCAAGTCTAGTGAATGAAAGATAAGACAAACACCCAATAAGCCTTTAAAAAGATGTAGAATTATCCAATAATGCACCTTGATCATTGTCTAATTTTAGACTAATAGGAAGAGGAGTAGGTGTGGGCTTATAAACGGTCAAACCTAATTTAATAAGAGCATCAAGCAGAAACTTAAGTTAATTAATGAAGCACCCTTGCTCGGTTTTGCATAACTCAATTCCTAAGAAGTATCTTGCAAGACTTAAATCTTTAATTGTAAATGTACTATATAGTAGATTTTTAAGATAAAAAATCAAAGTATCAATGGATCTTGTTATGAGAATATCATCCACATAAAGCAGCAAGGCAATAAAACTAGAATCATGATGAAGAACAAAGAGAGAGGTGTCATGCTTAGATTGTTTATACCTAAGTGAAAGTAAAAACCATGAAATTTCTAAGTTTCATTACTTAAATGCCTGTTTAAGACCATACAAGTACCTTTTAAGTTTGCACACTTAAATGGGTTTAGCTTTTATATAACCTTCTAGAGGTAACATGTAAATCCCTTCATTTAAAAACCCATGCAAAAATGCATTGTTTACATTAAATTGATGTAAAAGCCAGGCTATAGCAATTGCCATGGCAATTAGGATGCGTACAGTACTTAACTTTGCTATAAGCCAAAAAGTATCATGGAAGTCTTCACCTTTAACTTGAGTATAGCCTTTAGCCACCAATTGGGCTTTATATCTCTCAATACTCCCATTTGGTCTATATTTAACTTTATATATTCATTTACAACATGTAGGCCTCTTATTTGGTGGTAATTTAGTGAATTCGCAAGTGTCATTACTCTCAAGTGCGTTCAACTCTTTTTCTATAGCATCTAACCACTCTTGATGTTTTATTGCTTGAGAATAAAAGGATGGTTCTTTAATGGCTAGCATGTTAGCAAAGGAAATGACATATTCTTTGGGGAAATGAGAAAAAGTGTTGGAATGAAAAAGAGGATAAGCAACAGAAGAAAAACGACTGGTGTCAATAGAAACATTAAGTTACTGAGAAATGGCAATTCCATAGAAAGATAATCCTTAAGCCATGTTGGTAAACACTTAGGTCAAGTTGACCTTTAAATAAGCAGGTTCTCATGTGAACTTTCAGCATAAGTACTATTATCTTCCAAATGTTCAACAAAATTGGGAAATTGCTCAATACTATTTGTACAACATGGTAAAGATTGAAATAGAATAACATTTTTATGTTGAACAGTGGGTGTGCAAGAACTAATTTGGTTAGAATTATCAATCTTAAAAGGAAACTCATTAAAAAAAAAAAATGACAACTCTACTGATTTAAATTTTCTTGCTTTGAATGTTATAAATTTTGTACCTTTTTTGGTCATTAAGATATCCAAGAAAAACATACCTAGACGCTTCTGGATCAAATTTGTCTCTCTTTGGTCAAAGATCAACAGCAAAGCGTAAAGACCCCATCACTCAAAGCTTATTGTAGTTAGGCTCTTTGTTAAATAACAATTGATAAGGCATTTTCCATTTAAGAACAAACATTGGCATAATATTTATAGGAAAGGTTGCTATGAGAACATATTCACCCTAAAAATTCTTAAGCAAATTTGCAAACAACCTAAGAGACCTGATAGTATCTAGTAGGTGTTGACACTTTCTTTCATACCTACCATTTTGTTGAGGTGAATATGGAATGCTATGTTGATGAACTATCCTTAAGAATGAAACAAGTCTTTACACTATTTAGATATAAATTCTCCTCCATTGTCTGTTCTAACTATCTTGGGTGTAGCATTGAAATGATTACTCACATACTTAATGAATCTATCTAAAATGGCATGTATTTGAAATTTATGATGTAGCAAATGCGTTCATGTAGCTCTAGAGTAATCATCAACAATAGTAACAAAATAATTTGCACCACATAAGGAAAATACACGATAAGGACCCCAAACATTGATATGTAACAACTCAAAAATACAAGATGCTTTATAAATGCTTGGTTGAAAAGAAATTTATGAAGCTTGGCTTGCTGACATGTGAAACAATGAAATTTCTTAAAATCCAAATGTTTACATAATTCCAAATGTTGCAGTTTGGAGATGGATGTATGCCTTAACCTATTGCGTATTAAGTTAACATCCTTATTGTGAAAATCTAATGTCTTAGCAAAAAAGCATCCTATCCTATTACTAAAAGAAGCAATCTTACTAGCTCTAAGCAAATATAACCCATTTATAGCTTCTGTTGTAGCTAACACTTTATGGGATGAAAGGTCTTGAAATATACAATAATTTTTGTTAAGGATTGCTTGCAATGAAGATTCATTTACTAACCTCTGGACAAATAACAAATTGCACTTAAACTTTGGAACATAAAAGACATGACTAATTGTAAGTGCAATTGTAATATGGATTGATCCTATCTTATTAGAATGAAGAACAGATCCATTACACAGCTTAATAACAATGGGTGCACTTAGATTTCTAACATAAAAAAGAATGTCAAGTACTAGAGTAATATGAACAGATGCTCTAGTATTGACTATCTAAATAAGAGAACTTTCATGCAAAGTATTGGAACACAAAGTATCATGTGGTGAAATGACATTACCTACTTAAGCCATGGTTGCAATTGCAAGAGCAAAATCTTCTTTAGCTTTGAATACTTTGAGCATCTCTTACATATCTCTTCAACCATTGGTCTATCAAATTGCCTATGAGAAAGATCATGCACAACAACACTTTTGAATTGCTCATTTAAAGGAGTATCAGATATACTCTTGCAAGCACTGGTTAAAGAAATTTGCTTATCTTTTGTAAGAACCTTCTTACCCTTATACTAGTCTAAATAACCAACCAATTGAAAGCAAGAATCAATTAAATGACTCTTGGTTTTGTAGTACTTACAAAAAAGACCTTTCTTAGACTTCTTTTTGTCAATTGAAGTCTTAGAACCTATTTTAACACTATAATAAGAACCAAATCTATTAGTAACATAACCAATAACATAAAAATTTGAGCTAAGTGTGCCTGACACTTGTCACTAGTTTTCAATTTGTTAGACAAGATAATATGCACGATTCACTAAAGGCAATGATTTAGTAGAAAGAATTTGATTGCAAATTCTATCATAGGCTTCATTAAGCCTTATTAGAAATTGAATAAGCCTATCATGAGATTCATATTCCACCATTTTTTCATTGAATCCACAAGTGTAGTAATATATTCTTTTGTAATCATAAACAGGAAATGATCGCAATTCTTGTAATTCATGCTAGCATCTCTTAAGCTTGTTAAAATATGAATTAACTGATTGATTGTTTTGTCTCAAGTTTGTAATCTCATACTAAATTTGAAAAACTAGAGCTCCATTAGTAATTTCATATTGTTCCTTCACTTCTTACCACAACTTATAAGTAGAAGTAGTATGGACAAAATTTTGTGTCATTTCAATTATCATTGAATTGAGTAACTATGACCTAACCATATAATCGCATTTATTCCATTTTACAAGATCAGGTGTGTTCTCATCTGGTTTTGTAATCGATCCATCAACAAAACTATATTTGACTTTAGCTCCTAATCCTAATTTTACTGATTTGTTCCTTGAAATATAATTAGTTCCATTAAAAAGAATGTTTCCGATGGACATACCTAGATTATCTAAACCTAAAATGTAGTCTGAAGCATTCATTGCTGCTTTGATGATCTAATTGTTCATGATTAAACCACGAAAATTGTTTCGATTGGAAAGCACTTTGAGAAATCTCAAAGATCAGCCATAATCCTGCTTTGATACCATATTCGATTTATCAGTGAAAGCTACATTAGATAAGGAAGATCGAAAGCTAGAGAGAAATCACAATTTGTTAAAGTGTTAATTGTTATTGAGAATGACTCATCAATTTTTGAACAAAAGGAATAACAATATATATATAAACCTAATCTAACTAACTAATAAAAATTACAGCTATACAAAATTGTTATGGAGTGGTGATGCAGATAGATGAGTTGGCTTGTGTCTAACATGGATTGGGCGTAACGTATGACCTACAAGAGTTGTACAAAGTTGAAATAGAGATGAAGAAAATGAAGTTATTTAATTTTACAATAATCTATCATTCGTAACAACTCAAAAGCATATCCAAACACCAAACTAACATTATGACACTCATGTTTCATTATTCAAAATAATCAAGGATAAACAATATATTAAATCATCGAACTTCACACTTACCTTAGTTTCATGTTCATGATGCAAGATAATATTCTGACAATTGTGATAGATTAAGTTCTTCATCTAAAGATTATGAAGTATAAGATCACTATAACATCTACTTAATAAATTCAACAAACTCTACCCATATTAAGATTTGCATATATATTTTGTACAACTATGAAATGAAACCAAAGATTTTTTGTTTGTTTAAGATTCTACTCAAAACTAAAGTTAACTTTTACATGATGAAACTTATATCGTTGTGGAGTATTCTTTGCAAATATTTCAATGTAACTTATGATTTTTTATTTAGATTTGACATGAGAAAGATATGAAGATTGAAAATTTGAGAAACTTTACGCTTTTTCATAAGTGAATAAGAAAGGAGAGAGGTTGGTGACTATAATGGCTTGTGAAGGATAGTTGTAAGGTATGATTGATTTATGTCAATCCTATCATGACTCTTGAGTTTGACTATTGTGAGAAGGAAATGGGTAGTAAGGGTTTATCTCAAACATAAGCTTAGTGAGCATGTGTCATATTAAATAGTCTTAATTATCCAAACTATGGTATTTCTATATAAAATTTTACATATAAGATAAATAAAATATTTGGGACTTAAAAAAATTTATACATTATTATTTAAGTTATTATATTTATAGGCTCGATTTTAGGTAATCGAAAGGTAAGATATTTTGAATATCTTTGCAAGGCTACCATATGCAATTTTTTTTTTCTCAAACATGTATTGAACGTATTTCTTTGGAGAGTTTTTTATTTTTTTATTTTTATTTTTTAAAGCCTTTGTTATTAAGCTATCATCATTTTTTCTTTTACGATTGATCTTAGTTTATTAATTTATGGGGTTTCACATAATTAATATGTATTTGTAGTAAATATGTGTGTATATGTGTTTAGGTTTTGGTGTTGCGGG